>QTSX02001572.1:0-211355 GCA_014839935.2 Entomophthora muscae | reverse complement strand
ACAGGAGGATGTTTTTTCAGATTTTTAAATATAAATTGGATATTTTCTTTCGAATTTTAAAATTTTAAAATCTGAAATCATAAGAGTATAAGAATTCAAATTCAAATTTGATTTAAAAAAATAAAAAATATCTATCCTGGCTTTTCGGAAAAAAAGAACCCCGTTTTTTTTAAAAATAATTTCGGATATTCCTGATGTGGGAATCTAAATTACGAGAAAAAAGACGGCTTGGATGCAACGATTACGGCATTTGCCATAATCGTCGCGTTTTTCTACCCACAGCCCTAGGCTAGTGTAATCATATTCAGCGAATTTAAAAGCTACAAACTTGTTGAGTGTCTATCAAAAGCCATAGCCCAGTTATTTGGCTATTTTGGCCTCTACTTCTAAGACGAACTTCCTTTTCTTCTTATGTGTATATCGAGAATGCGAAAACCCAAAAAGAGAATCAAACAAGAAAGTGCTGAAGCCACTCTTACCTCAGAGTCATCACATCCTCAAGCAACCTTAGACAAATGGCTTAAAAAGTCTAGCACTCAAAAGTGTATTGAGAAAAACGGAGAATTTACGGTAGGATCTGAAAAAAGTAATACTGTTATCATGCTATCTGACAGTGAGCCTGAAGGTAAAACATAGTATTTTAGTTTTTAATCTTGTGAAGAGGATATTTTCGTCGCATCTACCTTTCCCAAAAGAGCTGCTACAAGGGAAAGAATGTCTTTGCCCAACCGCAAGAAAAGCAGCATTCTGAAGAATAATTTAAAAAAGGCACCTGCTATTTTCGATCCTGTGATTACTTGTGTTCAACCGTCAGAAAAAAATCAAATAGTTTTGAGAAAAACCTTGGATCTTTCCTCTTTAAAAAGCGGAATACAAAGTATAGGGATGTTAAATTCTGAATTGAAATATTTATCTACTTCCCCAAGGGGTGTGAAGTCGGTTAATGAAAATGACAATGGATCGAGGCTTTTAAATATTAGTTCGCGCGTCTATGAAACTGATAGCAGCCTCAAAGATTCTTCTTTTTGTTCCCAAAAACTCGCACCTCATCTAGTACAGAACAACTATTTTACTCTCAGGATTTCGCTAAATCAAACTCTCCCAAAAAAAGGCAATTTAATTCGCTTGGACCTTTTGACACAACCCCGTCATTAAGTAGCCTGAGCTTAGATCCCATTAACGAAATCGCTCTTGGTACGGAAGCTAAAGAAAAATGACTTTCGGAATTATTATGGAAGGATTGAACCCATTGACGCTTTTAGTACTATTGAGCAACAGCGTGACCCCCTTGAAAATTTCAATTCTGACGATGATTGCGACGTTGATATTAGTACTTCAAATGTTCCCCATACTTCTATTCCTGGTTTTGTGAGCCTCCAAGATTGTGCCGATGATGATCCCATTTTACAACAATTCAGGGATCAGTTTTCCTCAAGGAAGCGAGTTAGGAAAGCAGTCCAGGAGGATGACGAGCTTATAACAATCGATCTTTCGAATTCAGATTTTTCCAAACCATGTCCAAAATCCTCTGGAAAGAAGAAGAAGAAGAAGAGTGCTATTAAGTCCACAACTAAACGAGCACGTAAGAAGTTGGAGTCAAACGCAGAAAAAGATGATTCCAGCATCGATGCTAGGCCTACGCTTAAGACTATTTATAGACGCAGTTTTGTTGATGGTCGATATGACAAGATGATTTATGCTCAACTTAAGAGAAAATATGGGTATAGAAAACGAAAACTGCATTAAGTAATATTTAGGTATAATTCATCAAAGAGATCAGCTAAGGGAAGAAAATAAATGACGAAAAATATCAAATATGGCGCGACTGATGCTCCTCGAAACCTACTTTGATGGTAAGCCCTTTTTAATTTTGTCTCTTAGAGTTTGGTATCGTTAAAAATATATGCTTGTAAATATCCAAGGATAATTATTCCTCTGGTTCAGCTTTTATTCTTTAAAGAAGGCTTTTTTCTCGTAATTTAATATCTACAATATATTGCTGCCTTCTTTAAAATAAATTCCTTGATTATATTAATCTGGACATTGTGTTATCTGCTTTACAGTAATCTTAAAGCATAGATTCATTACTTATTTTAATTACAAACTTTAATATATATTTTTATAGATAGAAACATACCACAAATCCTACATTATTTACTGTCAAAGTACATTTGGTTAACTCTTTGAAGCATAAATTATCATAAGGTATCTTCTTGGCTTCCTCTGATTTATTTCATTTTCTCACATAAACTTCTACTTTAAGTTTATTCTTTGACTAAACAGTTCCTTTGGCAGTATGTGAAAAACTACCTACACATTTTGATGCAATTATATCCAAATGTTTGAAGTTATTGATGGGATTTAATCGTATGCCTGCAACATCATTAACTTTAGTGAGAGAACTTAATGGCTGTGAGAGTAAGCCTTGTAGAAGAATTTAAATAGTTAACTTTTCATTATTAAATTAAGAGCAAATTAATAAAAACC
The DNA here is from genome assembly GCA_014839935.2 of Entomophthora muscae. Taxonomy (NCBI): domain Eukaryota; kingdom Fungi; phylum Entomophthoromycota; class Entomophthoromycetes; order Entomophthorales; family Entomophthoraceae; genus Entomophthora; species Entomophthora muscae. The sequence goes on along the minus strand of QTSX02001572.1, from coordinate 208,868 downwards.
AATTAAAAAAGTTTGGCCGTTTAGCAGCAGATAAAGCACATCTTTATACCCCTACTAATTTATGTGGTTTTCTTATCATTTGTATATTGAATTTCACATTGCTGATTGTAATTGCTTTATTGTATAAACTTCAGAGTTCAATTTTGCATCCCAGCCACCCTTTGGAAAAGACAAAATGTCAATTTTAGGTATTATTTTAATCAACAAAATGCTTTCTATATAACCTCATCAATAGAGATAAAACTTTGGTATCTTTAGATTAAAACAATCAATAATAATAAAGGAATCTTTTGCTAATTTTCTTGAATCGACAACAATGCAGAGTTGGTAGACCTAAATTCTAGGTACCAACTTCAATTTCGACAACCTTTTTTCTAGAAACCAGAATACAATATTATGATATCATCTATAGTATTTTGAATCTAATTTCCGCCATAAAAGACCCTAAATGGTGCCATATTGTTGTATTCTGGCTCCTAGAAAAAACGTTGTCAAAATCGAAGTGGGTGCCTATAATCAAGGACCACCAACTCTCAAAATGATCAAGTACCTAGCCTTTTAGAGATTAATGCTGTGTTATTCCAGCTCCAGCTTCTTATGGCTCTGGGGTTTCAAAATGGCCTGGATCAGGTAGCACACCAGAGCTGGGCCAACACAGCTTCAAGGGTGACAAGTGTTCACTTAAGTATGAATCCAATCCAAAATGTCAAAAAATCCTATCTTTATAAATTCAATTGTCCTAACTAAGCTGAAAGCTGCAGTTACCCAAAAATAAATAAAGAGAAATTGGTTTAAATGAAAAGATCTATTGAGAGAGAAGAAATGGTTTTATACCCTGTAATAGGCCACCAGGGGATGACTTGTGAAAAGGGGTTTCTCAAGGTTGATCTTTAGTAACATGTGACTGATCCTATTTGGACAGTATAGATGGATTGTCAGCTGTGATAATTGATGAGGTTATGGCTAGATGGTGTAAATAAATAGTTGCCCAAATTAGGCAATAGGTCAATTCAAGTCAGAAGTTGGGTGAAAATCAGATCTGTTTTGAGTTTAGCTTGTCACAACATTGAAAAGAATAATTATAAGTCCTCTTATTTTTTGGTCATGTACCCTTTTTTTGGGTTAATCTAGGCTGATAAAAATGTTTTCTAGAACACTCTAGCATACCACTTTTTTAAGTCATTTATATTTCAGGTTTGGCTTGTATATTACATTAGCTGATGTGATTTGCTACCACTAACCTAGCACAGGTGATCTTTGCTAGTGGGATTATTTGATGGCATTTGGGATCACTATCTTCTAATTGGTGGTTATACTTTTGTGCTAGTTAACAACATGTCCTTAATTTTCAATAGAATAGTTTGAGTTTCAAACCAGGTGCCAGCTATAGTGGGTTTCAAAGCTATGGCGCTAAGCAAAATCTAATCATATGTAAGCAAAATTAAATCAAATGCAAACAAAAACAACCCATAAGAAAGAAAAATGAACCCAGATAAAGAATAGAAGTGAACCCAAATATATTGTTAATTGACGTACAGTAGTTTTTAAAGCTACAGTGCTAAGCAAAATCAACTCAGGTGCAAACAAGATCAAAATAATGCATTTATATTGATTAAAAATAGATTTGGATGCACTTTGGTTCCACTTGTATCTGAGTTGATGTTGCTTAGCGCCATAGCTTTTGAAAACAACTGTAAATTATTATTTTTTAATTTTATTTGTATCTGAGTTCATTCTTTTGGTTTTCAATTGCCATCTGCCTTGGGTAGACCCTCAGGGTGCCAGAATACTGTTGTATGAGGCATTGGGGATTTCACCTACCACCCTGAGTTGCTGTGCTACATGGAGATTGCTCTCAAACAGTGTGTTTGTCAAGGCCTTGGTGCACTATCCCAAATGGCTTCATCATATGTGGGATGAGTTTACCTCAAACATCTTCCCTGTCTTTCAACCCTTAAATCAATTTAATAAGACAGAACTAACACTAGTTTAGCCCTCAGGAAAAAGGTGGCTCAAAGAAACCTACCCCTAGGAAACCAAATTCCTGTTTTACTTTGACACTGCCAGTTGTTAGTTTTTCTTTACCCTTAATAGACCCAAACTTTAACACCACCTATTTACTGGGTACATAACAGCCACACTTGAGTCATTACTGAGTTTATTTTTCTTACTGATGAGTTGATTTCACTTAGCACCATAACTTTGATAACTTCTGTACTGATTGAAGCTGGCGCCCAGTAATTTTGATAAGAGATGTGGCGGCGCTTTAAAAAAATATTTACACCATGGCGGCTGCACTGGGGAGCCTTTTGGTCCCACTTTGGTTGTTTCATGAGATAAAAGTTCTATAGGGTCATGATAAGTAATTTATATTGTTAAACATGTCATAGTTGCCAAACTGTGCCTGGTCCACAATCCTAACAACCAGCAAGCCATATGAAATCTTTGGTTGCTAATATATGAGGTCTATAAAACAACCATGTATGAGTTTAATCTTCTCATTTTATATATACTTTTAAGAGTTCCATTTTTGTACAGTGGTTTTAAGAGCTATGACACTGAGCAACAAAGATGAGATTTAAGCAAAAAAACTGAGATTCAAATAAAAACAACTCTTATGTAAACAAGGTTGAAACCAATTAACTTATATTAATTAGTAATTGATTTGGATCCACCTCTATTCTGTTTCTGTCTGAGTTTTTTTTCAAATCCCAGTTTTTTTGCCTAGCACCATAGCTTTGAAAAGTGCTATACCATTGGATTTTTATTGTGCTTATCAAATTTTTACAGTGAAGAGCGCCATTTACATAACAAAGTGAGAAATAGCTGGTATTTCTTGTTTTTTGTATAAGATCTACAGCATGTCATTAGAATTTTTGAGCTCTTTAGGGTTTAGAGTACCTTATGCACTGCTAATTTATATATCAAAAATGCACAGGGTATAGGTATAATTACCCAAACAGGTTTGACATCCAGAAGTTAGCATTGTAAAAGATAGAATCCACACTTTACTATAGTAGCATAATTATTATTGTCAGCATTGGACAATATTGCCATGCTACAGCTTATAGCTCCCACCTCATTCTGACAACTTTATTCTAGGAGCTAACTTTTGATATTATGGCATCTCTCTTAATATCTTCCAGTATAAATCTACTGATGAGGAACAACTTTTGGGAAAGCTTTGAATATGAAATCAAGAAGAAAAGAAGTATATTTTATTGGAAAATACTTTAGACTTATATAGCTTGCGCCATGGCTGGGATTTAAGTTGGATCAAAGATAAAGGTGGTCATGTGTGGAATGGTTTCAAGTCACTGGATACCTGGACAAGTCATGTGATATTGGTTTGTTGCTATTTCTGGTATGTTGAACTGTACATTAGATTGGCACCAAACTGGGCAATGACTGGATGTTAACTGTGTCAGCAATAAACAGAATATCAGTACATCCAGCTCCTCAACACTACTATAGAATACCTGTATTAATGTAATAGTGATATAAATAGGTGGCTAGAATTAAGGCAATCAGAAAAAAGGTGGGTACTCAGATTAATTTGGCCAATGCCCCTGCTTCCTTGTTAGATGATTTACTGGATAGGCATTGGGCACTAGGTTATCTTGCTTTGCTATAGTATATATTTGCAAAACCAACAAAATATCCTGTCATTAGCTCTACTGTTATCTGTTTTAGATGCTGATATAGATCCTGATTAATGTTTATGGTATCTTAATAGTAAGATTATTGGTCATTCAAATGTTGGAATTTTGACCAAGCAATGATACCAATCATGACAGAGCTTATGGAATAGAATGGCAGCAACCAACTGGCATAAAATAATAGTGTAAAAATTAAATATATATGTGATTGGCAGTGGGCTTTCAAATGTTACAACAAACCCATCCAATAATAAGCCCCACTAAGAAAAGCTCCAGGTACTCTGGCGCTGGCTAGCAAATGTTTTGGACGCAAAAGCGCCCCCTAATTTCACAGCAAGCACCACCACACCAACTGTTATTAGTTCCAAGCCCAGAGGCGCCGCCTTGGAAATATTTTAGGTGCCAGAGCGCCCCCTACTTTTACATCAAGTACCATAGCCGCGCCAGGTTTGAATCCCCAAAATTCAAATTTGTACAATTAGTTATATTTATAAGCATTACATTTAAATTATGTTCAAGATAGAAAGGAGTGATCCTGAATCTACTGCCCCCACACCAGCAAGAGCCACCTGTGCCAGGTGGAGATGAACATAATATATTGGTTGGCATGAAATACATGCCAATCCTAGATCACTGATTACCCAAACTAGGGGCACTCTAGAGTGTCCTAGAAGAATTAGCTAGCAGCTCAGGGATTGAGCCACAAGAAGGTATAAGAAGAAACAATTAATTTCAATAAATTTATCTTTTAATCTGCAAGCACTTATGCATGATACAAAGCCATCCTTTGACAATAATTATCTTTCCATTGATCCTAGCTCTTCTGATATGATACTAATAATATCTCACATATGACTGTATTCAAGTAAATTCTCTGTGCCCTAAATTACTAAAGGAATGTGTTGCTGTTATGAAAAAAAGTGACAGTGACTGTGATGCATTAGCAAGTTACAAGGGGACAATATTTAAAAACTAGATAATTATCTTTATTGAGAGATATAACTTATATAGTTTGTGAGAATCATTTTAAGAGGGGCATGATTGTGACAATCAATCAATCAATTGGATTGGAAAAAGGGGTGGCTTGATCCTTGTAATGAGTCAAGCACCAAATCAAGCTGTTCACCAAGTAGGGATTGTCACTGGAGCCTGCTGCCTTGTTTATAAATTCAAGTTGACTTCTGCATTTGGCTTTAGGTTATGCAAAAGTCAGTTTGAGTGTCACAGGGTCTCTTGTATGGAACTTTTATGGGAGGTCAACCCCACTTTTTGACATTAAGAAATTATATAATTTTTGTAACTGAACCAATGATAGTTCAGTATTTGATTGGGGAAGACAACAGTCCAATAGAAAGGACAAGAATGAATAGAATAAGATAAGGTTTATTAATTGGTATTGTGACTAATATAATATGAGGGGAAGCCACAAGAACACAGTGGATGGCACAGTGGCAAGTTCCATGTAAGGTTCAGAGCCAAGGAATAACTTGTGCAGGGATCAGCAAAGTTAAATTGGCAGTGCTCCTAATTAAGAGATAGTGCCTGCAGTTTGACATTGCCCTCAGACTGATTCATGTTGTTAGATATGTCAAGGGGCAACTCATTGAGCGCCCTCTGTGTATTGTAAGATAAATTGATAGGAAATGAGGTTAAACTTGGTTGCAACACCCCCTCCCCCCTGCTTGTTGTCAGACATCAGGATTGGAGTCTTCAGAAGATCTGGGAAGGTCCTCACAAACAACCTTTTTGTGGGGATGGTGTGGCAGGGATGCAAGCAATTGTGGTTGAGCTTTTTGGTGTTTCCTTGGGTGTCTTCAAGTCAGTAGGTATGGCTATCATAGACTGCAGCTATCTTGAAGGGTCTCAAGTGGATGGGTTCCAATTTGGCTAAGTTGGGATTGAGGGCATAGACAGGGTCACTTACAGAGTATCTTGTCTCAAGGTGCTTTGTTCCTCCCTCAATTTTTTTGTGTTTGATGTCTCAGGCTTTGGCACGCCACTGACTCAGGGGGATTTAGTTGTCAGGGGAGGCTTCCTGGGAACCATGGATTGTGATTTTCCTTGTTCTACCCCCGCCAAGCTGTCAGGGATTCCAAAGACCAAGGTGCTGGGGCTGAACCCGGTGCCTCTGTTAATTCTTGCTTGTAAGATGAGTAAGGCAGTGGGAAGGTGTTCAGTCCAGGCGGTATTGGTGTGCTCCTGTGAGAGCTTGGCAATCAGTTGGACCAATGAAAGATTAAGGTGCTCTACACTTCCATTGGCTTGGGGATAATAGAGAGCCATGACTACTTGTTAGAGAGAATTATTGGTGCAATACGCCTTCATGACGTGCCCTACAAGCTCTGGCCCCCCATTGGTAATGAGATGCTTGAGCCACTCAAAGCTTGCCACAATTTTCTTACCAATGAACCAGGTAATGGTAGTAGCTGTATGATTGGTAGTTGCCCATGCTACAGGCCAGCAGGTAAAATAATCAATTGCTGTGATGATATATTTCTTGCCCAGATTGTCTTCCAGTAGGGGACCAACAATGTCAAGAGCCCACTGTTTGAAGGGTTCCATGGCTTTGATGGTTAGGACAGATTAGGGAAGAAAAGGCTTAAATGTGTTTTTGTCACACAGGACACATGTCTTGAGGAGTTCCAGGATTTCATGGTGCATGCAGGGCCACCAGACCTTGCGCTTCATGATTTTGAAGAGGTTACATCCTCTGATGTAACTTAAGGTGAGGTGGTAGTGTAGTATGGTATCCCCTTACAGTGTGGTGGGAATATAAGGCGTCTTCTCACCTGTCTCTGCCTGGCAGCAGAAATTGCCAGCATCAGTGATGAACTGGATTTTGTTGTCCTTCAGCTTAGAAATAGGCACAGACTTGAGGCCTTTGTAACAAGTGGCTTCAGGATTCAGGTAGAGCATGGGCCAGTCTGGGTCCAAGCTGCCATCTCCCGTAGTGGACGCTACGTAGAGTCCGGAGAGAGTATCAGCTGTGACCAGCTCTTTCCCAGGCTTGTATTCAATGTGTAACTGATAGGGAGACAGGTGCTTAACCCAGACTGCTTGACATTGTGTTAAGTGAAACTGAGTATTGAAATATTGGAGAGACTTGTGATCTGTCAAGACTTGGGGTGGGAATGTGGCTCCTTCCAATTAACAATACCATTTCTCAACGCAGTTCACAATGTCTGCTAACTCCTTATCATGTATGGGGTAGTGTTGCTCTGAGTCAGTGAGTTATTTGGATTTGTAAGCCATGGGAAGAAAGACACCTTCATCAGTTTCTACTCTTAGAAGCCCTGTATGGCCCTGTCCAAGGCATCTGTTTTGAGTTCATACTGAAAATTCCAGTTGGGCAATTGTAGTACAGGTGCGGTTTTAATTCTCTGCTTTAACGTCTCAAAGGCCTGATCTCTGGCGGGTATCCAGTGGAAACACTGCTTGGTGTTCAAGAGTTCAGTGAGAGGTGCAACTAATTCTCTGCAGTTGGGGATGAAATTTTGCACATAGGCAACCATACCCAAGAATGTAGGCACCTGGCCCGCATTAGTGGGGGTGGCATGCTTGTGATTGCCTTGATTTTGGAAGGGTTGGACTTTATTCCCTGGGCAGAGATGGTGTGCCCAAGGAATAGGAGCTCTGACCTGAAGAATTTGCATTTGGAAGGCTTGGCCTTCAGCTGGTTCTTTGAAGGGTGTTGAGGACAGCACAGAAGTGTTGGAGGTGTGTGGTTTGATCTTGACTGAAGACAATGATGCTGTCAAGGTACACAACAACACAATTTCCAATCAGATCCACAAAGCTTTGTTCATAAACATGGCAAAGGTGGAGGGAGTGTTGGTCATTCCAAAGTTCATGACTCAACACTCAAACAACCTGTAGCATGTGCAGAAGGCAGTTTTTTCCTCATCCCCTGGTGCAATGTGGACCTGGTTGTACCCTGCAGTGAGATCAATCTTACTGAATACCTTTGAACCCACAACTTTACTGTAAATTTGGAACCTAAACGTAAAAATGCGGGATTGTCAAATCCTTGGTCCAAATTTCAAATCAATTTTGCAGGATGGCCTTTTTTAATTAAATTGATTTTTTTTATTTTTATTTGAATTTTTAAAAATGCGGGAACTCATAGACACTTTGCAAAGTTCAAGTTGAACTGCATATTTCCAATGGATGAAATGAATTAACTGGAATCAGATTTGAAGCGTTCAAATCCATCAACCATTTTCATTAAGTTTACTATGTTTTTTTGGAAATTGCGGGATTGTCCAATCCAAGAACCAAATTTCAAATCACTTTTGAATGGCACTAGTAAACTCAGATATTAATTGCAGGAACTGGAATCCAAATTTAATATACAGTAAGCACACTAGGAAACACCAACCCAAATCAAGAAGCTAAACCATAACTAAAATCAAACTAAAAATTCAATCTCAATAACCATGTTTAGAAATAAAAAGTGATTAAAATTTAAAATTATCCAAACCCAGAAAGTATACAATATTATACACTTCAAATCACAGATATAGAGATTCTGTTACTATTCAAGGCTAAATCAAGAGAAAAAAACTACTCACTACTAAACCTAAAATCTAAATAAATACCTATTTAATATAAATATTTATATTTATTTTATTTTTATGGACCAACAATTGCATTCCCAACCAGCTCCTGCACCTGCCTGCGGGGAAGTCTGTCCACAAGGGCGTCCCAGAGGGTCCAAGAACAGACCCAGAACACAAATTGAGGGGAGCAATGCCAACACACAGGCCTCCTAAGGCGTCAGTGCTAGTCAACCGCCTCCTGCATCCCAAGCCAGATCACACATCCTGAATCCCAGACAGAAGCCGCTCTCAAGGCCTGCCGCCAAAGTCTCCTATACCAGGGTCACTGGTAGCAATGAGGTTACTTACACCTCCACTGTGTACCCAGTAGTCATCTGGCCCCGCACTCTGGATCCAAGAGTTGCCACTTCCTACCCCCGCGTTTTTGATACCTCCTATCAGCCATTGGCTACAACTGTTGATCCATCTGCACCTATTGTGTATTCAACCATTGACGGTGTCACTGCAAGAAAGCGTGATCCCACTTTATACATAAAGTTCCTTGTCTCCTGTGTTGAGCCTGGTAGCCAGGATGCTGTGGTACCTGCCAAGGGCTGGCGTTGGTTGACATATAGTGAGCGTGAAGCTCTCCTCAACTGCTTGAATGGGGGAATGGCAGTTTGGGATATTGCGTCCTGATTTGGTGTTACAGCCAGATACATTGCCAACATCAACACCAAGTATGGCAATACCAGGCAAATTGCAGAATCCATCAAGGCTAAGCGGCAGCCCAAACTCCTTCAGCCCGTTCATATCAATGCAATCAAGCAGTGGGTAGCCAAGGATTGCCACCTGGACATGCTTGCTGTCCAATCAATGCTTACCACAGATTTAGGGCTTTCTGTTTCTAAAGCCCTTGCTTACAAAACAATGGTTGAGTTGGGCTTCTCCTGGAAAGTACTGGGAGTTTTGCCGTATAATAAAAGCAGCACCAAGACCATCAAGAATTGACACATTTATGCCAAGACCTATATGGCTCTTAAGCAGACTGGTAATGTCCAGTTTTTTTACATCAACAAAGTGTTGTTTTCCTCCTCACTCAGGTTAGGAATGGGTGGGTCAAGAAGAGGTACAAGGATGGTGTAGCACATTATGCAGCTGTCCTTTCCCAGACCTATTCAATAGTTGCGCTTCTTGGTCCCTACGGGTTGGATCAATTTCAGATGATCAAGGGTTCCCATAATAGTGAGACATTTCTTGATTTTCTCCAAACTGTCAAGGAAAACCTTTGGATCAATTGCCAGGGCACAACTAACATTGTTGCATCAGATAATGTTGGGCTCCACAAGGTGGATTTGGTTGTATCAGAGTTCCCTCCAATAAATAAAAATAGCCATTTGGCTAGCCATTGCCTGGCTGACTGCCCAATGAGACTCCTCTTCCTCCCCCCATATTCTCCATTTCTTAACCCAATTGAGGAGGTCTTTGGGTGGATCAAGAATAAGGTCAAAGAAGGGCTTCCACAGGACACCAAAGATCTCTTCAATATCTTTGAGGTCAGTCAATTCACAATGCCACCCAATGTGGTGGCAGCTTTTTACAAGCACTCTAAATCCTTCCTCTCTAAAGCCCTTGCCTCTAGCCAATCAGATAAATGGGTGCTTGTTGCAATATTGAGTACTCCACTCTAATTGCTATTTAGATAATTGGAATTGATACATTGATATTATTTCAAATGGATTCCTTAAGTTGATTTCCTCAATTGCAATTGGATTCAACTGGTGGAGCTAAAATACTCAGGCTTATTATCAACCCATATGAGTTTAATAAACAGAGCTTTTAACCTCACACTTAACACTTATACTTTGAAATTGCCTTTTATTTAGCAGTTGAAGTTGGTGTTTATTAAGCCTTAAATAGTTTAGTGATATTGGTATATTTTATATATAGTTTAGTTAAGATAAACTTTAGCTTGTAGATTTAGCTAGTTTAGATAACTCAAATTTACAACAGCGCTCCAGATATCATTTGCTTTCATTTTTATTTATTTTATTTTTATTAGGATGCAAAAATTATGTTTATTTATAATGATGTGACATTGGATTGCACTATAAACATATAAGAATTAGTACAAAAGATAAATAAAATTAGTTATACTAGATATAGAGATACATATTTTTTATTATAATGCACCAAATAGTGTATTGACTGTAGAGCTAGCAAATAAATAAATTAAAAAAGGTATACATAGATTAATTTTATTTAAATAATTGATAGCCCTTTTTAGTACCATTGAAATTTTTTTAAACACCACAGATTTGACCTTGTGAGGCATCACCTGATCCTTATTATTTCAGTGCCACTACAGCCACACAACACAAAAAACCAATGATTTTCATGTATATCAAACTAATCAGTACATATGACGCAGGTTAAGCATAGAAAATCTATTTATAAAATCATATTACAAGGGAAAAGTAACTTGAGTTCTAAACAATCACTTGTTTAAAATCATAATTGGAGCGGGCAGCTTGATGTAGATAAATAGAGCTCTTATTGTGTAACTATGTAATATATGAACCCATATTTGACAAGCAACTAAATAAACAAATTTATAAATCCTATTTTATTATTTCACGTGTTTGCTTACTATAACTACTGTATTATAATATATTTACATATATTACTACTATAATTTTAATGTTAAAATTTGTTATTTAAATTTTACAATTTAAATATTAATATTTAAAAAAGTTAAATTGCAAGAGAATAAAATTTATTAGGGATATGCAACTTTCAAATGGAATGTGATTGTTCCGGGGAATAATACCCCAAAATCAAATTTTTGGCTAAAGCAGCTAACTGGATCCACGTACTCTTCTGTATGTGGTGGACAACCCTGGATGAAATTGCTAGAGGGGTGGCACCCTGCACCCCAGTGGTTGCTGAGTGCTTAATAAAAGGCAAGCGTGTAAGCAAATTTATTTGTAGGTTCTTTTTAGGAGGCACATAATACTCAAAAAAGCTATGCCAGTGCAACAGAGTTGTACAGGACGTGCTCAACTGTCCTGTACCCCTGTGGTGTCTTCTGTTGTTCTAGTGCTAATCAGCATATGTCTATTTGAATTGGTATGTCCTCCAGATTTTTAACATTTGTTTTTAATATGCAGTGTGATAGGATTTCTAGGTATGTTGTAATGTGAATCCTTTGAGAGGTATATTTTTTTGAAAACATGCATACTTTTTTATATATTTTAATTAATCTGTTGATGTAGGACTTTTGGCTAAACTTGAAGATGGTTCTGGGGGTGCCCAGCTTGTATGCGCCCCCATGCCTCAGCAAACAAAATTAATAAAGGCTTGAACTTATTTGCAAGGACTGTGTCCCCAAATTTTTTGATAATGCTTTGAACACTTTGTTAAAATTTTCAGTTTTGAGATATTCTGGTCCTATTTGAAAGTCTATTTTTGTTAGATTTTTAGCATATTCATTTATGTTTGAAAAGGAAATCTCTGAATACTTTCAAAAATATATTCATCAAAATTTATCTTGATATCCTCTCAAATTTCATTCATCTCTTTGAAATTGATATTTGCTCCTATTTCATACACTTCCCTAATCCACGGCAAGCGCCCCACAGGTGGTAAATATTCCTTGTTTTTTGCTTCCCTATTTCCATATTGATTCATGTTCATTTGAGTTATTTTATTTATTTCATTTTGATTTATTTGTTTTACAGGGGCTACCAATGATTGGTAACCACTGTAAAACCTACTGGGTGTAAAGGCCGCCACTTCATCAACCTTGTCCCCATTCCTTGTTATAAATAAAATAAATATAAGTAAAACATAGTAAAATTAATGATTGTTTCCCCTGCGGCCCCTCAGCCACAGGCGCCCCTTCAGCAAACTTTATGAGCACTGGCTGCTCTTCATTTGATTTACTGGGTCTTATCTTCCTTATTTTCTGTTCTACTTGTTCTTCCACTTGATTTTTATTTGATACATTTTCATTGTTTATTGTAGCTCTTCTGCTTCTTGATTGTACTTCATTTTCATATGTTTCCACTTGATCATTTTCCTCTTTATTTGTGTTGATTTCCTTTGAAATTTCAGTTCCTTCAATAAATTTGAAATTTTGAGTATTATTTATGTTGTTTTTTGCAAACTCTCACAAGTTGTAACTTTCATTGTTGAATTTTAAATGTTTGAGTATTTCCTTTTGTAGATTTAAAACTGTTTCCTTGTGTTCTTCTTTGACTAAAGTTCCCAGGCTATTTTTTGCAGTTTCATCTTGCTAGACCAAAGCCTTTACCTCAATTTCTAGCTGATTTACTAAAATTTCCCTGATATTATGTTTGAGCTCAATAAGCTTTTGGAGGGCTGACTCTAATTCATTGATTAGGCTGTATATATTTGACATTTTGTTTGAATTACATAAAAAAACTGGGTTTTATAGTACTACCTTCAACTCATAAATATTTTCATCATCAATAAAAAATCAATGACCACAAATATAAATATTGCATTAGAATATTGCAGGTATGTGTTAAATCCTGATATTTAGATATTATGTGCATAACTCAATGCATTCTGTATAATAAATTTCATTGTAAACAAGGCCTTTTTCATTGTAATTTATATAAATAGACTGTGTTTATTTGGGAGCCATTAACGCTTAGTATAAATATTGATACATAGTGCATTTTAAAGCCTGTATATTTACATATTGGTAATAATTCTGTAAACTTTTTAGTCAGATTTTGTGAGTAATAATGATGTAATGGGTTAATAAATTACTGTTTATTATCATTAATTGGCTGATTTTCTTTGCTGTGGCAATTGTGCATTTTCTGATATTTATGCACTAGTATCCAATTGGTTGTTTTCACATCCAATTGCACAGGCAATAGGAAATCAAGTTGCCACCCTGACCACATCTGGTCTCGGGGTGGTGAATTGATTTCTTATTGCATGTGCAATTGGATGTGAAACCAACCAATTGGATAATAGTGCATAAATATCAGAAAATGCACAATTGCCATAGCAAAGAAAATAAGCTTTTATGATAATAAACAGTAAATTATTGATCCATTATATTATTATTACTCACAAAATATGACTTAAAAGTTTACAGAATTATTATCAATAGGTAAATATACAGGCTGTAAAATGCACTATGTATCAATATTTATACTAAGTGTTAATGGATCCCAAATATAAACACAGTCCATGTATATAAATTATAATGAAAAAGGCCTCGTTTACAATGAAATTTATTATACAGAATGCATTGAGTTATTCAAATAATATCTAAATATCAGGGTTTAACACATACCTGCAATATTCTAATATAGCTTTGCATTTGTAGGTCCTTAATTTATTATTGATAATGAAAAATATTCATGCAAATAATTATGTTACCACATCAAATGTATACCATTTTATTAATAGGGAATGTCAATAAAATAAAAACATATATTATTAATTAAAAATTGGAAAAAATAATATTAACTTTAATAAGTTGTCAAAAAGAAAAGTTTTATTTTACTCATCAAAGGACAAGAAGGGGAGGGAATGGGAAGAATGTACGTTGCTATTATCTGCACCTGTGAAAGTAACAGCATCAGATATAGTGGGGAGGGAATGGGTGGTGGTTTGGGAGTCAGGGTTGGAAGGCAGGTGGCTTGATGGGGGGTTGGGGAGGCAGGTTTTGTTGACTGGGAAGAGGCAGAAAGAGTTCATTGCTCCAATTGCTCAAATTCTTCTTCTGTAATGTATGTGGGCTTAAAAAACGGTAAATGGGCAAGGGGGAAGGCATGAGTCCTTTCTGGACTTATCACTATCACTTTCATAGAATATGACAAGATCAGATAGGTCCCGGACAAACATGGAAAGGAAAAGCTCATACCCCCTCTAAATTTGAGAACACAGTTAATTATAGATGGCAGGCTTTGAGCGCCTGAGAGCAGAATAAAAATTGTAAAGACATACATCTGCAAGATGCATATCAGTCTGGTTGGTGGGATAGTACCAACAGGTATGCCCCGCAGCCCTAATTTCTTTGGTTGCCCATTCCTGCTGCTCCATCTCCACACTCAATACAACTGTGTGCACAGCTTGTTGGGTAGCCCACTCCTCCAGCATGTCCTTGAGCTCTGTCTGGTAGGCATACCCATCTGCAGTGTTTGATATTGCCAAGTAATGATTGACACAAATGGAGAAACTACCAAAAAAAAACCCAACAAATTGATACAGGATTGAGCCGTGCTTGTAGATGTCAGATTGGATGCGCTTTTCCCCAAAGTCTTGGAAACTTGCCAAAATCTTGGCATATAACAAGAAAATGACATCATTAAAGGCCTTTATTACCTTTCCTTTGATAAAATCAATAATGTTTGCATTGTAAGGGTTGGTATCCACTAAAATGGGGCCACTGAGAATCTGATTGGATAAGATACTGGCTGCAACCACAACTCTGTGCATCCACAAATTCACTGTTCTTTTATTGGTGAAAATGCTGTGGAGTCCCAGTTGGAGACGAACCTGGACTAGGGGCATCTATAGATCACACTCCATGATAGCCATCCTGAGAGGGTGGGCTTTTTCACCTTCAGTTGAAGTACGGGACCTGTTGGGATCTTCTTGGGAGGGGGCCACAGTTGATGTGGGCTTGCAGGGTTGCAGCCACAGTGGACTTTGAAAAACCCATCACAGCCACAATTTCCCCAAGGGACATAAGCATCCCTTGTTTTTCAACCATTTTGAGAACAATCTCCAGGGTGATCAATTTTCTTCTGTGTCATGCAAGCTGATTGGCTGGAGGAGAATTTGTCTATATTGGGAACTGGACAATGTCATCTGATTAACTGTTTTGGGATTCTGGCTTTCATTGGTGGCCCCATGGCTCACTTGGTCAATTCTGGATGCTAGTGTTGCTGTATGATTTGGGTTAGCAGCTTCCTGTGCGTGATGGGCAAACAGGGCCATGCTGAAAGTTTTAGGAGAAAGAAAACACTCCTGGGTGGTGCTTGCAGAGGGGCCTGTGGGTTGGGAGTGGTCATAGACAGAGGCTTCACTGTTAAGAGACCCAGTGTAGCCCTGCATGATTTTGTCAAGGACAGGGAACAGCTCGTTGAATTGATTGTTGGTAGAAGAAGGCATAATAAATTTTTATTAAAAAAATAAACTCAAAAAGAGGATTGTATATTTTAGTCAATTTTATTGTTAAGTATGTTAAGTTAGTGAATAGTAGGATCTAAATTTTAGCCGCACTAAAATGGAATAGGGCAATTTTTGAGAATTCCTGTGATTCCTAAAAGAATCAGCACAAATCCACCCTAGATCCTTTAACATCCTTTTTGAGACACCCATAAATTATAGTTATTTCAAATTCACCGCAATTATGATTTTAAACTTGGTTCTTGGATTTGACAATCCCACAATTTCAGATTCATTAAATTTTCCATGATGTCTATGATTTGTTTGACATACAGGAAATCTCAAATTGTACATTAGAATCCTGCATTTCTGATTCATTTATCCCACATTTGTTTGCTGTGTTTTGTCTTTTGTTAGTTAAGTTATCTGCTCAAGGGATTCAAAATTTGCCAATTTAAATAAACCAAAAAACTCAAATTAAATGGTTGATTTTGTTAAATATTTTAATTTTCACTCAGCTGAGTTGCCTGCAAAAGTGATTCAAAATTTGAAAAGGATTTGACAATCCTGCATTTTTACGTTTAGGTTCTGAATTTAAAGTATCATTCAGATTATCAATTAGCAGCAAGGGGTACTTGTTTTTGACTTTCACCTATTTTAGTGTACAATAGTTTATTACAAGACAAAGGGACCTGTCTTTTTGGCTACAAAGAAGACTGCAGATCCATATGGTGAGAGGGAGGGCAAATGAAGCCTTATTGAGCGCATCCATGAGGTGTTGATAAATAGTTTTGTCCTCCTTGGGCGTCAAACAATGGAAAGGTTGTGCCTTGGTAAGCAACCCTTGTAACTGGACAGCATGTTGTATTTCTCTTGGAGGGGGCAACTGATCTAGCGTTCCACTGAATATAACTTGTACTCCTCAAGAAGTGATACTAGTGCTAGGGATGATGGTGTGTCTGAGGGGGGGCGTTGTGGGTTCAGCGCAAATGACTTCCACTGAACAATGATTAAAGTTCAGCTCCCCCCTTGAAGTTGTAGGAGCCAGACTCTGTGAGGCAGACAAACACAGTGCCATGAAGCAACTTGTTTATTTCAATAGGGAAGTTCTGGAAGCCCACCCTATTCTGGTTGAGTGTGATCATAGAGGTTTCCCAGTCAATATAGGGGTGGTTATGTTAGGGCCTGTCAAGGCCAGCAATGACATCAAAGCTAAGCCCCGTCATAATTGGCCTGGAGAGCTTAACCTGGATGTTCACCATTCTAACAGAGAAGGTTACTGTCTCATGAGTGATGGCCACCCTATGGGAGTTGGCCACGCACACTGCTTTGAAGCAACTGGATACTTGAGCCTAGCTGTTGGGAGTCTGAAAATTCCTGGTTGACCATGGTGTGATTGGCCCCAGTGTCTACCAAAAGTTTGTGGGTGTTCTCACAGAAAAAAGGGGTAGGCCAAGCAGGTGATTTTTTTGGACAAATGATTGGCTTGAAGGATGAGATCTTCATTGTGTACTTGGAATACATCTAGGGTCCCCACTTTGTGTAAGTTGTAGTTGCAGGGATTCTTGGCAAGGAGAGATTGGGAATGTGTCACAATGTGCTAAAATGTGATGGATTTGATGGACATTAAGTTCAAAATCAGATTCAGAATGTAATTACACATAAGGCAATTGCTCAACCAATCAATTGAGAACTAGTGGATTCCAGGGCATTATGGATTCCACTCAAATTCTCTTGGCAATTTGACAATTTGATGATTGTGAGATTAGGCTGATTGATCACAAATGATCAGGCTAATCATTGCGTGCAGATCTTTATCAGTTACACACCTTATTATTACTAGGTTATATTCTATTAAGTGTAGTAATTGTACGCTGTATAATAATCAATTTATTATAATTGATAAGGCAGTTATATGCCATATAATGTTAGTTTATTATAATAGATGCAACGTTATACACCTTATTATTACTCAATTATCATTCCTATATGTGAAGTGATTATACACTGTATAATCTGCAGTTTAGTATAACTGATATAGCTATCATACGTTGTATAATTGTTGGTTGTTATAATTATTATCACTGATTACACGCCGTATAATCAATAGATCATAAATTGTATATCTCTCATTCCATCCTCTGGATGTTGTATCAACTCAGTCCCACCCAGCCTGAAGGGCGTATATGATCATATCAAACAAGTGATGTGTGTAAGACTAGGAATTACTGAGTTTGAATCAGCACTACACGGTGTATAATTGGTTCCTTATTGGTTTGGGTCAGCATTAATTGGCAGATTATCCAAAAGTCAATATTGGATTGAGTCAGCTATTATACATTGCATAATCCCCAATTCAAATTGGTGCATGAATAATCAGAAGGCTCACCAGCCAGAAAAGGATCACTGATCAAGCCCTGGAAATGGAATACTGGAATTCTACCTTCCAATGTTGGAGGGCAGAACAGGGACCATTTCTAAAAGTTAACTAAATACAGCATAGTTTCCTAACGCCATAATAAGCGTGTAAGATACAGCCAATCAATAATTGCCAGTAGGCTAGCTCAAGAAGAGCTTAGGCTGTAACTAAAGTGCCATGGACGCCTTGTAAAGGCCAGTAGCAGCACACGTGCCAAGGACAACCAATCAGGATAGGCACAGCCAGCAAAGATGGTCCTATTGCAAAGGTAGCCACCAAGAACTTTCTGAAAGGACAAGTAGAATGGTTGCTGCAGTATATATTGATACAGACACCTGAAAGGATGATAACAAGCTCTTGGTTACACCTGGATAGATTGCAGCCGCTGGCTGGATTGTAATCCAGTTTCAATAAACATAATTATCTTCAAAGTTCTATTCCATTGTAGTCTGTAGTGCTCTTGCATAGTATTGGGTAGAGTACATTGGCAAGGCTAACATCCATCTGTAGCTTTAAACATACCAGCAATAACAAAATTTGCTCATCAATGGTTACACAAAGGGGCAATAAACAAAGACTTTGAATCTGGAATTAAGGCTCATACTTGGAGCTTGAGTCTGGAAACCTAAATGGAGGTGACATCAATAATCTAATTGCCTGATTGATCTTTACTCCTGGGTGCAAAATCAATAGCTAATATTGGTATTGATATTGTGATTATGGTATTGGTGCTAAACCTGGCCTAATTCCCTGGCCTTCCATCCCACCAATTTCCCCTCTACCAATTTCCCACCTCACTATATATAATTGGTTTATATATGAAATAAGGATAAGTTTTTACCCTCACATATTGCTCATTCCTAATTTGGGTTTACTACCCTGTATTCAGGTATAGTAATTGAACAATTACCAGGGCTAATTCTTGCTAGCTATACCCAACAGTTTACACTTACGGCAGAGTGTGAGTCAAACAGGGTTGTAGAACCTCTTGCATCTACAACCTGCATGCTTTTTAAAAATCCTCAATCTGGGCCAACTGAAGCTCCCCCTTGTGGGGGTGTTTGGCCCCATTTTCCTGCTGACAAGATTGGCGGCAGCCCACTTGATTGTGGGCGCTGCCAGGCGGGGGACAAGATTGAGGAGGTTAATTGTTAGATATGCAAAACCCCATCAAGGCTTGGTTGTTGGCCTTTATGATGTCTTTATAACAGTCATCAACAAAGGTGCAGCGCCCTACAGGAACCCACTTACAGATGTGAAACTTCAACTCATTGGCAATAAGGGTAAGTAGTATTGAATTCCTGTCAGTGATGGCTTTGGGGGCAGCAGCGAGTGCTTGATGCTAGGCTGCAAGGTATTCAGGGACAGTGCTTATCTTCTTGATAGCAAGCAGAGGGGTTACTACTACAATAGGCAAGAAGGTTTTGCTGTAGCGGGATCTGGTGGCGTCCCTGAAGGTGGTCCAAGTAGCTTTGTGTTCTTGACTGGCCCAGTTGGTAAACCATACTGCGGCAGGCCCTGTAAGGCACCCAGAAGCAGTGGCAGCCCACATGGGTTCAGGTAATTTGCAGATAAAGAAGTGGGCTTCTGTGGAGTGGAGCCTACTTATAATGTTGGCCCCCTCCAAGCCACCTGTGAAGGATTCAAGTTGAAGGTTCAGCATGTGTTGCAAGAGTTCTGACTGTGGTGGTGTGACACTGATGTCATGTTGCCCCAGGCGGAGACAATTGTACACACTTGTGAGTACCAACTGGTCCTGGTAGATAACATATACCTTGGGAATGTCCCCATTGGGGATAGGGAGGAAGGTTTTCTGGTGTTGAGTAGCCGTACGGCCTGTAATCTGTCCTTTCTTGGAGGGAGTTTTCTTTTAGGTAGGCTGAGAACCTACCGCTGCTACCACTGTTGCAACTGAACCAATGATAGTTCAATATTTGATTGGGGAAGACAGCAATCCAATAGAAAAGACAAGAATGAATAGAATAAGATAAGGTTTATTAATTGGTATCATGACTAATATACTATGAGGGGAAGCCACAAGGACACAGTGGATGGCACAGTGGCAAGTTCCATGTAAGGTTCAGAGCCAAGGAATAACTTGTGCAGGGATCAGCAAAGTCAAATTGGCAGCGCTCCTAATTAGGAGATAGTGCCCACAATTTGACCCTGTCTTCAGATTGATCCATGTTATTAGATATGTCATGGGGCAGCTCATTGAGTGCCCCCTGTGTATTGTGAGATATGTTGGCAGGCAAGAGGGGAATCTTGGTTGCAACATAATTGTCCCAAATTGAAATAAATCATTTTATCCCAATTATAAAGGGCTCTTCCATTTTTTATCTCCTAACTTACTGTAGTTTATTTTGTTTGAAAGGTGGGTTGAGCTCATCACTTAGTGACACTATTAGTATCATTTTCTAATAATATATTTAAAGTCTTACAACCCTTACTCTTATGTGTTTTCTCACATCCTTATGTGTCCTTTATACCCACTCTACGAGAGAATTGTCATAATCTGCATTACCAGGACCTTAAGGCAAGCCACATCATAAATTATCCCTAAAGACCAAATTTGGCTTAGTTTGGGACTTGTATATGCTTTTCAATACACCTCTTTCTTTACACAGGTCCCCTATCCAGTGTAACATGGCATGTTTATCAGAAAGTTTGGATTCTATTTTGGTTTAATTAATAGCTGACAGAACATTTGGATTGATATTAAGATAATATCCCCATTTTTGTAACCTTTTGGATTTACATCCTCTTATTTTTTGGATACTGTGAATAACTCATTGGTTAACTTAGCTCAAGTGACAGTCAACAATATCAGTCCCAAAAAAGCTAGGTGTATTAAAAGTTGTGACTGATATATGAGAGGCTAAATTCTTGCCATATAGTTATAGAAATACTGTAGTCGACATGTAGAGATTGGCTAAAGACTAGAATAAGTAAATCGCCAAACGAGAGTCTACATCTGATGAAAATATGTTTATTAGACAGGAGCAACCAACTTAAATACGAACCATGTTCGCAAGATTAAACTATCATCATTTACCCAAACTCATCAAATTAATTAAAATTCAAAGAATAAATGGAAGGGATTTGAAATCGCCGCTCAGAATCGTAACAATCAAGTAGGCATATTTTAAAGGGGGGAGTGAATCAAAAGCAGAACTTGGCCTGATTAAGTCTGATTACATAACGCACTTAAGATCTAAAGTCTACATTCAAAATAGGATCTTTGCTGGTTGGAATTACCCAACCAAATTTAACCTTTATAGTTAAGAATATGCAGCATTTTTAAATTTAAATTGATGGATTGGCTTGGTCTAGGAGGCTAACTAGGAATTGACTTGAGATTATGTTTCTCCAATTAGACGCCACCCCTGCTTTATGAACTAATTCAGGTAGATATCGCTTCAACTGCAGCTGTCTTCAGCTTCTGGGGGGACATTTTGGAATCAGCTTAAATGATCCTAGCCCCTTACTTCTACATGGTATCGCTAATTCCCTGTCGTCGGGATTGAAACTGAGTTGTCTATCAATCCAAGTGAATCTAGTTTGTCGGATTTAGGGGAACATATACGTTTCAGTTAAAAACCAGTTTAAGTTATTGTCCTGATCCCCACTTTTACGATTATAACTCTGATTGGTTTAGGCATTTATGCAGATTCAAGATTGAATTGATACAATCGACAGTTTGGATCTGCAGACAAATGATGTGCAGGTTCAGGTGCATACTTGTGCGTATATAAGGATGGGTTTGTTGAGGATCTCATCAGATTGAACAAACTTGAAATGTCTAGTGGTTTATTAAGTACTTGCTTTGATGGATGTATAGGAGTCATCGGTAAGAAAGCAGGCCGTAGCCTGCGAAGCAAAATCCATGCTGAAGAGGGCACCGTCCCAGCAAAGCCAGCCTCAAGCTTTGATGTACCCTTTAGTCCTACCGAGAGCATAAAAGAGTCTTGCGAAGGCTACCTTATGGAGTCCATTGGAACAGTCCTTGAAAGGGACATGGTCCAGGAGAGTGAAATAATTCACTATACGATGCTATTTATTAAATAAGTGTTGTACTTATAACATATCAGTGGTATTTATGACAATTTAAAATATAACATTTAAATTGAATTTTTATATCCGGACCGAGAAGAAAATACTAAAAAGTTAATAATAATTCATTTATTCAAATAGTGACCTATAACTTCAATTGTATGGATTTGAAAAATTCACAATAAATGGAGAAAATGTGAGTAACAATAGTTCTAATATTATGTGATTCTCCAGAAGAAATTCAATTACTCTATACAGCTCCAATATACATCATCCTATAAAGCTAATCCTTTAAACTTTTTCATGGTAGGAAAAGGTGTCTCAAAAATGGCATCTTGATTATCCATCTCTAAAGGGAAACTGTAGCGAATTGACTCCCTGGTAGCCAACTCCATGCTATTCAACTATTAAGTAAAGTAATACTTTAATTCTTCTTCTGATCAACTCCTAAAAGTCAACACATTTTTAAAATAACAGCACCTGATGTACTAAAAACATTTAACATAAAAGATAATTCATACCAGTATAGTATACTAAAGTGACCCCAGAGAGCTAAAAAATCCAACAAGGGCATACCATAACCATCAAGAATAAGGATAAATAAGCAACCATTTCTCAACTTGCTACGTAAATTTTAAATCTTCACTATATAAATATTTTTTATTACCATAAACATAAAATCTTAAAAGGTATGCAAAGCAAGAAAAATCTATCCCTTATGCTTCTTACCCCTCTTCATCCTGGCCCCTTCAATCCCGGCAGTTGCAATTACCCCAAGTTGCTGCTTAATCTCAAAGGCCTTATACTTGTGCTTGGTGGCATCCTGGATGGCTTTGGTGAAGAGGGACTACTTAGTTGAGGGCTTGGTGGTTGGGACCCAGTTGGCCAGATCACACCACTTAGAGATCATTTCCTCCTGATCCAGCTGGAGGGTGACAAACATCTTTCTGGATCCAGGGTTCACCCTAAAGTTGGGATCAAGGTGGCAGGGATAGGCCTCAAGAGCATTATGGTCTTAAGCTCCCCATTGATGGCAGCCCAGTAGATGTTCCAGAATACCTTGTCTCTATTCTTTCCCAATGTTTAGCCACCAATTTTACAATCTACTGGGGCTCAAGTTACTCCAGAAAAGTCCTAAACACTATTTTTTCACTGTGTAAGGATCCTTGTTGAGAGCCTTGTACCCCTGTGCAGCATTCTTCAGCTTCAAAAAGTCCAGCACACTAAATTGTGCCAAAAAAATTTACAGGTGTCCAAGGTACCCCTCCAGCTCAACCTACCAATCTCAGCATGGGCCCACATATTGCAAGCAACTTTCTGGCAGAAGTGGAAGTGCCCCCTTGAAAATCCTGTCAAACAGCTGCTCAAACGCATTGAGCTGTGCAGGCTCAAAGTCCATTATGCATATGTGAGCCCCAAGAGCTCTCAGCCTTACCTTTTCCTCCAATTCCAGGGTGTCCTGGTCTTTATCAGCATCAGGAGGATTGGCACAGGTGTGTGGGGGTCTTCTTGGGGTCATTGGTGGTGAGAGGGAGGGAAAGCTTGCAGCAGAGGATAGAGAAAAAGCGGGTATAGATAGCCTGAGTGACCCCAGGGAGGAGGAAACACACCACTGGAATTACCCAGATATCTATATAGGCACAGATCATCCCAAGCTGGTAGACCATCCAGGGCCAAACAACAGAAGTACCATCAACCTGTCAGATTGACACCTTTTTTTAGCTCTAGTAGGTTCTGCTGAGTGTTATAGCTGGTGATGAGCTTCTTAAAACTGGTCTGGCATCATAAAGAGAGGAAAAATCCCCACTTGAAAGCTGGTTGAGCTCCTGAGTGAACGTGAGATCAGAAGAGACACTTGAGGCCTTGGGAGGAGGAGGATTGGTGGGATACACTTGTCATTTATAAGCTTGACTGGCTGCTCTTGAGTCAGCACCAACTGGAGATTGTTGGACTTAGGATTCTGAAGGGCCTTGGTGGCCAGATCAGACATTTGGAGGTGAGCAGAGGAAGGTATCTTTTGAAAAAATACCACTTGAGTATACCTGTGGCCAGATAATTGGGGGGCTCACAGGATTGCTTGCTTTTTGTGGTGTGCTTTTGATGATTACAATTGAAATTATTGCTATCAGCAACAAATCCAAGGTTGCCCTTGACCAATTGTAGAGGATCCAGGAAATTCATGCTTGCTTTTTTATTATCCCAGTCTGACTCATTTACAGTTTGACAGGGAATCCTTTATGTAAGCTTCATTGAGCTTGGATTCCAGGAAAGCCATCTTGACGTTAAACTTGTTACCATCTGGTGATCACTTTCATATTTTTCACTTCCATAGTATTAACTACAGACCATCTCTTTCATTCCATGTTAGTCTTCTTTCAGTTCAAAGCCAAAAACATAAAACATAAAATGATTGAGGGGAAAGCAACCATCATCACAAATAAGCATCTTTATTAATTATTATCATGTTTCCATTATATATTAATTGGGGTATATTTGGATGAAAACCCCTCTAGTTCTGGAATTACACCTGGATTCTTATCACCTGTGATAAGGAGCGTCTTTTGGGGAAGCTTCAAATATAAAATTAAGGAGAGAAAAAGTATATATTATTAATTATATTTTAGGCTTATATAGCTTTAGCTGTGGCGGGATTTTAGTTGGACCAAACCCAGGGGTTGATCCTGTGCTGGATGAGTTCAAGTCTTTGGATACCTGAACAGTCATGTGATATTGGTTTGTTGCCATTTCTGGTATGTCAAATGGTATATGGGAAAGGCACCAAATTGGGCAATGACTGGATGTTAGGTGTGATGGCAATAGCTGGAATACCCATACATCCAGACCCTTGACACCCCTCTTAAGGGGTTACTCGAGTACATCAGGAGGGGGCTTTGTCTTGACGGCTGCCGCCTGATGTTCCTGGAGTTGTTTACTGGTGGGCACCAACTGGGTCAAGTGTTCTCCTTTGCTAGAGTGGAGGCAAGATCTGTGATACTTTTTGGTGATGGGCTCTTTGGCACCCTGGAACTTAACCAGATAGGTGTTTCTGTCTGGTTGCTATCTGATGATTCTTCCTGGTCCTCTGTGTACTGAGTCTAGCTTCTTTCTGTTCCCAGCTAGGACCCAGACGGGGGAGTTGGTGGGGAATGGGTCCTCTGTTGAGGTTACCTTTTAGGCTTTGAGTCTCTTTGTTTCTGTCAGTTTGGCTTTGAGGTGCATATGTTGTAGAGCTGGTTTCTGTTCTACTGTGGGAGGTTTCCCCGGGGGGATCTTCACATACAGTTGATTGTTGCAGGTGACTATTTCTGGCTTGTACCTGTATGTTGGTTCAAACGGTGAGTAGCCTGTCCCTTGATTGGTACAAACCCGGGATACTAGTAATGCATGTTTCATATAGAGTGGCCATGTGTCTTTGGCTTTGCCATCCATTATTTTCTCCAGGGTTCTGATAAGGCTGCCGTTCAGGCGTTCAACTCTGCCTCTGGCCTGTGGCCTTTAGGGCGAGGTTGTGGAGTGCTTAATGTTCTTTGTTTTTAGATTGTTGTTCACTACGTGGCCTGTTAGCTCTTTTTCTCCATCTGTTATGATGTAGTCTGGAGTGCTGTAGTCTGCTATGATTGCTTTATTGATGAATTAATTTATTGTTTCTGCCTTGTGATCTTTTGTTGTCCAGCAGAAGAGCCAATGTGTGGCAAAGTTGATGGCTACAATTAGGAAACATTGATTTTTTTTGATTTCCAGGAAGGGCCCCACTACATCCAGTCCCCAAAATTTAAATGGTTAAGGGTCAGGTACTGGGTTGACTGTTGGCTGTGGCACCTTGGTGCTGGTGTATTTTTCACACACTGTGCATTTCTTTAGAACATCAACTATGTATTGCTTCAGGTTGGGCCACCATACTATCTCTTTTAATGTGAGATATAGGTTGTTAGCCTTTGTATGCCCTAGCAGACAGTGGTGTCTTAGTATAGTGTTGACTCTTTGTGCAAGTGGAATGTATGGAATGTGTTTATCCTTGATGATTTGGTATACTGTGCTATTTGATACGTGGAAATGTTTTTCATTCCTTACTAGCGTATCATGGGTTAGTTGGTGTGTTGAGGGGTCTTTCCCTTTGGTTCTATACTCAGTATTATATAGGTTTGGCCAGTCAGGGTCCAGGTGGTCAGGGTGATCCTCTCTTGGCTGGCATAGCCTAGAGAGAGCATTGGCTGTGACCAGCGCTGCCCCCTTTTTGTATTGGATGTCCAGGTTAAGCTGTTCCAGCAAGAACATCCATTTGGCTTGGCGCTGCGCAAGTGCATTCTGAGTTTTGAAATAGATTAAGGATTTGTGGTCAGTTAGCACTTGGACGTTTAAGTGTCCTTCGAGATAACATCTCCATTCCTTGCATGTGTGATATATTGCTAGCAATTCTTTATTGTGTATTGGGTAAATCTGCTCAGTGTTGATTAGTTTTCTACTTTCATAACATACTGGCAGGAAATCTTGCTGCCCTGGCTGGCAGATGCGCAGGACTGCTCCAATGGCAGTGTTGCTAGAGTCTGACTCAAGCTTGTAGCACCTGTTATTATTAGGGTATTGCAAGATTGGTGCTTTGATAAAAGCTTGTTTTAATAACTGGAAATTCTTGTTGCATTCTGGAGTCCAGATGAATTTCTTTTTGGCATTACCTTTGGTTAGGTCATTGATTGGTGCAGTGAGCTTTCTGCAGTCTCTGATGTATTTTCTTAGGTAAGCTACCATGCCAATAAAGCATCTAACTTGTTTCACGGAGGTGGGGTGTTGCATGTTATTTATGGCTTTTATTTTATCTGGGTCTGCTTTGATGCCACTGTCAGAGACAATGTGGCCCAAGAACAGGAGTTCCTTTTCCATAAATTGGCACTTAGTAGGCTTAGAGTATAGTTTGTGCTTTGCGAGTCAACGAGTGTCTTGCAGACATGCGTGAGGTGTTCCTCTTTTGTTTTTGAAAATATGATGATGTTGTTGAGGTAACATAATGTGATTCAGAGTCTGTTTAGCGCCTGGTTTATCATGGTGACAAATGTTGCTGGGGCATTTGTCATCCCAAAATTCATTACTTTACATTCAAACAACCCAAATTGCGTACAGAACGTGGTCTTTGGAATGTCTTTCTCTTTAACTTCAACTTGGTTATAACCAGATGTGAGGTCAATTTTTGAGAAAAGTTTTTGCTCTGGAGAGCCTTGCAAATAGGTCTTCTATGAGGGGAAGTGGGTATTTATTTTTTACTGTACTTGCGTTTAGTGCTCTGTAGTCAATAACTAAGCAAAGAGATCCTTATTTCTTCTTTACCAAGAAAACTGCTGCCCCACGGGGATTCCAACAGAAGAATGAATCATTTGGCTAGATTGTCCTCAATGTGGGCTTTAAGTGTTTGGGTCTCTATGGGGGAGAGTCTGTAGAGTGGTTCAGGTTTGGTCATGGCTTTGCATAAGCCGATGTCATGTTTGACCTCTTGTTTGGGGGTAACTCTGTGAGTTCTTCCTTGAATACATGGGCGTATTCATTTAGGAGTGCCACAAGTTCTGGGCATTGGATCTTATGTATTTGTATATTATTAAATTCAGAGTACCTCATTATGTGGAGGGTACTGTCTTTGGTTAGATGTTCAGAGTCATCTTGATTGTTGACTTGGAAAAATACTGTGTCTCTTAGAATGGGGTTGTTGGGTTCTTTGAGAATGTTAAAATTGACTCCATTGCATTTTATTGTCATGATTTTTGTTTTCCAACATACACTGGGGTTCACTTGGGTAAACCAGTCCATGCCTGCTACAATGTTGTATTTTATGTTGTTCATGACAAGTCCTTTGATGGACGTTTGTATGCCTTGGAGGTCAATTCTGAAGGGAGTTGTTTTGCCTTTGAGTAGAACCTTTGATTTGTCTGCCATTTTGGCGTATTTGAAGTTAGATTTGACAACTGGTATTTTGTACTTGGTTACAAAAGGTTTGCTAACCATAGTGTGTTGTGCACCAGAGTCAAATAAAAAATTATGTGTATGAGATTTGTAAGTGCATGGATAGACAAGAAGTTGTGAGCTATCTTTAATTTTTAAGTTCATAAAAACGGAGGATTGTGGGACACAGGGAATGCGAGCAGCAAAGTTTGTGCCTTGGTACTTCTTCTTGTCGTGTTGGGGGGAGACAGGGGCAGTTAAGCCTGTTCCCCCTCCTCTTTTCCCTGTCCCTTTTTTTAAGACCTTTGAGGTCAGAGAATGTGGGGTCAGATTCATAGCAGGTTGCTACTTCAGTGTTGTTAACTTCAGTGGTGTTGTCTTTGTGGGTACAGGAGCAGTTTGTGCTTTGGCTACAATTGTCATTGTTACAATTGGAGTTGCTGTTGTTTTGGTTGGTGCTCTGGTGTTTATTGCCATTGGAGTCTTCTCTGCCATTGCCGTTTGAGGAGCAATTGCAGTTGCGTGCAGCATATTTCATGTTTGTGCATTTTTCAGCGCGCTTGGCTTCAGCAATGAGCACAGGCATGGAGGTGTTAGCCTCTGGGCAGATGAGGGCAGCAACGGAGGGTTTCATTCTGTTGATGAATGATGCACTGGTGTGTAAGTTGTCAGCTTGTGCTGGGTTTTGAATTTTACGGTGTATTTCCTCAAATTTATTGGCGTAAGCTATGATAATGGTCTTTTGAGGAAGATCACTGAGCTGTATTGCAATGTCTTGGAGAGATTTGGTGACGCGGAAATTGTGGGTGGTGTTGGCTTTGAACTCTTCCCAATTTTCAAGCTGGTTGTCAGTTTGTGAGCCAACCCAGGTGGCAAATCAGTTAGCTGTGGCCTTGTATAGGCGCTTGTTGGCTTCCTGGACCCATTTCTCATGGGGGATGCGGCTGGCACGGAGTTTAGCGGCTGTGTGGTCTAGCCAGTTGATGACGTTTTCTTTGTTTTTACCAAAAAACTTGTCAATAACACTGTATTTGGTGTTGGTTACTTCACCTGTGATAGGTGGTTGTGTATTTATTTGTGGTTGGAGAGAGAAACTGTATTGAATTATCTTGGCGCATGCTTTGGGCATGACCAGACCTTCAAATGTGGTGCATCCACTAGTAATATCTTCATCAATGTCATGGGTGCAGAAGTACGTTTTCCAGGTCTCCTGGGATGTGGCCTGGTTGAGTACGTGGGCAAAAGTGGGCAGTTTCTGTTCATTCATTCTTTCTTTCATTGGTGTGGTCAAAAACTGTAGTGCTATCAGTGATAAGGAGCGTCTTTTGGGGAAGCTTCAAATATAAAATTAAGGAGAGAAGAAGTATATTTTATTGAATAATATTTTAGGCTTATATAGCTTTAGCTGTGGCGGGGATTTTAGTTGGACCAAACCCAGGGGCTGGTCATGTGCTGGATGGGTTCAAGTCTTTGGATACCTGGACAGTCATGTGATATTGGTTTGTTGCCATTTCTGGTATATCAAGTGGTATATGGGAAAGGCACCAAATTGGGCAATGACTGGATATTAAGTGTGATGGCAATAGCCAGAATACCCATACATCCAGACCCTTGACACCTGGTTTATGAAATAACAGTGTCATCCAATCCAGATCTTTACCAAAAATATCTTTACACTCTTAACCTATAAGAATATGCCCTAATACATTCCAGAATCACCTGATTTCTCACATGGAAATGATAGTTTTAGCTTGAAGTATTCCAGACTTCTGATGCCAAAAACCTGTGGAATATACATATTCCTGATCCAAGCTATCATTTTTACAGCCAGGAACCAGCTGATTTTCCTAAATGCCATGACACTATTGTCTACATTTAGCCGTTTTTTGCATTTAATTGTTTTTTGCATTAAAACCCCATTAAACGCTTTGAAACTCAAACCAGGTGCTACTGCAGTGCCCAGGAGCTTTCCAAGGTAGCGCCATGGCGCCCCAGCACCTGAAATATTTATTGGTCAGCGTCTCAGTGCTTTAAAAATCAATTAGTCAGTATGACAGTGCTTCTAACCTAATAAATTTGCCAAAACAGCACTGTTAAACCACAATTTGGGGATTAAATTTTGGTTAACTTTAACCAAACTTCTTGACACAGTCAAGGCACTTAAAATATAATCAAATCCTCATTAATTATATTCCCAGCATATATTAATTAACATTTCCAGGTAATTAATTTGTTTGAAGACAACAAGTCTTTACTTGATACAGTCAAGTCCATTTTGGCCCTATGATTAAATTGCTATTAATCATATTCCAGGGTATCAATTAAAATTCCCAGTTAATCAATTGTTTTGCAACACCTAGTCTCATAATCTGAATCATATAGATTATTTATTTTGGCCCTCAATTAGTACATCCTAATTGATTCCTGGGTAATCAATTAAAATTCCCAGTTAATCAATTGTTTTGCAACACCTAGTCTCATAATCTGAATTGTTCATATTATTCAATTGGCCCTCAATTAATACAGCCTAATTGACTCCTGGGTAATCCATTACTACGCTGGAAAATCTCTCCAAGGCCAATCCTATTGTTTTGAATTTCAACCTATGAAATTCATCACACTTCAACCTCTTTGTGAAACCACATTCCAATGTGACTTTATTACAGTCACATCAACATGATGAAGAAATAACACAGGAAGTGCTTGGAAACTTCAAATCCATCTAAAGTTACAAACGTTCTAGATGACAGATGGATCACAAGCTGGATGGTCATCAGCTGTAGATCTTTTGGGATAGTTCATATGATCTTCTTGATAAACTTATGACAAGGCAAGAGAAGAGTTGTCAGAAGGATGGGGTGGGCTCCTTAAAGAATTCTTGAAATCCTGCTTTCCTCCTCATAAGAAGATGCAGGATCCTTGGAGTCCTTTCCCTTCTTACCAAAGCGCTGTTTGGGGGCTCAGAGCTGCTCTAAGACCCATAAAATGAGTGATCAGTGAGATCACATCATTTTTATTAGAAGAGTGATGAGAGGGGAAAGATGGAATATAAGTAGGCTTTCTAGCTTTTAAGGCACTTTGGGAATGTTCTGGTGAAGGGAAAGACTTAGTGGAAGAAAAGGCATCAGGTTTGATTGCTGAGATTGCTTTGAATTCTCACTGAGTTTTTGCTTTACTACCACAGTGGATAGACCCTCAGGATGTGAGACCACTGTCAGATGAGAACAGAGGAGATCAGACAAGCCATCCTGAGTTGTGGTGCCACACAATGGATCCCCATTGAGCAAGTGTGTCAAGGCCTTGGTGTGCTACTCCCAAAGGGCTCCACCTCATGCAGAAAGTGCTTGCCCCAAATAGCTTGATTTTCTTTTAACTCTTTGATAAATGTAGTAAGATGAAACTAACATGTATATAGCCTTCAGGAAAAAGGGTGTCTTGAAGATACCAGCCCCCAGGAAAACATAATTCTTTTTTCTAGTGACAACTGGCAGTCAATTCATGTGTCATACTCCTAGGAAGTCTGATAGTACACACCACTCTTTTTTAAGGTTCTTTGTACTAGCAAGATATCAACCAAAAGTTCAAAGTAGAGGGCCCCAAGAAGGAAATAGTTCCTAATTGCCTCCACTGCTTTGATTGCTTACTTGATCCTGGTTAAAAGCAGAGTTAGTACAAAAATAATAGTAAGGAAGTCAGGTGATATCACAGTAGGTTCCATCATGTCGGGTATTATCCGCCCAAGTAAGAAGGCTCAAAAAGCCGGAAAGCTTTTATCAAAATTGACCAAGTTAACGGATTTAAATCAAACAGTCTATCAAAAATAGGTTATGGCTGCTCCAGTCTGTCAGCTGAAACCAGTTCCCCCTTTTAAATTGACATTGATAAATTGGCGTAATTTGAGGATCACCCAATATGAGCTTGTCAATCAGCATGGTTGTCAGAAGCTAGTCACACAAGGGTTCTTTACAACCTGGACCAGATACTTACTTGAAAATGTGGAAGTAAAAAGAGGTCAAGACTCAGGTGGTATTGCTTAGTCAATTTTTCTGATATATATTGAATAATTTTACTGTTTCACCTCTAAGAGTTGAGTCCTCCCAAAATTTTACTCGATAAAAATCATTTATCCCAAGTTCTAATTTACTTTTCAAAATGCATCCTGTGGTTGGGTTGTTACAATATATCTTGTACAATATGATCCTCAACAGAATCATTTCTGGAAGATGGGGTCCTGCAGTTGGAACTTTGCTGTCGGTGCCACCCAATGTTAATTTTGGGCCAACCAATTTTGCAGCTCCTCCCCCCATTCTTGAAACTGAAAATTGTGTTGCCTCCCAATGTCCAGAATTTTATTCTGAAGATTTGTTGATGTTGTCTCAGGAAATTTATCTTGGGCTACTTTGGTTAGGGTTAATTGTTTTGCTTAATCCTGGTATTACAATTGGAATTTTTACAAAAAGATATTTGAAGCCACGTTGATGGTTAATCATTAATTATATGTGGATTTGGGTGGTAATTCCCCATCACTTAGAAAGGGCTTCATACTATCCCGCAATTTCTGTCACATTACTCAACACTTCTACATCTGAGTTTTTGGAAGCATTTTGTCATGAATTTGTGTTTCTTTTCTCCTGCTCTGTTGAGATATCTGCATTTACCATGTTTATTTGTATCAGTTCCTTTCTGAGCTTTCAGTTTGGGCTTTTCTTTGATTTTTGGTTTCTATCTCCAGTTGCAATTGTTGAGACTGGTGTGACAGAAATCACTGGATAATATGAAGCCGTTTTTAAATGATGGGGAATTACCACCCAAATCCACATAGAATTGATGATTAACCATCAACACGGCTTTAAATATCTTTTTGTGAAATTTATAATTGAAACTCCAGGATTAAGCAAAACAATTAACCCTAACCAAAGTAGCCCAAGATAAATGTCCTGAGACAACATCAACAAATCTTCAGAATAAAATTCTGGACATTGGGAGGCAACACAATTTTCAGTTTCAAGAATGGGGGGAGGAGCTACAAATTTGGCTGGCATGAAATTAACATTTTGCAGTGCCAACAACAAAGTTCCAGATGCTGGGCCCCATCTTCATGAAATGATTCTGTTCAGAATCAGATTGTACAGGATATACTGCAACAACCCAATCACAGGATGCATTTTTAAAATTTAAAATTAGAACTTGGGATAATTGATTTTTATTGAGTAAATTTAGAAGGACTCAACTCTTAGAGTTGAAACAGGGAAAATTATTCAATATATATCAGAAAATTGACTAAGCAATACCACCTGAGTCTTGATCTCCTATTTCTTCAGCATCTTTAAGTAAGTATCTAGTCCAGGTTGCAAAGAACCCTTGTGTGACCAGTTTCTGACAACCATGCCAATTAATGAGCTTATATTGAACGACCCTCATATTACATTGATTTATCAACGTCAGTTTACAATGGGGAAATGGTTTCAGCTGGCATACTGGAGCAGCTGTGACCCATTTTCAATTGACTGTTTGGTTTAAAATCTGTTAACTCGGTCAATTTTGATACAGGTTTTCTGGCCTTCTGTGCCTTCTTACTTGGACGGAAAATACCCGGCATTATGGAACTTACCGTGACAACTGGATTTTCTGTTTCCTATTTCTGTTGTGTCATGTCATTTTGGCGCCCAGATTATTTTCCTTCCCCACCCACTGATGAAATTTTGCATGAAGTTTTTTCAGCATTATCATTTTATTCTGGCTCTAGCCTTAGTCACAAATCCCAAGTTTACCATGTGATGACAAAGGTTTCCAAAGATGCTCAAGAATGGTTGTTGTCCGCGGTGGAGCATAATCCACGTGTTTTAACTGAGAGTGCATCTCTATACCCTTTGTTAAAAAATTTGTGTATATCTATTGAGGAGCTCAAAGTATATAGTAAACTGTACGCCTTCCTTCAGGGTACAACTCTGCTTTTGGTATTCCTTCCTCAGTTTCTTACCTACTGCTGTACAATTGATGTTCCTGAGGTGAACAAACTCTCAGTGTTGTGGCTAGCAGTTGACCAGAATGCCCAGGATTTGGCAGTTTGGGATTCCCTATTAACCACAACTGAGGCCCTGGTAAGCCAAATTCTTTCTTTGGTCTCAAATCTGTCCACTTCCAAGCAAGGTATGTTAGTAATTAAGGATAAACCCGCTGCGTGCTCCTGGTTTTCTGGTCCTTGCCCTGCAGTAGTTCCTTCCAACCAAAGACAGGATTTTTCTCCCCCTAGCCTGTCTCAGTTACAATTGGCGGTGGTGAAAAACCCCGTCAATGTAACTGAGGCCCCAGTAGTGTCTGGTCCTGATAGTTCCTTGGCAATGCTTCAGCATGTTGTACCTGCAAGGTCTTCTGTGGTTACGTCTAAAGAGTGCCCCTTGTTCCATTGATTGTGATAACCCCATTCTTCCAGCTGCTGTCCAAGAGATGATTGAGAGTTACTTCCAGGAGCATCCTGCCTCCTTAGCTGCCGTCTGTACCATCAATGAAAAACAAGACCCTGCCAAGATTGCCACCTTTGCTGCAAATAAATATGCTTCTGGTTACTTCATGTTTTATGGTAGCATTGATAACAGTCAGACTATCTTTCAGCCAACCATTCTATTGGATACAGGTGCTTCCAAAAACTTCATGAGTGTGGAGACTGATGACTTGCTACAACTCAAGTACCACCCAGGAATGCTTGTTAGGGGTGGAAACTGTCAAATGTTTCACTCTTTTCAGCTGAAGAAGCCAGTAACCTTTGTAGTTTTGGGTCAGTCTTTTACTGTGAGGTTCTCTGTTTGCTCCTCCCTGATGTATTCTATCCTTTTGGGTGTGGGTTAGTGGAGAGATCATAATATATCCACCTTACTTAAAGAAAATGTGTTACAAGTGGAACACTCTTATGGTATATCTATTTGTATTCCGTTGTTAGGTATGTCTGAAATGGAGAAATCCTCTCAGACTATTCAACCAGTTCCTGTCCCTGTCCCTGCAAGTTCATATTTACCAGCATGTTTACAACCCTGGTCCTCAGCGTTTGACACTACCAGAAGCAAGGTCCTTCCCAAGCACACTCAGTTTGACTTTGACTTTAAGGTCACTGTTGATCTGATCAGAATTGCGTCTCCTATTTACCCTTTAACCTTGAAGAAAGATGCATGTTTGGAATAGTGGACTTGTTACATGCTGGAAAAGGGCTATATTTTTAAAAAGGCTTCATTAATTTGCTCTCTGTTATTGTTTGTTCAAAAGGCTGATGGGTCTTGTTGTCCTTGTGTTGACTACGGGAACTTAAATAGCATCACAATCACTGATCCCTATACTTTACCTCTCAAAGCACAGATCTCTAGGTGTGTTGAGAAGGCAAAGGTATTCTTGAAACTTGATCTGTTGAATGCTTTCAATCAAATCAGGATTGCAGAAGAAATGGAATGATTGACGCATTCAGCACCAAAAAAGGTATCTTTCAGTTCTGGGTAATGCCTTTTGGATTGAAGAATGCTCCAGCTTGATTTCAGCAACTAATTGATTCTGTCTTGGGGGATCTCCTGGGTGTATGTGCTATTGTGTATATGGAAAATATCTTGGTATTCTCTCCAGATGAAGAGTCCCATAAAGCGCATCTGTCAGCAGTGTTAGAGTGCATCCTCCAGGCTAACTTGATTATTAAAAGAAGCAAATGTGAATTCTTCAAACGTAAGGTTACCTTTCTGGGTAATATTATCTTTGAGGATGGCCACAACATTGCCCCTGATAAGGAAGTTGCAGTTTGAGAGTATGATACGCCTGTGACAGTATCCCAACTCCGTAATTTCTTGGGTATGTGCACGTTCTTAAAGAAGTTCACTCCACACCTGTCTGAAGTGGCCGCCCTGTTATATTTGGCTAGTGGTAAGACAACTTTGGTCTGGACGCCTGAGTGCACAAATGCGTTCACGGCAGTCAAGGCTTTTTTGTTGTTATCACCAGTGTTGAGACATGTGGATCCTGAGCTTCCTTTTGTGGTTTCCACAGATGCATCCAAATACTCTGTGGATGGTGTGTTGTTGCAGACTACTGGCGACAGGATTGAGAGACCAGTAGGGTATTTATCCCAGAAGATGGAAGCTTGCAAACACAATTAAATGATTTACAACAGGAATTGTTGGCTGTTGTGGAATTGCTAAAGCATTGGCATCACCATCTCATGTCAGCACGTCATCCATTTGCAGTAAGAACTGACCACAAAGCTCTTCTATATTATTGACAACCTAGGGTTTTGCCAGGTTGTCAATCCAGATGGTATGGTGACTTGACAAGATACAAGTTCTGCTACAAGTTTATTAAGGAATTGGACAATCACTTGGCCAATTCACTAAGCAGGAATCCTTCCCATCTCCCAGATGCTAGTATGGATGCTGAGTTTAACACACATACTATAATTCCAGACAAGGCAGTGGTGCCTTTTGTATTGCCTCCACCTGCTACGCTGGCCACCATGTCCTTAACTGAGGGCGCAGACCTAGACTTATATTCCAAAGTTAAGTTTCTGCAACCTTTGTCCAAAGGCTATGATAGGCTCTTAGAGCTAGCATGTGCAAACCCAGTGGGTCAGCCCCAGGTTTATCATAATATAGGCCCAGTCCTATATCATCAAGGTTGCTTGTGGGTTCCTGAGGGCACTATTTGGGATGAAATCATGGAGGCTAATCATACCTGTTCAATGGCTGGACATCCAGGGAAAAACAAAACAGTGTAACTAATCTGCCGCCAGTTTTCCTATGAGGTTTGACAGTGCATGTGGCAGCTTTTGTTTGCAATTGTCTGGTATGTGTTTGATCTAAGGCAAGCTGTAATAGGACAACAGGTTTATTGGTTCCACTGCAGCCTGCTGCAGGACCCTGGATGTCTGTGTTGGTGGATTTCATTGGTAAACTTCCCAATTTCAATGGTTTTAACGCAATCATGGTGGTGGTAGATTGCTTCAAAAAAATGGTGCACTTTGTACCTTTCTCAACCACAATTACTTTGATTGAAACGGCTAGGTTGTTTGTGAATAGAATCTTTTCCCTACATGGTATCCCAATGGAGATTGTAAGTGACTGTGGTCCTCAATTTATTGCTCAGTTCTGGGAAGCTTTTACTGGAATCCTTGGTATCAAATTGTGCCGCTCTACTGCTTTCCACCCCCAATCCAATGGAAAAACAGAGAGGGTAAACCAAAGTTTGGAGGTCTACATATGTTACTACACTAATGCGCAACAAGATGACTGGTGTGATAATCTACCCATGGCAGAGTTCACATATAATAACGCCCCCTCACACGTCAACTCAAGTATCAACCTTCTATGCCAATGTGGGTTACAACCCTTCCTCTAATATGGGTCCTTGTTTGGTTAGCAACATGAAAGCTCCAACTGATCAGGCTGCTGAATTGAAGCAGGTTCATCAGGAGCTCCAGGTTACTCTTGCTGCTGCCATGATAACTTACAAGGAATACACATATTGCAAGAGCCAGGAAGGTCCAACTTACAGGCCAGGTGATCTAGTTGTGGTTGATGCTTGCAATATGAAACTGAAGGTTCCCTGTCATAAGTTAGGGCCTAAACAAGTTGGCCCCTTCAAAGTTGAACGCCAAATTGGCCCCTCTGCCTATTGGCTGGATTTACCTCCTGCTTTCAAGATTTTCCACACCTTTCATGAATGTCTTCTTAATTCCTTTAAAGGTACAGAGACTCCTTCTTTCCAATCCATTCTTGTGAAGGAAGAACCTCAGTATGAGTTAAATTGTATTTTAACTTCCTGCAAGAATTACCAATGCTTGGGATATTTGGTGTCGTGGAAGGGTTATCCTGATTCTGAAAAATCCTGGGTTCCCCACTACAATTGTTCCAATTCCCAAGATCGGATTCATGAGCTCTACCAGCGCAATCCCACTGCTATTGGCTACCCTAAACTTACCTTGGCAGCAATGAAACTCCCGCCTGCCCACAAGAATTTCTCCTTATCCCATCTCCCAGATGGTGCTATTATGCCCAGGGCTAAAGCGGAGGTAATGTCACAGCAGGTTCCATCATGCTGGGTATTATCCGCCCAAGTAAGAAGGCTCAAAAATACAGAAAGCCTTTATCAAAATTGACCAAGTTAACAGATTAAAATCAAACAGTCAATCGAAAATGGGTTATGGCTGCTCCAGTCTGTCAGCTGAAACCAGTTCCCCCTTTCAAATTGACATTGATAAATTGGCATAATTTGAGGTTCATCCAATATGAGCTTGTCAATCAGCATGGTTGTCAGAAACTAGTCACACAAGAGTTCTTTGCAACCTGGACCAGATACTTACTTGACAATGTGGAAGTAAAAAGAGGTCAAGACTCAGGTGGTATTGCTTAGTCAATTTTTCTGATATATATTGAATAATTTTACTGTTTCACCTCTAAGAGTTGAGTCCTCCCAAAATTTTACTCGATAAAAATCATTTATCCCAAGTTCTAATTTACTTTTCAAAATGAATCCTGTGGTTGGGTGTTACAATATATCTTGTACAATATGATCCTCAACAGAATCATTTCTGGAAGATGGGGTCCTGCAGTTGGAACTTTGCTGTCGGTGCCACCCAATGTTAATTTTGGGCCAACCAATTTTGCAGCTCCCTCCCTCATTCTTGAAACTGAAAATTGTGTTGCCTCCAAATGTCCAGAATTTTATTCTGAAGATTTGTTGATGTTGTCTCAGGAAATTTATCTTGGGCTACTTTGGTTAGGGTTAATTGTTTTGCTTAATCCTGGTATTATAATTGGAATTTTTACAAAAAGATATTTGAAGCCACATTGATGGTTAATCATTAATTCTATGTGAATTTGGGTGGTGATTCCCCATCACTTAGAAACGGCTTCATACTATCCCGCAATTTCTTTCACAGGTGAAAAGACATAACTAAAAAAGTAAAATAAAGTGATAAATAATGAAAAAGTAGGTAAATGTAGGTTAAAATAAAATAAGATTGGGTCTATTCAGTGGAACCATAAAGATTCTAGGATCAGAAAAATATCTTTGTACAAAACCCACATTAAAACATACCTAAAATTATTATGGGGATAATGGATGTAGCAGGAGAAGAAATTTTTATTAGGAAAATGGTATATCTGGGGGTTTCCATCCAAATGATATGGATTTCCAAGCTTGACATTGTTGATCAGCTTAAAACCCTCAAATTCTTGCTTTAAATCTCCTGAAGTCAGCAATTTTTTTAAAGCACTATAATTTTACATATGAACCTTGCTTAAATCAAGAACAGTTTGAAAGTTAAGCAAAAAGCAGGGCAGTTTTAAATATAAAAAAATAAAAAACATTTGTTAAAAAATAATGAGTATAAAAGTGTTTATTAGGAGTTTCATTATGCTAGGAAGGGCTAGGAGTGGATTATTTACCATAGTGAGTGTTAGAACAGTAAGCAGCTTTCTTCACTAGTCAGCCTGATAAGGTGACAATTTGGTGGGTATAAACTAGCATTCCTAGTAGAACACATATTGATTTAAGGTAGGACACGCCATCTCAAAAACAGCACTTCAATTTACGCCATCTTAAATTTAATTTGAGATGGCGTTTTTTGTTAGTGATTTTGAATCACAAAAAAAATAAAATAAACAATAAAATAGTTAAAATTTACATATACTTTTATAATGCAGCATCTCAAAATTATGCCATCTTGATTTTATCACTTTGAGTCAGATTAATTAAATCTTATTTTGCTAACTCTATTTACATATGCAATCACTTAGTGTGGAGCATGTTTATGCCATCTCAACTTTACATCATTTTGAATTGGGAAAGTTCCTTAGGTTGAAAGAGTAAAAATTGAAAATGGGACCCCCAAAAAGTGCAAAAATTCAAACACTATGTAGGGTGCAAAAATTGAAAAGATCAAAGATCAAAGTGCAAAAATCAATTTTCTGGAGGTTAACTTTGAAACAAAATAAAATATAGTTTTCAATATAAAATATATATTTTAAAATCTATTCTAGACTAAAGAGACCCCAAGAAATTCATTTCTGCAATAAAAATATATGCTTATTAAAGAATTCTTAAATTAGCTGCTTTTAAAAGAAAGTTTATTTTTGTTTCAAAAGCAAAATTAGACTAGAATTTATATATGACTGTATTTAATTGAAAATAAATATGAGACTACACAAAAAACTGCTTTATAAACTATAAGTTTAATAAAAAAGATTTATTTAATTTCCAGCTTATGTAAAGCTATAATAATACTTCAGTATAAGCAAAATAAAGGATTTTTCTTGCAAGATACAAGCATATGATTTTAGGTATTTTGGTTTATTAGTGATCTCATTTCAATGATAAAAGTTATAGAAGTTTATCATTAAAATGATATAAATTACACTAATTTCTTATTAAAGCTATACTATACAATTTTATAATTAATAAAAGATATAGTCTTATATCTTATTTATAAGTCACAATATTCAAAGATATCAAGAATCTGCCACTTACATATCATAAAATGAAGACTTGAATATTTTTACGTTAAAAACACTGTACTTCCACTAAAAAAGATATAGATAGCTCAAAGTTGTATATCAAAAAGAAACATTTTATACATCTTATTTTACTCTAATACATATAGTAAAAAGATATAATAGAAGATAATCAAGGGTGATAATGGAGAGAGGATAATAGAAGATAATCAAGAGTAATAATGGAGAGAGAATAATAGAAGATAATTTAGGGTAATACTGGAGAAGCAAAGAGAAGAGAAGAGAGGAGAAGAAGAGAAGAGAAAAGGAGAATAGAAGAAAGAAAAAAGATCTCTGACTTGGAACAGATTATATATAATCCACCCTCTTGATGATGCAGAAATTTTTTAAAAGTTTTTTGGCCCCCGGCGCAGCCAAAGGGCCAAAAAAACTCTTAAATTTTTGAGGAGGAATGAGAGGTGAAAAGGAGAGCTGGGAAAGGAGAACCCTTCAAAAAAAACTAAGAGCTTATTGCACTTTGGTTTAGGAACTTTAATTTCTGCTCTTTTTTTGCACTTTAATTTAGGCACTTTGATTTTGTCCCCTGAAATAACATAGTGAAACATAGTACAATATTATATTAATTTAATATTTTTTGAAATTGCCTCCAAAACACACCAATTTATCAATATTGCAATAAAATAAAAACCTACCAAAAAGCTTCATTTCTTTTTTATATATTTAAATATCAGGTCTTAAAAAATCTACATGAGGAATTTCAAAAGTTTTTTTTAATTATTTAAATGTTTATAAGCTTATAAAAAGTATGAGTAAATCTAAAAAGTCAATTTTGATTTCCTCACTTTTGATATGAGGAAATTAATAAAATATAATGAATAAAAGATTAAATTTTTGCAAAATTTAATATTAAGTGGTCCTAAATTTTTGTTCCTTTTTGGATTTTGATTTGACTACTTTTTGATTTCTGCACCCATTAAGAAACTTTATGTGAAATTTTAAATAAATTTTTATGAGACAAATTTTATTTTATAAAAAAAGAGCTTATAATAGTATTTTATATTAATATTTGAACAAAAAAATTAAAAATTTTGCCAAAGTTAAAAAAGCTTTTTTAGCTCTTGATTTCTTTTTTAAATATGGATAGAATTAATATTAAATGATATTTTTAATTTTTTACTTTTCATGTATCAAATATTAAATTGAGGATTTTTTTGCACTTTGATTTTTGGACTTTCAATTTTGTCCTCTCTATTCAAAAAAGGTAAATAAATTTTATTTCAAAGCCAAATTAAATCAAGGTGTTTTTTAAATTGTATCAATTTGGGCACTTCAAACTTGGTTTTTTGATTCTAGCTACTAGTAAAAACATTTTAAAAAGTCAAATTTAAAAAATAGTAAATTTTTTGGGAAAAATTTTATTGAAAAAAAGTGCAGAGATCAAAAAACCCTTTAATTTGGAGATTTTGATCTCCACAATTCAACTTTAGACACTTGCCCTTTGAATCACGCTATTTATCTTTAACTAAAATAAGCTTATTCCCAGACAAAAATAAAGCTTGTTGTATAGTGCTAGAAGAGGTTCCTATAGTATTAATCCAAGACACTTATACTAAGAACAACCTAAAACAACACCATTATGATAGTCCTACTAGTGATTGTTATTGCTGGGTAAAAACCAGTTTCAATATATGTAATATATAACTTTATTATACATGGATATTTTGATAAGTGTCAGGAAGCCAGGCATAGGTAGAGGCATTGGCTGGCTTGGGTCAGAATACAGCCAGGTCAGAGGGTAATGCCCACCATAGGATGAGTGCTAACTTGATTATATAGGAAACAGATTGCCCAAGAAAAGACCAGGGCCCTGAATTGGGCACCATAGTGTCTGCCATTCCCGTCAAAGTAATGTAGAGTACTCCAAACAGTTGGGTGAACATAGTCTTGGCTGTAGTGGGGGTCTCCATTGGGCGGTCAGGTTGCAGGGTTAAGGGTGGAGTCATGGGAACAAAGTAGGCAGGCAGGTAATTGTACTTGTCTTTGAACAATCTGGGTGACCTCTTGTACCACTTTACTTCACATCCTATGTATTTGGTTTCTCTAGTCCTTTCCAAGGGATCAGCAATGAGGATGGTCTTCAAGCTGTACTCTGCGTAGGCAGAGTTGGGGGGGCATTTGGTAAAATGCACAGGTCTAAAGGGGGCTCCTGGGGGACAGTATAGTGCCTGGGAAGGGTCAACAGGCTGGTCTCCAAGGGGGCTGGTGTCTGATGGTCTACTTGGCTGGAGTTAAGATGGAAGATCACTAAGACTAGATAAGTTAAGATTTGTTCAAACCAAAAGTTCATAAAACTTTATTATAAAAATGACAATGTGGTCATCACCAGACTGCCAGCGTTCTTATACCATGTGGTTTTGCTTTTTTGCTTTTTGCAGGCTTCAGGTCCATGGGTGGTTTGCCGGTGGGGCGTGGGTCTTGGCTTGGGGTCTTGAGGGCGGAAGATCCAGGTTGTGCTTGTTCTGGCAAATTGGAAAGGCGACACTTTGTCTTGCTGCCACTGTTTGCTATGTCACCTAAGTAGTCCAATTGCACTACCCCTTCTGGACAGAATACTGGCAGTTGCTGGTGGTCATTGGCAGAGTTAACTGTAGGTTTTGTTTTAACCTCCTTAAGCCAAGCTACAACCTCTGCATTGGTCTGGATCTTTGGTGGTGCAAGGTTAGCATCAATATGGTGACCATTTGGGGAATTGTCCTTGGGAGACTGGTGGTTCTTGGAGTAACTTGTCAACTCAGGTTTGAAATTTAATAAGTGGGCGGGTTCCTGTCCACTCTGTGTGACTCAAGTAGTCTTTGGAGGGTCAGGGTTTGATTCCAGGGTTTCCAATGTTGATTTTGAACCTCCTGTATTGTCAGTGACCCACTTAACAGAGAACAAGTTCTTTATTTGATGGGCCAAGGCCCCTAAGTTGAGCCCTGCTATTACTGAACCAATGGGTACCGTGATCATTACAAGATGAAAAGAGTGACCCAGGTAGGCAAATCTTCCAAACATAGAGCTGAATTGACCAAGAATATAATATCCCACCACCTATGTTAAAAGGTAGAAGGAGGCATAGGGTCTAACCAACAAAGGTTTGGTAGGAGGAGGATTGAAAGAACAACCATAATGAAATTTGCATCCCCAGTGGCTGGAGGGGTACTTAAACCGTCTATGGGCTAGAAATTCCCTTTGGTGAGCATTGTCAAGAGAGGAATTGTACCAGTCAGTAGTTGGTGTTGGGTTCTCCAAGGATAGCACCACAGAAAGAAAGCAGCTAGAAACCCAAACAGGAATAGAATTTCTTTCATGGCTTCAAAATAAGAGATCAGAAGGTAGGTGTGGCAAAATGTAGAATATATAAAGTTTTTATTGTTGGAAAAGTAGGAATCATAAGGATATCCCACTTAAATACTCTTAAAATGGAGACTGGAACATTTAAAAGGATAGTGGGATGAGAGAGGATTTACATTGTGGCTGCATTAATCTTATGGTTGAAATTACCTCTTTACCATGTGCTGGTGGACCTGGACTTTAATAAAATGTACAAGTTTATCATACAAGGAGAAGCAACAAAAACAAGCCACAAGACTAGGAACAATTAAGCAGTTCATTTGCTTGATCTCAGCGTAAATCAAGTGCAGAGCTTGGTCAGGATATAGGAATAATGAATTCCAGAGCGGCAAGCAATCTACAAGCAGCCAATCAGAGGAGGAGCAGTAAGTGACGTCCTCAACTTGCTTATTAACCAGTTCAAAGTTGGGAGCAAGTTCAAAAGCAAATTTTGAATGAATTGAACTTAAATAAAAAGTTAAATTAAGTTTGATTGTTGCAGGTAGACTAACATTTGACTCTTCTTTAGGGTCTGGAGTTTGATTCCTGTCTGGATTCAAGCCAGTGTTATCCCTATTTAGAAGGCTTTTGTTACTTGTTGTTTGTCCTGGTGTAATGCCTTTAAAACCTTCAATAAAATTATTGTAGTCAGGGAAATAATCCCTGACAAGTATTGACACTTGACAGGTGTCTGTTCCCCTTGTTTGGTGACATCTATTTCTGGTGGTCCAGGGCTTGACCCAACTAGCAGTTGGGCGGTTCCCTGCCCACTCTGGTCAACATAAGGCTTTCCCTGAGACCCAGGTTTAAATTTCCAGGTTTTCAATACAAGTATTGAAATGTCATTAATGACAATAAAGGTTCTCTTAATAAAATATTTTAATAGTGATTTTAATATAGAAGGGGGTAAGTACACCATTTTGAT
Organism: Entomophthora muscae; assembly: GCA_014839935.2. Lineage (NCBI taxonomy): Eukaryota > Fungi > Entomophthoromycota > Entomophthoromycetes > Entomophthorales > Entomophthoraceae > Entomophthora > Entomophthora muscae. Next base: position 164,337 of record QTSX02001572.1, on the reverse strand, counting down.
TTATGTCACTTCAAATTCACTGAGTTTCATATCACCCAATTGTTTCAATGCACACAATAGATAGGGGGATTAAGGGGGAAATTACATATGACACCAGACTACACTATATTAACTCCCCCACTGCAATTCTTGCATTCCACTTTTCAAAAGTATTATTTCATGTTTAAAATTAATTAAGCAAAAATGTAAGAAAACATATGAAAATTTGCAATTATATATTATTTATCTCTCTAAACAAAAGGGTACTTTTTAACTCCAATTGTATAAGCTAGTTTTTGAGAAATTCAATTTTTACTCTTTGGCCTGGTTGAAGTAGCTTCACCAGAAATTTGTTAATTTAATATAAAAATGGTCAAAAACACTTTTTTTGCTACAGCACCTCAATTATGTCACCTCAAAAACACCATTTTGACTGCAAGTTTTAGTCAAACTCAAAGTTTTGCTTACTTGTGTTACTAGAAAAAATTTTATTTTTACAAAACAACAAAAATTAAAATTTATAATTTATACAGTAGTTTTAAAAGCTATGGCAACAACCAAAAATACCTCATACTTAAACAAAATGATTTCAGATTTGAACAAAATCCAAGTCCCGCAAGATTCAGGATTCAATTAATTTATAAAATTTCAGTTAATAAATGAAATATCAAACAAAAACAAAATTTTACTAGCCCATCATACAAAATTATATCAAACATCAAGTGGTGTAGTTCAAACCACAAACAAAATGAACTGGCTCAACAAGTGAAATGGATGGATGCTGTTCTGGAGTATATTATAATCCAATCAGGATTCATATGAGGCACCAACAGAAGGACTAAAAAAATAAAATTCTAGCAATCTCAAAGCAAGATTCCACAATCACAAAAAAAATGAAATCACACAAGATGTGTAGTGTGAGCAGCCTAAAATAGAAAAATAACAGTTTAATAGCCAATCAACAGCTATCTAATTTAAGAACAGAGGCATTTTATTCATTTTCATGGATCCTGATCTTTATGAAATGGTTTTGAGAACCTTCCAAATATGGGCTCAAGATTACAATAAAAATAAATCATTAAATTTTAAAATTACTACTTTTAGTGATTTTATCCTAGGTTTTTTTACAAAGGTTTTTACTTACAACATCTTCAACGGCGCCAGCAGTCAAGCCAGCTTCAATGGAGGCAAGGCTCAGAACGTGGAGGCACCTGTTTACACCCAAGCCTTTGAGGTGGGTAATGAGGAAGCAAACCTGTACCTGACCACCAACCCCTATGGATTTGACTTGTTCAGTAGTCACACAGTGTCTAGCTCTGCCCCTGCTCCTTTACCCACCCCCACACAAGCTGCCTGTCAACCAACCAATCAGGATGGCAACCTTGATTTGGAACAACTTTTTGCCACCATCCAACCTGCCCCCCTACAGCCAATCAGGCTTCAGCTCCACTGGCCCAGCGCCCCAAGCAACAAATCATCATTGCCCAAATTCTTCAGGAAATTGTGGCACTGAAACTACAGGGTCTGTCCTGGGAACAGATTACCGCTCAGTTGCAATTTACCCAAGCTACTGTCATGCAGGAATTCAACAACCTGATGAACAGGGGGAATCTGATTGGGATGGCCAAGAAGCCCAAGAAGGCCCCAAGTCACAAATCAGCCAGGCATACCCAATCATGCTTGACCTCCTGCAGCGGGACCCCAAGCTTTCCCTGACTCAGGTCCAGAAGCAACTTGCGCATCATGGCATTTGGGTCTCTGAGCGCATGGTTCAGCTCTGGATGCACAGAAAGGTGACTTCCATATGGGTTCTTACCAATTTTGCCAGCAACCAAAGGATGGCGCTGAGGATTCCCCGTATGACACTGTCATCAAATCAACCCTGGTCTAATTCCTGACTAGTCTAACTGATCATGTCTTTTTCATCTCCTATTACAAGCTATCAATAGCTTTTGATGATTTTGGCAAGCAAGGAAGAGCCGCCACTCAAAAAGGAAGGAAGAAGGTCAAGAAGGGGACATTCATTGGTGCATTTCTGGCTGTTTCAGCTAAGGGTTTTGTCTACTATCAGACAAACCCAGATTTCATTGATGGCTACTCATACAGCCACATCTTGGGTGGATTACTGAACTCCTGGGATGGCTCAAATTCCAAGTACTGGGTTTTCTTGAGCCACCAGATGGAGGGTAGCTCCACCGCCCTTGAGGCCATCCAGCAACGCGGGCACCAGGCTTCTGTGTACCCAGCTGGCCACGCAGACATCCATCTGGCTGATGTTGTCTTCTTTAACATTGGAGATACACTATGGGAGCGCCACCCTCAGGCTTTCAACGACCTCTATCTTGGGGTTCTTGACCGCAATTTTCTTTTTGGCCGCCAAACAGTGGCTGACTTAGTTGCGCAAATGGTTTTCATGTGAACATGGGCAACCAATCACAGAAAGACAAGCAACTTCCACTTAATGCCACTGCCACCTACCAGCCCATCCAGACAATGACTGATGAGGAATACAACAAGCGTTACATGACAGTTATCACGCAAAATTCTCCTACCCCTACCCCCGCCACCTTCCAGCCCCACCCACCCAATCCCAGACCCCCCAGGCCAGCACTTTCTCAACTTTTTCCTTCCTGTGCTATTCTGCCTACTAGGCATCACTCTTCCCTGCCCCAATAAACCCCATGTCATCAAACATTTTCTATTTATATTATCTTTATTTTGAATTTCAATTGTTCATGTTCTCTTTGTTTATAGTTGGTTTTATTCTTTATGATCAGCTTATTTCTATAAAATCATATATTTACTATTCCATGTATCTAGATCCAGAACACAGTTATTTTTAGTACCCAGACACAGCCTCCTGTGAAAATATTAACAACAATTTGATGATCAGCTAAATTTGAATTAGAAAATTATGTGTTAACTGTTTTTAGATAAAGTTGTTACTGATCCAAAGTCAAAACCTTAATGATAAACTTTAAGCCAACCAGAAGCCAAGTGATAAAGTGATTGTTGTGACATAAAGGGTCATTCAATAATTCTTTGGTGTATATGTGCTAATTAATATGATTGGCTGGATGTTTTACCATTGTATACCATTGCCACTGTGACAAGTTGTTGATGGACTAGTGCTAACCCAAAAGCTGATTGGGCACTAGTCCATCAACAACTTGCCACAGTGGCAATGGTATACAATGGTAAAACATCCAGCCAATCATATTAATTAGCGCATATACACCAAAGAATTATTGAATGACCCTTTATGTCACAACAATCACTTTATCACTTGGCTTCTGATTGGCTTAAATTTTATCATTAAGGTTTTGAATTTGGATTAGTAACAACTTTATCTAAAAACAGTTAACACACAATTTTCTAATTCAAATTTAGCTGATCATCAAATTGTTGTTAATATTTTCACAAGGGGCTGTGCAAAGCGCCAAAAATAATATGGTAATCAAGAAAACAATGCCAACACAAAGCAAACAACACATATTGATATGAGCGTAAAACATATACAAAATGGGTAAAAAGATAGGATAATGTAGTAAATGGGAAAACAAAAAGGAATAAACATTGAGGCAACAGTATCAAAATAATACAGAATTTATTGGGGCAAAGCTATAAAACATATGAAAAGGTTAGTAAAAAATCAATAAGAGAATTTTGAAGCTTTTGAAGGATCTTGACTTGGCAATTGTCAAAATCAAAGACATTGACTGCAAGGTCAAGGCAAAAGTCAAGGCTGCTGTCCTTACAGGGAACAAAATTGACAAGGTGTCTGCAAAGGCCCTAATGACAAAAATACCAGACACCCCTGAGAAGACCATTGAGTGTCTTCTCAATATCCAGAAGACGGTGGTCAATGGCTGCAATTTAAGGCATACAATCTTTCTGTGCCATCTGTCTGGGTTGACAACCCAGAGATGTATGAACATCTCAAACCTGTCAAGTGTGCCAGAACAGAGGATAAAGAATTGCCTGCACAACTGATTGCGCCAAGAGTGACCAAGCCTGCTGAAGCGGCCAGCAAGGAAGAAACACATGAAGGTAACATAAAAAATAAATTAATAAAAATTTGTAAATACTTACCTATTTTTTAGAGTAAATAGACAGTGAAATCCACCAAGTACTGGTCCTCTTTGCTCCTGCCACATTCTACGCCAACTATGGCACTCATGTGGCCAAGCAACTGTATCTATTCCCCCTGTTGTAAATCGCGCTATTAATGCTATTTTGATTTTGCCTTCAAATATTGATAGTTGCAAAGATTTGGCTGGTTTTGCCTTTGAGTTTGGGAATTCCTTGCCTTCCGCAAATAGGTCTGGTTCAATATCCACCCATTCTGGATTGTTGTACCTGTCTGTGGTTGATCCTGGTATGACCTCATCCCAGTGTGACTCCCTCAGCCACTCTGTTTTCTTATTGAGTGATCACCGTCCCTTGTCTACTATTTAAAGTAGAATCTTCACTCCCAATAAAGTTTAAGTTTATCACATTTGTGTTGGCTTTTTATAATCTTCAAGTTTTTCCTGTCCTTTCTGCCAAAAGGACTTATACACCTTGTTTTCCAGGAAATTAAGGTATGTGCCCTTAATTTTGCCCTAAAGGCTAACCCAAGGCTAGCTTTGAACCTCAAATCTTTTGTAATAAAGATTTCCCGCTGTGTCCTCCAGGATAATGTCCCCCAGAGCCAAACACAACACCCCCTGTCTTGCAGGAGCTAGAGGACTGCATCCACAGGTTCTTTCCAATGTCATAGGAGGCATTGGCTGGGCTTACGCATGGCAAGGGGGCATCTGAGTGGGCAGTTATTGCCTACAAGGATGCCCAACTGGTCTGCCTAGACCTGGCATCCCTCAGTGAAGTTTACTGTGTAAACTCCAGTGAGCTTGTTTGGGACGTCCTGGCAACACTCCCATTCAAGAATGTACTGGAAATGGGCCAGGCCCATGCGGCTGCTTGCTTCTGCTACCCTTGGAGCACACAATTTCTTACCTGCTGGACAACTTTGGGCGTGCGGTGGAAAAATTGGCTGTTGCAGATGCAACAGCTGTCAAGAAGACAAAAATACTCCTTGCTGACTTTGGGTTGACCTGGAGTGCCAACAAGACGTGGGGTCCCTGCAGCCATGGAGCTGACCTTTGCAAAGACCAAGCATGAGAAGAAGATCAGCACGGTATACAACAATCTTTGTGAGTTTATTGAAGCCTTTACTGGGCAAAGGCTTCATCTTGTGGTTTAGCTTGGGTATCTCTTCTACTTTGGAATGAGCGCCAGTGTGGAGGATCTTGACAGGGTCCTTCTAGGAATTGACGTGGCCAGGCTCTCCATGGACAGGAAGAAGGTCCCCCTGGGTATGACTTGGTAGATCATGTCATTCAGGACTCCCTGGTCTTGTCTGGTATCTATGGGTTGCAGCCCTGCCAGAGAAGCTGCTCCTCCATTTGCACCTGACCCTACTCCCATTCACCAGCAGGCAGGAGTTTTTTAATAAGGGTGTATCCACTGCCCACGGTGTGGCAGTAGAGATTGTGCACCACCTCCATTGCAGGGTGGGTACATACAGAAGAACTCACTACAGGTGTTCTTAATAAATTCTCTCTTCCAATAAATTTCATTAAAATTCATATTATTTTTATTATAATAAAATTTTCTAATTCTTATTTTAGCAAACAAGATTTATAGAATATATCCCAGAGAAGATCTTAATAAAAGCATAATAATATTTTTCAATAAAATCTACTTCTGATTTGTACACATTACATTTAACTTTTTTGATTATTATATTTAAGTGATAAGAGTGATATAAATATAATCACAAAATTAAGTATCAAGCGTTTGGGATACCCTTAGATGACACAATAAAAAATGATTATAAATAAATAAATTAATAACCTTCATTGATTGTCCTTCTGAATGTTATTGCATGCTTGGAAACATCTAAATATAAAATGATAATTAAAAAATATTGAATAGTAAATTAGAGAATATAAAAAAATTGGACACATTAAGCCTTTAATTGATTGGCTGTTTTGCTAGGCACACGGGGATAAACAAATCAGCGTGGCCATAGGATTTGGCCACGGTCTCAGCTGGTAGGGTGTGGATCCCAGCCTGCAGCAAAATAAAGAGGTCCTTGGTCCCAGTTGGGGTTCCTTGCTTGAGAACTTGCTTGAGCCACCCAAAGACTTCCTTGATGGGATTTAGGAAGGGTAAATAAGCAGAGAGGAAGAGAAGGCGCAAATTTGCTGTGGTCAATTGCTGGGGGCCCACTGCGCTGTTGGTGTCAATCATTGGGAATTCCTCTAGAATGTCAGCCACCTTGTGGAGACCAACGTTGTCCAACACAATGATGTTGGTGAAGCCCGGGCTTGTGCGCCTCAGGTGCTCCTGGACCAATTGGAGAAAAGATAGAAAGGTATGGCTGTTGTGGGAGCAAAGTATCATTTGGTATAGCTCAACCCCCTTTGGACCAAGGAGAGCCACCATTGAGTAGGCTGTGGCACAGACTGCAGCATGCCAAGCCATCCCGTCATTGGAGCCTTTGGGGACATAGCCATACCCATTACACATTGATGAGGCAAATGCTGATTTGTCAATATAGTAAAAGTTGACTGTCCCCTTAGCTTTGAGGGCAGTGTACACCTCTGCGTAGCTTTTCCAGGTCTCAATGTTGGTTGGGCTATTCCAATTGTACAGAGATACCCCAAGCTTTTTCCAGGAAAAGTGCATCTTCTTTGGCAGATGGTAGTAAAAGGAAATAGAAGCCTCAACCCCAAAGTGGACTTGATCATTGCTTGAATATTTGCAAGTTCAAGATGGCAGTCCCATGTGATCTACTGGTGGATTGCCCATTTGTGCTCCTTTGTGAGCATGGTGGAAATGTGCAAGGATTTCTCCGTGGCAAGGACTTGGCCAATATCAATGGACTTGTTGAAGGTCTTGCTGGGGTACTTGGGATCCACCCTAACAAGGGCTGTGGCTGCCTTGTAATTGCCTGATTCACACATTATCTTAAGCAGGATGATGTGTTTAATGACAGGGATGCGCTTCTGAGCGGGCTTTTTAGAGGCAGGGATTGACTTGTTGGCATTGGGCACAACACAGGGCATGGGCACCTTGGTGTGAAATGTAGCAACCTTTTTGAGCACCAACTGTTCTTTGTCAGTTCTGAAGAACTCAGACTCCTTGTCCTCTTCCTGATTGCCATCACTGACATAGGGCTCATTGCTAGTATCAAGTACAGGCTTCACCTTCTCCAGCATGACTGATGGGACCAACTCTTGCTGGTACACAATGTTGAACACATGAAGTAAGTTCTACCTCCTTGATTCTAACTTTCTTTGTAGTGGTGACCTTGATGGGCTTCTGGGTCAGCTTTGGGACCCAAGGGTTGATGCTCCGCACCCTATCAGCTTGTGCTCCTTGAACCAGCTGTGTCAGTGCAGCATCACTATGGAACTATCCTCTCTTGTCTCCTTCATGAGTAGGCGCTTGGGTTGCACTAACTCTATTCTTTGACCCGCAGGGGCAACTGCAACCCTGGCGCACAACAGCTGTATTAGTACTCTATTGTTGTGTTTCTTCCATTTTGATAATTTAATAAAATATTAAATAAATTTCAATTTAGTTGCTCCCTAATTTTAATTTTTGCTTTTTTCTGAATATGGATATTTGATTAATATTTTTCCCACCCAATATCCCAATTATAGATTTTTTATTTCTTAATTAGTTGTTTTTGGTTTTACTACACCCATTTTAGATTACCCAAAAACTCCACTCAATTTCCCAGATTTTACACCAATTTAAGCACCCAATACAATATTTTTAAAATTTATGTCTCAGATTGTGTGTCTTATTTTAGCTATCTTGGTATCATTCATGAGTACAATCCATTGTACACACTGAGTGAGTGATTTTGTTTACATAGTGAGTTGCTATTATGTTTTTTTTGTGGATTTAGTTTTGACTCACCTTTCTTGGGTGTATTTCTTCACCAATTCATATAGTAAACATATTTACATCAAAAGTCAACTCACACCATTTTGTTTGTGAATCAATGTATTTTGGATTGTATTTTAAATGGTTTTGCTTTGCGCAAGAGCCCTTTGTTGCTGTGTTGACTCATTTTTCCCATTAACACCAATAAACCCTGTTAACAGAGTGTATATTTTAACCTGAGAGTTGGATTTTGTTTGTTAAAAATTGGCATACACTGGCAGATTCAACAGAAGAATTACAAGGCAGGGGCACATACTCACTATGTGCCTTTGAAAGTGAGGATCCTGAAGACATTGGCCAATTTGGATTGTAATAAGGTTTATTGGGTCCTATACAAGTAGGTAAAAAATCTTACCCTTGGCGTTTACTGCCAACACCTTATATAAGGGTATTCTCATATTACTAATCACCAGTCACTGGAAATGTTGTCTAGGACATTCCAGCGCACTGTAGAGTTTTGGTTGGATTGGCAGAAAAAGGGACAAACTTCTATTTTAGGGTGCAATCCCGCAATGCCTAGTACAAGAACACCCTCTGCTAGCACATTAATCAGTGATTTTTTTTAAGATATGCAATCACTTCTATATCTGGTTCTAACAAGGAGTCAAATAGGCCATTTGAATTGACCCTGGAGCCTCAGTGCTCAATATTAATTATTTTGGTGCTCTGGCCCTTGCAATTAATTATGTTGGATCATTAGCGCTTAATATAAACTAAAGTGGCACTCTGGTGCCAAGAATAATTAATCCTGGCGCTGTGGCGCTTGTTATTTAAGCTAGTGACAGTGTGGCTCAATATTCCTTAACAACAATGGCATGGTTCACTAATCATATATTTAATTATATGGTGAGTTGCCACTAATTTCTGAAGGGGTAATTGATTGGCCCTAGTTAGTTGCCCATAACCGCCTAATGAATTAAGCTTTCCACAATCCCTGGTCAACAATTCTTCACATTATTTATATCTGAAATCATTTTGTTTAAATCTGAAGTATTTTTGGTTGTAGCCATAGCTTCTAAAACTACTGTATTGTCTTCAGTCAAGATCAAACCACACATCTCCATAACCTCTGTGCTGTCCTTGACACCCTTTGGAAAACCCAGTGAAGGCTAATCCCTCCAAATGTGAATTACTCAAGTTGGAGCTCTTGTTCCTTGGGCACACCATCTCTGCCCAAGGGATAAAGCCTGACCCCGCAAAATCAAGGCAATCACAAGCATGACACCCCCACCAATGTTGGCCAGGTGTGTACATACTTAGGCATGGTTGCCTATGTGCGCAAGTTCATTTCAAATTGCAGAGAACTAATTGCACCTCTCACCTCTCACCAAGCTCCTAAACACTAAGCAGCACTTCCATTGGACTCCCGTCAGAGATCAAGAATTTGAGACGTTGAAGCAAAGACTTACAATTGCCCCTGTATTATAGTTTCCCAATTGAAACCACCAGTACAAACTTGAGACTGACGCCTCTGACAGGGCCATAGGGGGTGTACTACAGGTAGAAACTAACAAAGGCATCTTCCTCCTTGTGGTGTATGAGTCCAGGAAGCTTACTGACTCAGAATAATGTTACCTAATACATGATAAAGAATTGGCAGCAATTGTACACTGTGTTGAGAAATGGCGCTATTACCTGGAAGGGGCCACCTTTCCACCCCAAGTCTTGACATATCACAAGTCTCTACAATATTTCAATACTTAGTTTCACTTAACACAATGTCAAACAGTCTGGGTCAAGTGCCTATCTCCTTATCAGTTGCATATTGAATACAAACCTGGGAAAGAACTTGTCACGGTAGATGCCCTCTCAAGGCTCTACATGGTGTCCATCACCAGGGACGCTGTTTTAGACCCCAATTGGTCAATGCTTAACCTCTGTCCTGAGGCAACTCATTAAGAAGGCCTATATTTGGTAACCATCTCTAAACCAAAGGACAATGAAAGTCAGTTCACCACCAATGCTGGCAATGTCTGCCGTTGGGCAGAGACAGGTGAAAAGATGCCCTATATTCCCACCACACAGCAAGGGGATACCATACTGCACTACCACCACACCCTGGGTCATATCAGAGGATTTACCCTCTTTAAAATCATGAAACATAAGGTTTGATGGCTGTGTATGCGCCAAGACATCTTGGATCTCCTTGAGACTTGTGTGTTGTGTTAAAATAACACATCTAAACCTGTCCCCCCAAGTCTGTCTGCCCATTAAGGCCATGGAACCCTTCAATAAGTGGGCCCTTGATATTGTTGGACCTCTCCCCAAAGACAGACTTGGGAAGAAGTATATCATCACAGACATTGATTACTTCATTTGTTGGCCAGTAGCATGGGCAACCACTACTCACACTGCCACCACCATCACCCGCTTTATTGGCAAGGGAAATGTGGCCCACTTTGGGCGACCCAAACACCTAACTAAGGATGGTGGTCACAAACTTGTGGGGCATTTCATGAGGGTGTACTGCGCCAAGAATGCCCTCCAACAAATAGTCACACCTCCCTACCTCCCTCAAGCCAATGGACACGTAGAGCGGTTGAATGGTTCAACTGATTACCAAGCTCTCACAGGAACACCCTAATACTGTGTGGACTGAACACTTGCCCACCAGCCTACTCATCTTTCACAAAAGAATCAACAGGGGCACCAGGTTCAGCCCCAGCACCCTGGCCTTTAGGACGCCCAACAGCTTGGTGGGGATAGAAAAAGGAAAATTACAACCCACAGCTTCCAGGAAACCCCCCTTGTTAACCACTTCTTCCCTGAGCCAGTGGCGCGCCAAAGCCAGAGAAATTGAACAAAAATAAATTGAGGGAGGGACAAAACACCACAAAGCCTGATACACCGCAGATGACCCCGTCTACAACACAACCCCAATTCAGCTAAGTTAGAACCCAACCACTTGAGGCCCTTCAAGATAGCTGTGGTCTATGACAACTGCACTTATTAAATTTAAGATGCCCAAGGGAACACCAATAAATTTTACCACAATTGCTTGTTCCTCTTCTGTGCCATCCCCACACAAAATTTGTTTGTGTGGACCTTCCCAGATTTTCTGCAGACTCCAATCCTGGTGTCTGACAACAAGCAGGGGGCAAGGAGGGGTGTTGAAACAGAGTTTCCCAACTTGCCTGCCAACTTATCTTATAATACACAGGGGGCGCTCAATGATTTGCCCCTTGGTGTATCTAACAACATGAACCAATCTGATGGCAATGTCAAATTGTGGGCACTTTCTCCTAATTAGGAGCCCTACCAATCCAACCTGCTGATCCTGCACAAGTTATTCTTCAGCTTCAAACCTTACATGGAACATGTCACCCCCTTTGGCCTGTTGGCTTTCCCATATAGTGTATCAATCACAGTATTCTATAATAAACAATACCCTATTATTATCATTCCTGTCCTTTCTATTGAAATGTTGTCTTCCCCAATTCAAATAATAAATTCTCATTGGTTCAGTTGCAACATAAGCTTGAAAACTTAATTTAACCATTTAAAAGCCTCCCCTTTGAGGCAGGGCACAACAGATACTTGTAGGCGAGAACAGCTAGCTGAGTGGCATATGGTCCTTGAAGGTGGGCATAATCTTCTCCAGATACCATCTCAAAAGGCAGATGATGATGATGTTGGGCATAATAAAGATATGCTTGCCCATTATGGGTTTCATCTTATCCCAGTGCTTAGTGTTAAGCCAAACTGGGCAGGAGTGTTCCTCACAGGTATAGTGGCGGCTCTTGGAGCCCTGGTTGGCATTATTGTAGCTGAATATATACCTATTTACCACCATGACTGTCTGTGGGGATCCTGTCTGCCAGTCCCCAAGTGTGTCCTGGATCATAGCCAGGGACTGTCTTGAAGGGGATGTCATTCTCTAGTGAGGGGAAATGTATCTCAGAAATCTTTATAGGGGTCAAAATGGGCTTTTATTTACTCTCAGAAGGAAGATCCCCTTAGAAACCTTCTGGTATATAGCCCAGGGGGGTTAAAGAAACAATATGGATTTGCCAATACTTGGAGTCCTTCAAGAATATCTTGGACTTCTTGTACTTAGTCTTGGACTCCTGCACCTAAGTCTTGGATGTCTGCCCCTTAGACTTGAACTCCTGCTCCTCAAATGTGGACTCTGGCTCCTTGGAATCAAACTTCCGCGCCGCGCTTAGGAACCAGCTCCTTATTCTTGGGCTCCTGCTCCGTTATCTTGGGCTTCAGTTCTAACCAAGCTCCTGCTGGTGATCAAAAGGCTTCCAAAACCTCTTGGCAGAAACTCAAGAGACCCAGAAGTGTCCTCTCAAAGACCTGGAACAACCTCCAAAAAGACTGTCAAAGACCCTGTAACTTCCCAGCCAGCCACCTTCTTATAGTGTCCTTTTCCTAACGGTTTTGCCTTCAAAATGGCTTTTGTCATAAGCTTAAACCATTGCCGCTCACCTTTTTCTATAATAACTTAAGCTTACATACTTAATTTCTCAAAAGCTTAAAGTATTAATATACTATTTCCTTGCTTATACTTTAAGCTTTTGGCTTCCAACCAATCATTTTCATCAGAAATCCTGCCAGAACTCAACCAATGAATGCAGAGCGCGGATATAGACCTTTTCTGAAGTTCCACTGGGATCCAACTATGAAACTCATTTCCAAAGCTCAAACCGTTCAAATTGACAACTCTTCACGCACCAAAGTGTTAACCAGTCCATTATTCTGGCACCATTTCTTCCTGCATTCAACCCAAACCCCTTTAAATAGTAGAATACTATTTAAATTGTTATTTCTGGACCTCTTCAACGTTTTCCCCATATATTTACAAATATAGTAAAATCCAAGGAAAACGTCCCACCAAAACAACCTTGTATCCTGCTCTCATAGCAACATACCTTTGTCTATCCTAGGAACTTAATAAATAAATATCTTACCCAAACTTCTATCCACATTCCTTCTTGATTTTCATACTAAACCAAGGCAAAATATTCCACATCTTCTCACTTTGGCAAATCAATTTGACAAAATCTTGGCTCATTTCTCTGGAGCACTAGTTCTTCACCATTATCTTCTGGTCCTTCAGCCAGCTTTCTTCAACAACAGTCACTAAACTTTCACTTGGTCAACATAAGCCCCGCCTGCAAACCACCAAACATGTGGATAATCACATACCTCCTCCCCAAGATAGCCTGTATCTTCACCAAATAACCCAGGCGTAGGGCATTTTGGCCAACCAACTGCTTTCAGAACCATGGGCAAACTCTCTCCAGTTCTCAACCCAACAACCACTTGCTCAAGAGGAACCAATCCACCTCTGCAATCAAATCCTCAAGGTCCTTCAATTCTGGTATCACATCAGAACTCCAACCAGCCAGTATTTTCTTCTTCACTGCCTTCATGCATTTCTCTTCCTGCACCCAGACCAGCTATTTCTGCATCCATATCTTTTGATCCTTTGGCCAACCTTCATCATAATCAACCAGTCCTGCCTCCATCTCTTGGATTCCTTCCACCAGTTCTTCAACCACAGCTCCTAGTTCTTCAGCTAACCAGCCCTCAGTCCATCTTAGTGCTCACATCAGCTTTCCTTCATCCAGACCAGTCATCTCTTCATCCAAATCTTCTACCAGCCAGGCCTTACTTACCCCCTAGTAGTCCATTGTTACCTACTAGGGACATCCTACACCATGATCTGCTAGTCCTTCATCATGTCTTCTTGTCCTTCTGCTTATCCTTAACCAGTTTCACACCAAATCCTCACTAGGAACCTCATTTGTTCCTTTAACACACTGAACCATCCTGGTTCCTTCCATTCAATATGAATTAACAGTTCATCAACTAGCCTTCACTGTGACCAAACAGTCCCTTTTGCTAGTTTTCTCTGCTAATTCCGTGAACCACCTAGGTTTTTTATCTCAGCCCCCATTACCAGAACTCGTAGACCCAGGCATGAGTCTACATTGAACTGGCGTTTAAATGGGCCCTCTCAAGTGGCAATCCACTTAGGACATTCAACCATAAATCTATGTCTATGTGTTGTCTTTACTCACCCAGGTGATGAAGTCTGGGCTTTCAGTTGCAGAGTAATCAGATCTACTTCCCAGAGGTCTGATCACACAAAGTTTTGCAGCTTGCTTCCCCAAGCAAGCCACCTTGGTGACACCTCTGAGCATTCCTATACCCTCCAATGCTCACTTTGGGTTTCCCCAAAGCTCCCATAGGGGCATAAACAAGGACACCCTGCCAGTCTGTTAGGCAGGGTGCTTGCTCACAGACCTCCCGCAAGCATATTATGGTATGTTGAGCCCTCAGAGCTCTTCCCCTCCCTGGAAGCCCGCGTTACCCGCCAGGGGTCCAAACTTACTCCCCCCAGACAGACAAAGTTCTCTGCTTGCTATTTCAGTCTTCACCCTCCTGCAGCCACGGTTTCCTGCTAGGTGAAGCACTATAGCCCAAAGCAGCCAACATCTTCTGCTGGGTGGAGGCAACAACTGCCTCTGGTAGTCCTTTGTTACCTACCAGCCAGGCCTTACTTACCCTAGTAGACCATGTTACCTACTAGGCTCCCCTTACTTACCCTAGTAGACCATGTTAGCTACTAGGGTTACCTCACTTCTCCTAGTATACCAATGTTACCTACTAGCTTCATCCTACCTGCAACAAACCACCAAACCTATGCTTGGCCAACATCAGCCCCAAACCACGGCCTTGTCTCAGCAACCTCAACACTGGAGCTTTCAATCATCCTTTGCTTCCATAGCTCAAGCATCTTTGGCTGGGCTCCTCCCCAGATGAACAAAGTCTTCTTTCTGCATGGCAACCTTGGCCGTTCCACCCACCTTGGGGTCTTCTCTGATCCTTCCTAGGGCATAGAGTCTTTCTCTATCTCAGTTACATATCAACACCAACCTCCTGATCCTTTATGCCTAGGGACCTCCCCTACACGCGCCTTGACCACAAGCCTCTTGGTCAGATCTTCAGAAACAGGGACCTCCCCTGCCTTTTCTTCATCCATGAACCTTATCACTGATTAAAGCCTACAACCTTGAGCATCAGTGTCTCATGATTCTTCCAATTGAGCTAGCCAGGCTACACTCCAAAGTCTCCTGGTCTGGCTCCTCCCCGGATGATTCACACTCATAGCCATATAGTACATCTGGGATGCAGTCCATCAAACTTCTGGCCTAACTGTCTTTCAACAAAAGCCTGTCAGTTTATTCACTGTTCTTGCTTCCAACGTCACAGTTTCAGCAATCACTCTGAAGACCAAAAACACAATCCTCCTCTGAGTGCCATTTTATCCATACCTCTTTATACACTTCCCATGTCACTAGAGAAAGACCCCCACGTTGGGCTCTTGTGGGGATTCTGTCTTTCAGTCCCCAAGTGTGTTCTGGATTGTAGCCAGGGACCGGCTGGGAGGGATTGCCATTCTCTAGTGAGGGGAAATGTATCTCAGAAATATGTATAGGGGTTGAAATGGGCTTTTATTCACTCTCAGAAGGAAGATCCCCTTAGAAACCTTCTGGTATACAGCCCGGGGGGTCAGGGAAACAAAATGGATTTGCCAATACTTGGAGTCCTCCAAAAACATCTTGGACTTCTTGTAATTGGTCTTAGACTCCTGCACCTAAGTCTTGGACGTCTGCCCCTTAGACTTGAACTCCTGCTCCTCAAATGTGGACTCTGGTTCCTTGGAATCAAACTTCTGCGCCGCGCTTAGGAACCAGCTCCTTATTCTTGGGCTCCTGCTCCGTTATCTTGGGCTTCAGTTCTAACCAAGCTCCTGCTGGTGATCAAAAGGCTTCCAAAACCTCTTGGCAGAAACTCAAGAGACCCAGAAGTGTCCTCTCAAAGACCTGGAACAACCTCCAAAAAGACTGTCAAAAGACCCTGTAACTTCCCAGCCAGCCACCTTCTTATAGTGTCCTTTTCCTAACGGTTTTGCCTTCAAAATGGCTTTTGTCATAAGCTTAAACCATTGCCGCTCACCTTTTTCTATAATAACTTAAGCTTACATACTTAATTTCTCAAAAGCTTAAAGTATTAATATACTATTTCCTTGCTTATACTTTAAACTTTTGGCTTCCAACCAATCATTTTCATCAGAAATCCTGCCAGAACTCAACCAATGAATGCAGAGCGCGGAAATAGACTATTTCTGATGTTCTACCAGGATCTAACTATGAAACTCATTTCCACAGCTCAAACTGCTTAAATCAACAACTCTTCACGCGCCAAAGTGTTAACCAGTCCATTATTCTTGCACCATTTCTTCCTGCATTCAACCCAAACCCCTTTAAATAGTAGAATACTATTTAAATTATATTTCTGGACCTCTTCAATGTTTTCCCCATATATTTACAAATATAGTAAAATCCAAGGAAAACGTCCCACCAAAACAACCTTGTATCCCGCTCTCATAGCAACATACCTTTGTCTATCCTAGGAACTTAATAAATAAATATCTTACCCAAACTTCTATCCACATTCCTTCTTGATTTTCATACTAAACCAAGACAAAATATCCCACATCTTCTCACTTTGGCAAATCAATTTGACAAAATCTTGGCTCATTTCTCTGGACCACTAGTTCTTCACCATCATCTTCTGGTCCTCCAGCCAGCTTTCTTCAACAACAGTCACTAAACTTTCACTTGATAAACATAAGCCCCGCCTGCAAACCACCAAACATGTGGATCATTACACTTTCCCACCCTTTACACTCATAATTGGGAATTATTTGGGCAAGGGGAAGGAACCTTAAACTTGACATCAACATAGAAAATATTTTTGGGCCACTAGAGGGCCCCAGCAGCCAGCAAGATCATGGCAGAAGCCAGGCAAGTAATCAGGGTGCATCTTGTAATAAGCCCCAGAGGAGCTGAACCAGGAGAGCTTTGCAGAGGGGGGTAATAAGGGGCTTGTTATGGTGTTCCTTATGTCTGGGAGTCTTATCCTTGGGGGACTTTTGGGTTGAGCGCTTCTTCCTGATAAACTCCTCATCTGATACAGAGTTATAAAAGCTATGGTTTGTAAGAGACTCATCAGATTTCTCACCCCCCAGTGAAGTGATCTTGGATCCTTTCTGTGACAAGACTTAAGATCAGCCTTCTTGGAGGAAGATGGCTTTTTCTTGGGGGTCTGGGAGCCTTGAAAGGACACCTGGCTCCTTTATGCTGCTTTGAGGTATTTTTGTCCTATAAATAATAAGTAACAAGCTCTAAAATAGAGCAATCACTTAAATTTTATTTAAAATAGTTTTATAAATATTTTTTAAGCTTCTAAGGTTTTTATTGGATATGTATAAATAGAAATCTGAGTTAAAAGTATTTAATCTATTAAAGTTTTAAACAACAAGTTAAACGTTAAAAGTAATATGTAAAAAGGTTGAAAGTAAAGATAAATTATATTTTAAATCAAAAAATGAGAAAGTAAAGCCCAAGCTATAACCATTGAAAAGAATATGATTTTATTATGCAAAAGGAAAAGTTTTATATGTGGGAAGTGAAAAGTGTCAACATTATAAAAGCCAATTAGCAAAAATATACTGAATTTACGCTGTTGATTAAAGTAGCTTTAGATATGATTAAATACAACATCAGCACTGTTGACATTTTTTCAAAAACTTACTATTTTTTCAAGTTACACTTAATTAAAGTTAAAAAGCCCATAAATTTAAACTGTTTCTGGTGTAATTTTCATGTAACAAAATAAAAAACTAGCATATAAAATAAGTTAAAAATCATCAAAGTTATTTATTTATTTATTTATTAAAAATAATGTTTTCAGGGGTGAGAAATGATATTTTACCATTGTGCTTATATGAAGTTGTTAAGAAGTTGTATTCAGGTATGAAAAAGGTAAAGTATTGACTTTCCCACTGACAGCATTCTAAATAGATGATGGTATAGTAATTTAGGCTTGTTTGTGCCACTCTAATTTGCTTAAATCCACCCTGATGATTGATCACTAGTAAATTGTAGATAGTTCAATTGTTAAAATTATTGTTGAATATAGATTATATACTAATTTTATAGTAATTTGAGCTTAAATTATGGGATCACTGTTAGCCACAAATCCATTTATGATATTAAAGTCTTGTTAAGTGCCACAGATAAATTTATAAGATGAATATTTCAATGGACTGCTATATGCGCTAAGGCTATTCCTGAATATTAACCCAATAAAAAATTAATTGTGTTTATAATATTTATATTGTAAGTGCTTTAGTTTCATTATTAAAAATAGATTTAGGCCTAAAAAGTGTTGACATTGACACTTCTAAATTGTGAATTCAACTTGATGAAAAAAAATTTCATTGAAACGAATAAAAAAGAAATTGAGTTAAATCAAAATTTAAATTAATTTAATATTGAATTGCGTTGAAATGGCCACAATTATATTATGATTTCTGGGTTTTCACCCCTGAGAGCTTAAAAAATGGGAATTAAGCTAGTCCAACTAGCAAATTAGTTAGTATAAATCACTTTTCTGGTAAAAAGTGCCCATTTTGTTGAAACAGCAGGCTCAGCCCGTCAGCAAGGTACCAAACAAGCAGGGTTGTGACCCGCAATCCAATTACCTGGCCACTTGAAGCCAGACTAGGAAGTCAACTTGAATTAACAAATCCAACAACATGAACAGATGATGATCCTTTATGGGGGATACCTTGTTTTGGCGCTTGACTCATTACCAGGATCAAGCCACCCCTTCACCATCCAGCTGTGTGATCAACACAATCATGTTCCTGTTATCCTTGATTCACATTGACTATATAATCACTATCTCTCATTAAAGATTATTATATAGCTTCTAGATATTTCCCCCTTGTAACTCTGCTAAAACAGCACAGTTACTGTGGTGGATCCAGGTCCAACCAGTCCATCCCGCCATTATCCTGCCCTTGACTCTTATTGCCATTACCTTCCTTTGACAAAGCTTCAAAGAGCTTTGTCTCCAGAGAGGCAATTTTATGGGACAACACTTTGTTATCATCTTGCCAATGGGCCATGATCTCAACACTCTTTTCCTCTCTTGCCCCCAAAGCCTCAATTTCACAATTTGCCTTTGCTTTCACTTGCTGTAAGATTTTGTCCCATCCTACTAACAGGTTCCAGGAATCTCACACATAAATCTGGTTTCCTTGGGCGGGAGTCCCTTCTTTTGAAAAGTAATTGGAGTATAACTCTTTGAACACAGCCTTTACTTCCACCAAGGACTCCTCAGGCACCGTCTTAGAGACCTCCAAACTTTCCCAAGCTTCCTCCAACAAACTTTTAGGAACCTCTTTCCTGGCAGCAGCGGTTTCCACACAAAGTACTCCAAATTTGGCCCTTTCAAAATTGAACAGAGAAGACATAATAATTGAAAAGGTAGTTGAGGGGAAAGTGTCAAAATTTACAATATATATTTATTAAAGTTTAGCTGTTTTTGCTTATATACCATTTGGGGCATATTTGGCTGAAAACCCCTCGGTTCCTGAATCAACCTATGATTCATCTCGCGTGGCCTATGACATTTGAGTCATCCAAACCTAGATCTTTACCTAAAAGATCACCAATATTTCTCAACCTATGAGAATCAACCTACAATGGGAAGAAGTCCCCTGACTTCATTCATCTCATTGTACCAATTCAGCATGGAGCTTCCTCAGCTTCTGGCGCCAAACCCCTGTGGATTAAACATCCCAAAACTCAGCTATTGATGTTCCAACTGGGAACCAGCTGATCAACCATGAATTCCTAGGCATCCTTGCCTTTATTTAGTTATCTTTGCATTTAATAGTTTTTTTGCCTTAAAACCCATTAAAACACTTTGAAACTCAAACCAGGCACCATCGCGGCGCCCCAGCACCTCAGTGCCTGAAAAGATTTGATAGCGGCGCCTCGGCGCTTTGCAAACCCATTAGGCGGTGTGGCGGCACTTTTACCCCAATGAATTCACCAAAGCGGCACTTTTAACCCATAATTTAGGGGTTTACCTATGGTTGACCTTAAACAAACTTCTTGACACAGTCAAGGCAATTTAACCAATATAATTAAATCCTCATTAATTATATTCCTGTGTATTCATTAATTAATCTTCCCAATTAATTAAACCGTCTTTGAGACACCCAGTCTCTAAGATTGACTCAGCCAATCTTACCTTCTGTTCTTTTATTGAACCTAGATATCCAATTTTCAGGAATCTTTACCTTAAGACTTCCAATCCAACCTATCTACATACAATAATCAGAAAAACAGAGATAACTTTATATTTTGGAGCATTTATTTGGCTAAATACTCAATAGTGACTGTCATACGGTCACAGTTACAACAATGTCAACATGAGTGCTGTTGCTATGTCTAGGATCTTGGTCATTGGCCATGATTGTGAGCTTGCTTTTAAACTGGATTAATTGAAACAAAATTCAAAGTTTTTGGCAGTGGCCTTTATTAACCAGTTCAAGGTGTTCCCAGTTAGCATTACATACACCCCTAGAGCTTTCTTGGTGCGCTTTGGTTAGGTGTCAGCATTGGCCTGGAAGTAGAGGAAGAGGTCAGGCATGACTCTTCTTTCTTCTTCCAAGGTAAACTTCCACATTTGGGTATATCAAAATTAGTTGTAGACTGGCTCACAATTGTGTTCTGGACATGAAAGGTCTGTAGGGTCTGGTTTTTGGTGCAAGGGCTATCATCTTTTGGTTCATTTATGTTGGTTTCTTAATCAGTGAAGAAATAGAGTTTGTGGTGGCCTTATAAGTGTAACAAGCTATCATCCTTAAAAGAAACATGCAAGTAGCCCCAAGAGTTAACAACATCTTTGATCCAGGTTACCATAGTTAAAGAAAATTGTCATAATTTCATGACACCAAGGCTGGGGGATTGCTATTTGACATGGGTAGCAGGACTGCCTGGACAGAGGGTAATGCCCACCATAGGATGAGAGATAACTTGATAAATTAGGATAAGGATCAACCAAGTAAGAGCCAAGGACCAGAATTTGGCACCATAGAGTTCAACAATTCTGTAATAGTATTGTAGATTAATCCAACCATATGAATAGAAGTGGCATAAGTGGTGATAACAGTTTCTTGCAGGTGATGGGCTGTGGGGTCCAGTGGGGGGTCATTGGTACTAATTAGGCTAGTTTCACAGTAGTCCTTTAATGTCAGGCATAAATTGCCCCAGTCAAAAAGCCAGTAAATCACAGAACCTATTACATAAATTTTTGGATTTGAAGGATCTAAATCAAACTGTCAATAAAAATTGGGTTAAAGCAGCTCTAATTAATCAGCAGGATCTGAATATCTGTAAAAAATTAATTTTTATAAGTTGATGTAATCTAGGGTCACTTGATATGCCCTTGTTTACCAGAAGGACCATCCAAAGTTAAACACTCAATAGTTCTTTATGTAATGGACCTGTTACACTCTGGAATGATAAAAATAATCTAGAAGTTGCAGATTCAGGTGGAATTGCTGAGTTGATAATGTTGGTACACATTGAAAATTTCTTATTGTTAAACCTCTAAGAGTTGAGCCCTCCTAAAGTCTCAAAAAACCCAAAACTGTCTGCTCAATTTTAACTTTTTTGAATGCATCTGGTAGCCAGACTACTCTGCTATATCTATTAAAATTTGATTCTCAAATTTATTGTAACTGGAAGATGGGGCCTCATCCCAAGTACCTCTCCTTCCGGACCTCCATATGTAACTCTAATGCCTCTAAATTCTGGAGTTTTCTCGGTTGAAATTGTACCCAAAACCCTGTTCAGCTCCCAATGTCCCAAGTTCTATTCTGAAGACTGGATGATTTGTTGCAGGCTATTTATCTGAAACTACTCTGGCTGGCTTTAATATGTTTATCAAGCACCAGTGTCTCCTTTGAAATTTCACTAAGGGATATCTGAAGCCTTGTTGGTAGTTAATAATCAATATTATGTTATTTTGTTTTTTATCTCACCACTTGGAAATGGCTTCATACTATCCTGCTATTTCTGTCACAGCCGGCAAAAAGTTGTATTTTTCAGGAAAGAGCCTAGTCTGTATGATATACCAATGTCCTCTGAGGTTGAAGGTTTCTGGTTCTCTGGTTCTTGCCAAGGGTTGTCAATTAGTATATTTTCTAAGTTAATTTTGGGATAGGCTAGATTATGAGGGCACTCAGAAAAATAGATGGGCACAAAGAGTGCTTCTTCTGGACAAAATGTCATAGGCAGAGAGATTGGTAGAAGGGCTGAAAGGGTCCTGTGAGCCCACAGCAATGAAGTGTACATGATAAAATACTAGAACTAAATAAGGTAAAAATTGTGTGAACAAAGATTCATTTAACCTTATTATCAGAATGATGACACTGCCATATTCAGCATAGCTGGGGACTTTATACTAACTTTTCTGGTTTCTTCAGAAGTTGCAGGCTTTAGGTTTGTGGGTACTCAAACATTGGGAAATTGATACTTTGGTTTGTACTAAGGGATGGCTAACTCTTGATTGGAAAGTGTTGGTGAATAGATGTAGTGTTGTTCTATTTTCCCACTTTTATTCTCAATACCATACAACTTTACCAAATGCATTCCAGTTTGGACACCGAGAGCTGGTACTGGCTGATGCTTATTGGGGGAGCACAATTTCAGGTTTTGTCAAAACCTTCTTTATCCAGGCGGCTACTTCTCATAGGTTAGGTCCTTTGGTGGGTCACCCTTTGTTGTGACCCTGTCTTATCTCAAGTAATTCCCTTGGCTTTGTGGTCTGCTTGTCAAACAACCCTCTGATTTGAGCCCAAAAAAACGTGGGCAGTCCAACTCTTGATCCTCTAGCCAGGCAGGCCACAGGGTGCTGGGATCAGGGTTCAATTCCTATTTTCAACTTTGATTTATCATTAGAAGTGAAATGTCATTTGTGACAACCATTGTCAAAATATAGGTGATATCCCCAAATTAGTAGTTAAGCTAATTCCAGACTATGGTCCCTTGATCAGTTATTTGCTATTCACACCACACTTGAATCCTGCCACAATGTACATCCTTGTGGATTAGTGGTTCTCTTTTATAGCATATAAACTTTTGTTTCATAATAAAGCTATCGTCACATTCTTATTCTCTGTCTTTTCTTCTGGACAGTTGGCTTCTCCAATTCAAAACTGAACTATAATTAGTTCAGATGCAACTTAATACCATGATGCGCTTTTGAGCCTTCATTGCTGGATGCGTTCTAATCCGGAAGCAAGGTTACAAGCTATATATTTTCTTGCGTCACTTTGCGGAATTGGATTTTGGCATCTGTCGAGCTTTAAACGGATCACACTGGCTGATGGATCCATCTCTGTTTGACGAATACTTGCGCCGAAATGCAGGATCAGTATCTCCGAGACAAAGTCCTGATGGCGATAGGCGGAGATTTATGATGCGTATGTCACTTATCAAGGGTACACTATCTATTCTTGAGAAGTCCTACGCTCCGCATATTCCACGATGGTGATCGGCTGCAGAGTTCTTGACAACGTGAGGAGGCTATTTCAGGACCCATCCACCTGGAGGAAAGAAATTTAGCTCTGATGAAGCTCAAGACGTGTGGAAATCCTAAATATCAAAAGAATAACATTTAGCCAGGAATATCATGTTTTTCTTTTAATCCATTTCCTAATGTGTTTGTTGCGTCTTAGATTTACGGAGTGTTTGGGCTTTAAGGGTGGCACGAACCAATCAGAAGCGTTAAAAGTTTCCAGATCGTATGATTGAAATCTAGCCAATGGAAGAAGGGGTAGGGATATTTTACAAATCTTGAAGTCACACGATAGTCACGCTCCTCAATTTCGCAAGTCTTTTTATTTTGCTTTATAACTTGTTTGGTCGCAGTATCAAGTGAAATAACAGCCCACTACGCGAATTCCATAGTGAGATGTGACTAGCTCAGGCTAGGAATGCTTCGGCTCATCACCGGCTGGCTTTCGGCTCTAGGCCGCTAGGGCTAAAACGGAGCTTCATAATATTTAAACAATTTAAATAAATCTTCAACGAGAGTGGCCCAGAGCCAGAAACTGGCCGCGGCTACCCATGGCTTGGCCGAAGCAACTTTGGCTCAGGTTATGAGATGCGAATCCGATCTTGGTTATTTCCACATCGAAACTTGGATCTCTAAGGTAAGCTTCAGTGCTGGGCCACATGAATTTCCCCTGCTATTAAACTCCTAATGTGCTTAGCACAGTCTGTTTTATTTTTTACGTGTATTCTTTCGCAGCTTATTTAATTTTCCTGCTTGCACCCATCCCTTGGGCATTTTTATTAGAGTTTCTCCAGCATGTTAGAAGTTGCGCGCTCAATGTTTAAAGGAATTAGTAATTTTTTTACAAACTCAATATTTATATTTTTTAGATAAACCAAGTGCATCTAGCCAAATCATGAAGCCTAGTCAGCGTCTTTTGAGTCAGATAGGCAAGAATCACCTTGCTCGGGGAGTGGGCCGGATGACAGATCTTGTAATCGATCGAGCTAAAGGAAGTTTTGTTCATGACGCTGTCTCAGATACAGATTATCTCGACCTTACTTCTGGAATAGCTGTTACAAGCACAGGTCATTGTCACCCTATCGTAGTAAAGGCAATACAAGAACAGTCAACTAAGCTTATTCATGGACAAGTGAATATATTTTATCATCAGCCTATGCTAGAGCTAACAGAGGCCCTTTTGGAGGTGATGCCAGCTAAACATTTAGACTCT
Organism: Entomophthora muscae; assembly: GCA_014839935.2. Taxonomy (NCBI): domain Eukaryota; kingdom Fungi; phylum Entomophthoromycota; class Entomophthoromycetes; order Entomophthorales; family Entomophthoraceae; genus Entomophthora; species Entomophthora muscae. The sequence goes on along the minus strand of QTSX02001572.1, from coordinate 139,676 downwards.
TTATTTTTTACAAACTCGGGCGCAGAAGCAGTTGAAGGGGCTATCAAACTCGCTCGTCATGCAACTGGACGACCAAACATAATTTGTTTTCAGGGCTCATTTCATGGACGCACAATAGCCACCACCTCCATAACAACTTCCAAGACTATATATCGCGACGGCTATTCGCCATTGATGCCTGGGGTTTACGTAGCACCATTTCCTTATCCCGGCCAAATCCTTGGAGCTTCCGCTAGCAGTTTCCCTCTTTCCAAAAATTCAGAATCTCTCGATCCCACCCAAGAGATCGAGGAGTGGGCAGTGGACCACGCCATTCATCAATTCGAGCTGCTCTTGAGGCAACAATCGGCACCCAAAGATACTGCCGCCGTAATAATCGAGCCTGTGCTGGGCGAAGGGGGCTATTACCCTGCACCTACCTCATTCTTAGTTCGCTTGGCTGAAATATGTCAGAAGCACGGTATTCTGTTTATTGCAGATGAAGTCCAGGCAGGGTTTGGCCGGACTGGTCGTTTGTTTTCTATCGAGCACGCCATTCATGCTCCCGAGAACGTTAATAACATGCATTTCCCCGATATCCTTGTCATGGCCAAAGGTATGGCTTCTGGCATGCCGCTCTCGGCCATTGCTGCTAGCCGTGAGCTCATGGATCGGCAAGCCCCTGGTAGCATGGTAAGGCCCAAACTCAACTTGTGCTAATTCTCAGGGAGGAACTTATGCCGGTAATCCGGTAGCCTGTGCTGCAGCACTTGCTACATTACGGGTTTTGAAGGAGGAGAATGTTATTGAAAATGTTCTAACACAAGCAGAATATATGTTCATGAGATTACGCTGTGAATTACCACCCATTTTGTTTGCTTACGGCTACCGAACAGATATCCGAGGACTAGGGTTAATGATTGGCATTGAATTCCTCCCGTTGCAGGAGCCCAAGCCAAAAATGGCCGCAAAAATTTCCCAGTACTGCCATGAGCACCTTAAAACGCTCCTGATGGTCACGTCCGCATTCGATACGATCCGCATTATGCCCCCACTTACTTTGAATGCTGAAGAGGCCGAGCGCGCCATCGATGACATCATCAAGGCCACACAAAAGTCTCTTGAGGCTGAGTTTGCTAAATCTTCCCAATAAATGCCAATCAAATCCCTGGTTTTGTCTGGATAGAAGTAAGTCATGCACTTAGTAGTATTTGTTAAATAGCTCAGCATTTGCATGCTGTACTGATGGTTTTGCTACAGTACATTCCTTAAGTAATAGGTCATCAGCATTATTTAAGACGATATAAGATTTTAAAGATCAAGAATGAGCAAAATTAGCATGATAAGATGTACTGAAAAAATTTACCCAGGGCCTCAAAAAGATTTAAAGTTAAAGTGAAATAAAATCAAACACTATTATGACTTTTTAATTCATATTAGAGTCATGCCCAGAAATGCTTTTAAAACAGAGGCTCTTTTCCAAACTTACCTAGCTAATAGATCAAGGGTAGAGATTTTTTTAAAAAAAGATGGTCAAAACAAGAGAAACACCTGAGTATGTTTGTGGTCTTGCTATCATATTAAAGGATTTGAGGTTATCCTATAGGAAAACAAGCAAGAAACTCAATATCGGTGCTGAAACTGCCCAAGAAACCCATCTACAGTATCAGAACCCCAACAGTGAAGAACTTTCTAAGATCAGGTTGCCCTGAAAATACTAGCAAGTGAAATGATTGGCTGGTTATTAGAAAAACAAAGTTGCTTTTTATCAGCCAAACAGACTGAGAAAATGTACAAAAACTCTTTAAAGGTTGAAGTTTCTTAGACTACTTTGTATAGAGGACTATATGGTCACAGATTATACAGGCATTTTGCAAGACAACCCCATTTATTATTTCAAAAGTTAAGGTGGGGATATTTACCTTTTCTCACCAATATATCAACCACACTATATCCTCGTGGGAGGAGGTTATTTGGTCTGATGTTTCAGGATACCAAGTTCTATATGGTGGGCACCAGACACTGGTGGGGCTGATGGGATGTGTTGTGAATTGCCCTGTTCATGCTATTTTGATATTACCCCTGAATTGTGATAGCTGCAAAGTAAATTCTGGTTCTGTGTTTGTCTTCAATAACCGCCCAATGTTCATAAATGAGGATTTGCTAATGTCTGCACATTCCAGTTTGTATCACATGATTTATTCTGATCCCAGTTGTCAGGCACCCATCCACTTAGAAGCATACTCTCAAGACAGTGAATGTTTGCAGAAAGATTGAGGCTGGTGACCAGGGATCTCACAGGAAGCAACATCATTCCCAAATGAAATGGCTCCCCAACTAGCCGCTAACAACTTAAAAGAGAATTGAAGCAACCCAAGAAGAAGTACACCCCCAGATAAATCAACAGGAAAGCCAAAGCCAAGATATGAAAAAATGTGTGAGCTTGAATCTTGGAAGTCACCTTGTACATTTGAGGTTTCTTTTTTACAGGAGGATTCTGGGACAGAGGAGTGGCAGTGTATCAAACCCCAGGAATAATGCGGCACCAGGATTTATCAAGATAATAAGGAGAAGAGAAACTAGAATTAGCTCTAGTTCCTAACAACACACTGACCAAGATGGCCTGCAGCAAAAACAGCCAAACGACCCACTTATACCCAAGTGATTTCTCTAAGGAACTCTTGGGCAATCTCATGGTTGTATTGAAAGGTGATAGGTTGTAAGAGTAATTCAAGTGTGTAGGTAATAAATATATTGATTGAACAATTAAGAAGGTATCAATCACCTGCCTTATATAGCATGATAAAAGAGAGATTCAGTTGTATAAGGAAGTAAGAGATGTTTGGGAGAGTTTAAGGAGTTTAAAATTAGAACCATAGGGCCAGTGGAACCTCTTAAAATAATTTATATTTTTAAGCTATTTATCTGATACTATACCCCTTCTCATTCTCCAACAGATTCACCAAATTCCTGAGGAAATTAACAGCTGACCTCACCAATGCTGGGAGCAGTCCAGAGGCAGCAACAGAAAGCCCAGAAGAGAATGGAACAGAATACACAAAGCCTGGTATCATTAACATCAATTTATTATCTGGGTTGATTAAAATACAATTTGAATATAAATCCCACACTTCTGAAGGGCTAGAGTTTAAATAACAGGTGAAAATTGATTCAAACTTAAATTCAAACTAATAGTACTTCCTAGTTAACCATATAAGTCCAGAGAAGCAAAAGGTTCAATTTCTGTCTCAGACTTCAATGGATGATTTGAATCATCCAGAGTTAATTCAACAGGTAATATAGGACATATAATACCTAATAATCTTCCTTTTATAGGTAATTTAACAACCCCAGAAGTAGAAGGAGAAGTCTCTGAATCCTCAATAATTAAAAGACTTTTAGAGGGAATGCTTGATTGAGGATTCCTGACACCAGTATCATGGAAAGACATTTGACTCCTTCTGTCTTTCTAAAAAGTGATCTGCGCTCTAAATAGCTCTATAAGCTTTGATTACTCCAAAAAATAAGATTATCCACATTTGTATTAGTTTTGTTTACTTCAGCACCTCTTACACATTTTACTTAAAGAAAATTTTTTCTTCTTTTTCTTACTAAGAAATTAAGGCATGCTCCCTTAATTTTTCATAAAGACTGATATTTGACTAGTTTGAGCCCCAAATATTTTGTTACAAAGGTTCCTGACATGTCCTCTGGAATTTTAAACCCATTATCCAAACACAAAAAAATGATGCTCACTACAGGAGCTGATAGACCCTAGGTTACTCTGTTTCCCCACATGTTTTCTGATACTTTTTCTATTATTAAAGAAGAGCCCAGTTAACCTAAAATTTTATTTTCCCTTTTTAAAGAGGATTTATCTGATTTGTCACACACTTATGGAGCTGGTGTTTCTTTCTGGGCTCTCAAGAGCCCCCTTTCAACCTTTTTCCTTAGTTATGATTAAGTACAGGAGGCTGCCTGCTCCGTCTTACACTCTGGTACAAATGCCATGCAATTTATCTCCATGCTCTGCCCACAGTACACCTCTGAGGATCTCTTTCCTTTCCTGTCAGACTTTGAGCTCCCTCCTATTTTGATGATTTTATGGGCACAATTTGTGATCTTTTGAACTGCATCATCCAACCTGCCCTGGTCTATCATCAACTAACTCTGAAGTCTCAATACTGATAAGGAGCGCCTTTTGGGGAAGCTTCAAATATGGAATTAAGAAAGAAGAAAAGTATATTTTATTGTATAATACTTTATACTAATATAGACTTGACTGTGGCGGGGATTTAGTTGGATTGAACCTAGGGGTTGGTCATGTGCAAGGTGGGGTCTACCCACTGGATAATTGGACAGTCAGGTGATATTGCTTGGTTACTATTCTTGATAAGTCAAATGGTAAATTGGAAAGGGACCAAATTGGGCAATGGCTGGATGTTAAGAAGGTTGGCAGTAGCCAGAATGCTTGTACATCCAGACTCTTTACAATACCAACTTCTAGCTACAGTGATCACTGCTGTATCTAATCATCATACCCAGATTATGTCCTACCAGAAGTGAACTCAAGGTCTGTTTTCAATCATCTCTGACAATCAAAGATACTCTCTATTGCCCTAGGAATATTTGATGTTGTTTTTCAACAACCTTTGCTTGTCTTGCCCTAGATACATACAGGATTTTTTACATAAATTATATGGCCATCATGCTTTGTGATGTGGACAAGTAAAAGATAATTTTCTGCACTATTGCCATAGCTTTGAGACTCTATTAGGAGAACTCAATAAGTTCAGTGAACACTCTGATTCTCAATTTGTCTTACTAGGATCCCATGTGGGCAACTTGGTAAATAAGTTGCAACACAGTTAGGAGCAAGATAAGGCTGTCTTCACTGAAGCTTTACATCAGATTCTCCAATATGTTGATAAAGTTTTTCTCTGTTCCTAATAGTGCCCTTAATCCTCCTACTGAACATAGACCTTCACAGGGGCTCAATATATGAGAAGCTATTGCCAAGCTTAAGGCCACAATTTGTTGTTAAGCTGTAAAAACTGATACAACTGCCGCTGCTTCCCAGTTTGATCCTCAAGTAGCAATTTTGATTGAATAGATAGCATCCCCCAAGATGAATTGCTTCCTACACCAGAATATTAATCAACCAGAGAAATAAATCTCAAGTTCATATGATAAAAAAGAAAAAAAAGACAAGGATGAGAATGAGAATGAGAAATAAAAAGAAGGGGATGGGTGTTGTTCTGTCCTGAAGGATCAGTCCTATGTTCACTGTGCTCATGCTTTAGACAACTTTGTGTCTGTTATAAAGGATTTTGCAGATAGTGAGGATTATCTGGAGAGAGAAGTGCAGGGTCTGACTAGCTTGGTCAATTTTATAAATGAAAGACTTACCCTTCTGATCCCTAAACTGCTTTGCTAAATAACAGGGTTAATAGAATTTCTGGAATCATGCCAGTCCAACAAGTGTGGAATGATGAAACTTTTACTTTGGCTACAGCAGCCGTAATTTAGGAGTCAGAACCAATCTGTTTTAGATACATTTGAGGAAAGTATGTGTCTTTTATGAGCCAGAAAGCCAGCAGCTTAATCAGAAACTGAGTACACTATCATCATTAAAATTCTTAACACTAATGATGGCAGTCAATCTACAAAATTCTCCATTGATCCCAACTATAAGCCTTATTTAAGCAATGTTTGACCCAAAAATGTCCATCATTACCGCCTTTCTTGCCATCTATAAGACCACTATGAGAAAAGCTACTGATGGAATTGAAAATTTTTCTTACCTTCTTGCATTTCATTTGTAAAGAAGTGGCAGTCTTCAAGCTCCTCAATATTACTATCTGAGTTGACATAAAGCGCCTTCTAATTAAACAGTTCAGAGGCAACCTTATTTTGGAGGTTAAAAATTATGCATTTATACATATTGCCTTCAAACCCAAGTAAACTCTGGCTGGAGTTGCAGACTTTTTCTACATCAAAGGTCACAACTTGTCACCAGTTACCAGTTGACTCCTTGGGAAGCCTATACCGCCTGTTCCAATGCCCTCAAAGTGAATTAACTCCTGTGCTACACTTTAAGGCACTCAAGGCATCCCTCACCTCAATGAAGAGCATCAAGACTCTTCTAAATAACATACACCTGACACATTATGGGACTATTATGCATGAAAGTAAGGCCAATAATACTGGTACTACTTCTCACAATTCCCCATCATGACTTTGGGCTGAAATGGGCAACCCAAACGTCAGGGTTGTCATCACTGTGGACAGATAGATCACCACTATTGGTATTTTACAAACCTATGAGTAGAAGGATGCAACCCAAAGGAGCAGGAGGAAAAGAGAGATCAAATTAAAGGCAGAGACACCCTCATTTGACCAATCTCCCCATTCTCCTCCTGATCCTCCCACTGATGATGACCTACCCCTGTCATCTGGTCTCACTATCCTTCACCTCTATCATAATCTTTTGGGTGACTCCAAACTCAAAGAATCAGACTATTATGAAGGTAATAGCTATTGCTATTCTGTGTTGGCATTTCCTAAAACTGTGTCTGCCCCTTATAAGCTCTGTTCAAGAAAGACTAATACTACAACCTGCTTTCCTCCAGCTAAAGCCAAATCTATGACAGCTTGTCCTTACCTAGTTCAGTCCCATTGCCCTCTTGTCTTTGTTGACACCTCTGAAGAAGCTGCTGAATTAGATGGGGCTCTCTTATGTAATTTTTATGTATCTATGTCTTTGAAAACAACTGTTGGAAATTGCGCCATCAATGCTATTTTGATATGGCCTTCAAATAATTATATGTGCAAAGATTTGACTGGTTTTGCTTTTAATTTCTGGAATCCCTCCCCTTTGCAAATGGGTCTGAGTCAATATCCACCCATTCCAGAATATCATACCTGCCCTTGACTGATCCTGGTATGACCTCATCCCAACGTGATCCCTTCTGCCACTCTATCTATCTAATGAGTGATCATTGACCCTTATCTACTATTTAAGTAGAATCATTTCCCCTAATAAAGACAAGTTTATCCAAATTTGCATTGGCTTTAATATTCTTCAAGCTTTTTCCTTTCCTTTTTGCCAAAAGGACTTTCACATTGTGTATTCCAGGAAATTAAGGTATGTGCCCTTAATTTTACCCTGAAGGCTAACCCAAGGCTAGCTTTGAACCTCAAATCTTTTGTTATAAAGATTTCCTGCTGTGTCCTCCTGGATGTTGTCCCCAGGAGCCAAAAACAGCAACAACTAAAAAAATTACTGCCTTGAAGTGCATGTTGGCAAATTGGAGAAAGAACTTGATACTGCTCAAGATGTTCTGGCCGCCTTGCCTCCTTTTGAAAAAGATACCACCCAAGTAGAGGTATTCATCCAGAAAGTATAGATCAAGGCCATCTTAGACACAAGCTTACCTGTAACTTTGTGTCTTCTAAATTAATGAAGAAACTCAAGTTAGCTCTATACCTAAACTATACCTGTTGTGAGATTAAGTTGATTGAACACAAATGATCAGTTTAATTATTGTATTCAGATTGTTGCGCTTTTTTGCATTACAGTGCCACAATTATTTGATATTATAGGGCACAGGAATTTTCTTGGATAAAGTCATATGTTAGGATATGAGTAGTATTGTATCAGACAAGCCATGATCAAATGAAAATGTGATTATTGTCAAGGAATGGCTTCTGATCACGCAGAAGTACTTGCAGAAATAAAGATTAAGATAAGGGTCAATCAGATCAAAAGATGATTTTATTGTAATTGATTAAGTCTTCTTATTAATTCTCAAAGGTTTATCACTGGGCTGCTAGCAATGTCTTCTAGGAAATTCTAATTGTTGTGTTCTGAGGCGCGGCACAGACAGACAACGGGAAATCATAACCTTAGAATTGGATTCATACTAAGTCTTGGTTAGATGACAGGGAAGGCTATGTGATTACCTTACAGCCCTGGAAGAATAATCTCTAATAGTTGTGGCTAGAGAGAGGCTCTGAAGTACAGAAGACACAAAGACAAAAATGTGAATAGAACTTAATTTTTATTGGTGAATGTGAAATGGAATATATAGTGGTTAGGAATACCACAAAACACTACCAAGACAGTAGGATCACTTGCCATCAGCATTAGTGGGGCAAGTGAGTTGCGCAGAGTCAAGAAACCAAACAATTGTACTTCCTGATTTAGTCATCAACTCATTTTGAGAGGTGAAAGCAAAAGCAAGATATTTTTCTTCAAAATAGCCCACCAAAGGCGAAATTGATACATGGTGAATAGCAGTATTCACGACATTACCCTCCCCTAGATTGGCCTTAGGGGGGTGGTATTTACAAAGGAACTTTGCATGCTTTCAAGCAAAAGGACAGCCACTGGAGAGGAGTTTTACAGTGTATTCAGACCCTTGTTTGAAAGTCACTTCTAAAGGGCCAATCCACAGAGAGTCCAACTTATGTGCGCAATCACCTACTCTGTGTTGATAGTAAAGTACATGGTCACCAACATCAAACTCAGGCAGGGGGAGCGTCCAGCATTATTGGGAGAAAGCTCAAGCATCTTAGTCTTGTATGCAGAAGTGTAGGCAGTGGCCTGTATATCAATTATGCAGTTGGCTAGATCCTTGATGTGCTTTTCAGGATTCATGGCCTTATCAGAGGTAAGCAGGGGCCCCCAAGAGCAATGGGCTAGTAGCCTCTCAACCATATAACATAGCAAAAGGGGTGTATCCAGTGACACAATGTTTGCTAAGGCGGTACACAAAGAGAGTGGAAGGTAAGTACAGGTCCCAGTTGGCAGCGTCAGAGTAGGTGAGCTTCCTCATGATAGAGACCAGTGTTGAATTGGCACGCTCAACTGCCCCATTGGTAGAAGGATTGTAGGAGGCAGAGAAGGACTGGTGTGATCCCAAAGCTTTGACAACAGAGGTTACTAGCTTGGCATTAAAGTTAGTCCTATTATCTGAGAGCAACACTTGAGGACAGCCATGGTGGTAGAAAACATCTTGTAACAGGAAGGCAGCAGTTGTCTTAGCTGTGATATCTTTTGTAGGGTGTGCCTCTATTCACTTGCTGAAGTGATTGACAGCAATCAGAATAAAGCAACACCCAGAACGTGAGCAGGGGAGAGGACCCATCACATCAATGCTGACAGTGTGAAAGGCATGTTGTGGGGGAACTAATTTTAAGTTGTGGGCAGCAGCTCAAGGCCTCTGTAGTTGGCAGTTGTGGCAGCTAGCTATGACATCTGGGATCAGCAGGAGAAGGTTCTCCCAGAAGTAATTCTTTCAAAGCCAGTCAAAGGTCTTGGTAATGCCTCCATGTCCAGTCTCTTTATGAGCTTGTGACACCAACAAGAGGCAAATACTGGGTTGTACATAAGGCAGATACTGGTCTTGTACCTTCTTGAAGAGCTGATTGTCCCAAATGAGGGTATCTTCAGATAGCTTGGACAAGGCCAGTTGTACCTCTTCTGTCTTGAATCCCAAGAAGAAGGGTACCCAATTAGTCTGTATAACTGATCAGCCTCTGCAGGATGCAAAGCAAGAATGGGCATTCTGGAGAGCCCATCAGCATTCTGGTGTTGAATCCCAGGGCAATGGAGCACAGTGAAGTCGTAACCTTGAAGAAGTAAGGCCCATCTAGCTAGGCGCCCTTCAGGCTCCTTCAGCTGTTGTAGCCACTTAAGTAAAGTGTGATCAGTGACAACTGTGAAGTGGGTACCATATACATAGTGACAAAACTGCTTGACTGCATGCAGCACGGCAAGACATTCCTTCTCTGTGACGCTATAGTTCTTCTCATGTTTGTTTAGCACACGGGAAGTGTAAGCTACAGGATGGTCTACACCCTTGTTGTCTAATTGGGCCATAATGGCTCCAATAGCTAGGTTGCTAGCATCAGTGTAAAGGATGAACTCCTTATCATAGTCAGGATACACTAGGATTGGCGCCTCTTTGAGTTTTTGCTTAAGGGTCTCAAAGGCTTGCTGCTGACTGGCGGTTCATTCAAAAGGGACATTACGTAGCAGCTGGACTAGAGGTTCGCTAGTATCAGAAAAGTCAGGGATAAATTGTCTATAGTAGCCCATCATTCACAGGAAGACTTGTACTTCTTGGAGGATGGTGGGCGAAAGCATTTTATTGATGGCTTCAACCTTCTTAGTCATTGGGCAAATCCCAGTCTGGGTTACTTCATGGCCCAAGAATTCAAGACGGTCTTTGAAGAAGGTGCACTTGGAAAGTTTTAGCTTGAGGCCAGCTTCCCAAATCTTTATGAACACCTACTTGAGATGTGCCAGGTGATTGGTGAAGGTAGCACTGAAAACCATTATATCATCCAAGTACACTAGGACGCATGACAACTTCAATTCACAGAGGGTGGAGTCCATGGCCCTTTGAAAGGTGGCCGGGGCGTTGTAGAGTCCCTGCAGCATGCGAGTAGGCTCAAAAAGCCCCTCATAGGCAATGAGCATGGCTTTTTGACAATCCTTGGGTGATAGGTCAACTTGCCAGTATCCAAATGCCAGATCCATTGTGGAGAAGAACTTAGAGCCTCCAAGACGTCAGAGGGCATCATCAATACATGGCAAGGGGTACAAGTCCTTCCTGGTCAAAGAGTTCAATTGGTGATAGTCCATCACAATACAGTGACCCCCGTCCTTCTTCTTTAAGATGAGTAGTGGGGAAGCCCAAGGACTTTGGGAAGGCGCCAGCAGTCCAGCATCTAGCAGCTGTTTGAGCTCCTTAGATACCTGGGCGTCCTCTACACAACTGCGGCAATATGGTTTAGCACGGAAGGGGGGAGTGTTGCCAGAGTTGATCTGATGGATAACTCCTTTGGCTAACCCATATTCAGTACTGTCCTTAGCAAAGATGTCAGAAAATTGATCAATCAGGTCTAGAATCTCTTTCTGTTGAACCAGAGACATCTGTGGAAAGTCTTGTGCAGTGAACAAGGATAGGACTTGGGGTTCATCCTCAGGTAGGTTAAAATCTTGGAATGTGCAAAAGGGATGAAGAGACAGGACATCAGGAGCGCCCAAAACTTGTCATATTCAACAACCTGCCCCCTAGACACAGTCATGGGGAGAGCCGTCAGGTTGGAAACCAACAACTGAACAGGGACCTTATAAGAGACAACTAGGATCCCTGGACAGATATAGGGTTTGTTGCGTCCTAACAAGGGGGGAGAGTACAACTCCAAGAAGGTTTGTTCAGGTAGTTCATATGATATCTGGGGGTTCAGGATGGCCTGGGAGCCAGGTGGGATGGTGACCACAGACGTGGCTAGGAGAGGGATCCCTTCAGACGCAGGACAAGCCATGGGCGGACATTTCATGTTTGAGAAGTGGGTGCAATATTTGAGGTTGAAAACCCCAGTGGGATACTCCAAGGCACATGTCTTGAGCCGTTTCCTGGGAAATTTAACTGGCTCTTCAAAGATCAGAGGGACTTCATACCTCATAATAGAGAGGTGTCATAACTGTGCTGTTTTAGCAGAGTTACATGGGAAAAAATATTTAGAAACTATATAATAAACTTATTGAGATATAGGGATTATATAGTTCATGTGAATCAAGGATAGTAGGAACAAGATTGGTGATCACACAGCTGGATGGAAGAAGGGGGTGGCTTGATCCTGATAATGAGTCAAGCGCCAAATTGAGGTAACCACCATGAAGGATCATCATCTGTTCATGTTGTTGGATTTGGTAATTCAAGTTGACTTCCTAGTCTGGCTTCAGGTGACCAGATAATTGGATTGCGGGTCACAAACCTGCTTGGTTGGAACCTTGCCAACAGGTTGAGCCTGTGGTTTTGACAGAGATAACCATCTTTCAAGTTGATTATCCCATTATATTCCCTAAGGAACTGAGTGCCAACTAAGAGATCATAACTCTTGTTTTCCAAGACAACTGCTGGTGCAGCTAGAAGAAGTTTGCCAAACCGCATGGGTAGAGCAGAGTATGCCCCTATGGCGCGGGTCATAGACAGTCCAGCCGTGCCATATGACTGGTGATGATTAAGGTCAGGGGAAAGTTTGAGTTTCTTCACAAGCTTGGAGGAGACAAAGTTGACTGGCAAGCCAGTGTCTAGAATGGCCTTGATCTTCACTTTTTGAATGGATATCTCTACTTGAGTGGTGGTGCAACCAAAGGGTGGAAGGACTGCCAAGATATCTTGAGCCTCTGCTAGTTCCTTATACCACTTCTTGATCATGAATCTTAACCCTGGGAACTCCTTATAAACAGTCTGGAGAGGTAGCAAAATAGATACATTCTTGAAGACAGCGTCAGCAACCTTGGCAGCTTCTTCTGACAACTCCATCAGCACAGGGGACCTCTTAGCCTGAGTGAGGTAAGAGCAAGAGACAATTTCTTTGGCTTCAGGCAAAGGATTAGCGGTAGTTGTAGTCTTTCCTGAGCGCAACTTATAGGGCTGTAATGGTTTAAGGAACAGCCAGGACAGAGTACCCATATGTGTCAGCTTTGTCAGTATCAGAGTCATCCAGGTCAGAGTTATCAGAGATATTGTGGAACAAGAGGAGGATAGTGGGAACCTCATTATCAGCAGGTTCAGAGTCAGCTATAGAGGGAGGGATTGAAAGAGACTGGGAAGAATTTTCAACCAAGAGCGTCTCTGCCTCTAGTTTGACTGCTCTTTTCCCGCCTGTTCTTTTGGATCAGCTCCTTTAACCCGCAGGTTGGTGCAGACTCAAGAATGATGACCTATCTGACCACAGTTGTGGCAACCTTGGCGTTAAGGAGGGTTTTACAAGTTCATGGTAAGAATGCAAGGACCACAGGAAGATGAACCAGAGTTAGAAGCAGCTTGACCTTCCCTAACAACTGCTCCAGAGTGGGTAAGATGCATGCTCTGCAACAATGTCTTTATGCTTTTCATGGAGGAAAGCATAGCCTTATGGGCTTTGAAGTGAAAGCACAGAAGTTGGTTAACCTTGAGGGCTTGAGTGCAAGCCATGTAAGCTTCATGGGCTATCAACTGTCTGCTTGTTATCAATTGCTGTCCTTCCATGTGGAATCTGTCTGCAAACTTGGCTAGCGTCTTTTTAGGCTTGAAAGCAATATGCATGAAGGCGTCCTTCTTTACTTCCAGGCTAAGGTCACCACCAAACTTGTCAATAAGAAGCTGCTTCATGTCTTCCCACGTCTCAATGGTGGGTAGTTCAGGCACCACCACCTCCTGGCAAGTTGGATGTAGACAGGTCAGAATATGTTCTTTCTTAACTTTGTCTGAAACTTGTCTCATGGCAGTTTTGTAGATAGCTAGGAAAGCTGCAATGGTCAAGGTTTTGTGATTAAAAACTTGCTTAAAGGTAGGCTTGAAGTGTGCTTTGGGAGTTGGGCCACCATTGTTGCTATCAAGTAAGTTTATACACAGGGAAAACTCTGCCTTGGATTCAGAGGGGGCTGTCTAGCCCATAGCTGACAAACACTCTCTTCAAGGGTAGTCAGGGTCTCAAAAGTGCGGGAACCTGTATCAAAAGCTTGAGTGGACTGTTGTGCAAAGTATCCAAGCATTGCCCTTGGGTGGTCACTATTTTGGAGAGATCAGCCAGTCAAGAAGTAAGGGATGGTCCCACTAAGAGGCAAGGGGCAAACCTATCATTCACAGAGTCAATCACATCATTCATCTCTTGTACATCTCTATCCAGCTCAGTTTGTTCCCGCTTCAATTGATCCACCTTGTTAGCTAGGGCAATTAGTTCCCTAGCGCATTGGATTTGAGGGGCTCCTGGTAAGCCAGGGCAGCAACCATCTTTACCAACAACCCCAACTGGACTAGCAGCAGTTGCCATCATTTTGTGTAGGGTTGACAAGTTCTTGCTGTAGCTCTGCAACTTGAGCAGTCAATTCAAGCACCTGGGGATCAGGTTGAGGATCTTTAGCAGGACGTCCTTGACTGCAAGTAGTTGTGCATAGCTCTTGAATAGCATCTCATATTTTTGTTTCAATCTGCCAAGTCATCAGAAGGGGGAGAGGGCGGAACATCTGGCTTGGGAGTAGCTAGTTCTTTCACTTGACTCTGAAGTTTGGCTATGGCAGCAGCTGTGGCAGCTCTTTCTTGATCAAACACTGCACTGAGTTCATTAAGGCCATTAACAGCAAAGTCTGCTACCTGCTGTAGTTGCTCAAAAGAATATGTACTGAATGCATTGAGCTGTTGCATGAGTTGTTTGAAGTCAGTGAGATAGCATTTAAGGTGGAATCTACTTGAGTTCTCCAGGGTTTTTCTAGCTGGTGAAACTTGTGTAGACGCTCTCTCATGGGTCAGGAATGGACTGGCGCATCTGTTCAATAGAATTAATCAAACAGGTCTGGGAGGTGACAGAGTCACGCTGATTGTCAGATACCAAGGAAAACAGAGAATGAATCCACTGTTGGTAGGCAGAAAACTAGTCCCAGTGATGATTAACCACTGCTTGCAGAGACAAGATTTCTTGGACGTGGAGCCCCAACACCATTTGATGGTGGGCCAAGGCAGGCTGCACAAAGGACAATAGTAAGTGCTCAGCGGAGCCAGCTTCTGAGAGAAGATGTTGTGGAAATTGAGGAGCCACAATTAATTTGTAGTATTCAGCCCGACTGAACTGCAACTGAAGGCAAGGGATGGCTCCTTCACGGGCTATCCCAAGGGCTACCAACATGACTTGCTCCAAGTCAGGGGTACCCATGGGGTAAGCAACTAGGCGGGGACCATTCCCAAGGTTCAGTATAGTGGGGGTAATAGGCTGGTTGGCAATATCTTCCTCAATAGGAGGACTGATAATTTCAGGTGAAGTTGACTCTTGTATAGGCGGAGGCAAATAACCTGAAAATGTGGATGCAAAAGGGATAACCAAGGGGCTTACAGCCCCTATAGTGAGCACCATTTTTGTTGTGTTCTGAGGCGCGGCACAGACACTCAACGGGAAATCCTAACTTTAGGATTAGATTTTTACTAAGTCTTGGTTAGATGAATGGGAAGGCTATGTGATTACCTTGCAGCCCTGGAAGAATAATCTCTACTAGTTGTGGCTAGAGAGAGGCGCTGAAGTACAGAAGACACAAAGACAAAAATGTGAATAGAACTTAATTTTTATTGATGAATATAAAATGGAATATATAGTGGTTAGGCATACCACAAAACACTACCAGGACAGTAGGATCACTTGCCACCAGCATTAGTGGGGCAAGTGAGTTGCGCAGAGTCAAGAAACCAAACAATTGTACTTCCTGATTCAGTCATCAACTCATTTTGAGAGGTGAAAGCAAAAGCAAGATATTTTCCTTTGAAATGGCCAACCAAAGGCGAAATTGATACATGGTGAATAGCAGTATTCATAACAACAACAAGTCTAGCTTATGAGCTCATCCTTCTACTTTGTGATGATAATAAAGAACATGGTCTCCAATGGCAAACTCAGGCAGGGGGGTCTCCCGGCATTGTCAGGGGAGAGCTCCAGCAGCTTGGTCTTATAGGCGGACATGTAGGCAGTAGCCTGTATATCATTGATGCAGTTGACTAGATCTTTCATGTGCTCATCAGGGTTCATGGCCTTATCATAGGAGAGTAGGGGGACCCCCAAGAGCAAAGGGGTGGTGGCTTCATAACCATACAGCATAGTAAAGGGGGAATACCCAATGACACAACGTTTGCTGAGGCAATAGGCAAAGAGAGTAGCCAGTAAGTTTAGATCCCAGTTGGCAGTGTCAGTGTAAGTGAGTTTTCTCATGATAGAAACCAGAGTTGATTTGGTGCACTCAACTGCCCCATTGGTGGAAGGATTATAGGGGGCAGAGAAGGACTGATGAGACCCCAAGGCTTCAACCACCAAGATCACTAACTTGGCGTTGAAGTTTGTCCCATTGTAAGACAACAACACTTGAAGAAACCCGTGGCAAAAGAATACATCTTGCAGCAGAAAGGCAGAAGTTGTCTTAGTAGTGATGTATTTAGTAGGAAAAGCTTCTAACCACTTGCTAAAATGATCAACAGCAATTAGGATAAAGCAGCAACCAGAGCGGGAGCAAGAAAGAGGCCCTACAGCGGTGATACTGACAGTGTGAAATGCGTGTTGAGGGGGGACTAATTTGAACTTGTGGGAGGCAGCTCAAGGCCTCATAAGATGACGGTTGTGGCAACTAGCTATGACGTCTGGAATCAGCAGGCAAAGGTTTTCCCAGAAATAATTCTTCTGGAGCCAGTCAAAAGTCTTGGCAATGCCTCCATGCCCAGTCTTCTTATGAGCTTGTAGCACCAACAAAAGGCAAAGACTAGGCCGTAAATAAGGCAGGTATTGATCTCATACTTTTTTGAAGAGCTGATTGTTGCAAATGAGGGTGTCTTCAGATAGCTTAGAAAGGCAATTCAAACTTCCTCTGTCTTGCTTCCAAGGACAAATGGTATCCAATTAGTTCATACAACCAGTCAGCTTCAGCAGGGTGTAGGGCAAGAATGGACATTCTGGACAGTCTGTCAGCATTTTGATGTTGAATCCTGGGGCAGTGAAGCACAGTGAAGTCATACCCTTGCAGCCAGAGAGCCCATCTAGCTATTTATCCTTCAGGTTCCTTGAGTTGTTGTAGCTATTTAAGCAAAACATGGTAAGTAACCACAGTAAAATGGGTGCCATACACGTAGTGGCGGAACTGCTTGAAAGCATGCAGCACAGCAAGGCACTCCTTCTTGGTCACACTGTAGTTCTTCTCATGCTTATTCAGTACATGAGAGGTATAGGCTACAGGGTGATCCACACCCTCATTGTCAAGTTGCGCCAAGATAGTCCCAATAGCCAGGCCACTAGCATCAGTATATATGATAAATTCCTTATCTTAGTCAGGATGTACTAACATGGGAGCCTCTTTGAGTTTTTTTTGAGGGCTTCAAAGGCTTGTTGTTGACTGGCAGTACATTCAAAAGGGA
Organism: Entomophthora muscae; assembly: GCA_014839935.2. Taxonomy (NCBI): domain Eukaryota; kingdom Fungi; phylum Entomophthoromycota; class Entomophthoromycetes; order Entomophthorales; family Entomophthoraceae; genus Entomophthora; species Entomophthora muscae. The sequence continues at coordinate 122,754 of QTSX02001572.1, read as the reverse complement.
TATTAAACAGCAGCTGGACCAAGGGTTTGCTAGTGTCCACAAAATCAGGGATAAATTGTCTGTAGTATCCCATCATGCCCAGAAAGACTTGGAATTCTTGCAGGTTTTTGGGCAGAAGCATTTTGTCAATGGCCTCAACTTTCTTAGTCATGGGGCAAATTCCTGTCTGAGTCACCTCATGCCCCAAGAATTCAAGGCGTTCCTTGAAAAAAGCACACTTATATGGTTTTAACTTAAGTCCAGCCTCACAAATCTTTATGAACGCCTCCTTAAGATGAGCCAGGTGATCAGTGAAGGTGACGCTGAAGACAGTTATATCATCTAAGTACACTAAAACACATAAGAGCTTCAAATCATGGAGGATGGAATCCATGTCTTGTTGGAAAGTAGATGGAGCATTGCAGAGTCCTTGCGGCATTCAAGTGGGCTAAAACAATCCCTCAGAAGTGATGAGCGCAGCCTTCTGTCTATCTTTGGGAGAGAGATCAACTTGCCAGTATCCAAAGCCAGATCCATGGCAGAGAAGAACTTAGAGCCCCCAAGGTGGCAGAGAGCATTGTCAATGTGTGGTAAGGGGTAGGAATCCTTTTTGGTTAAGGAATTCAAACATCAGTAGTCCATCACAATACAATGACCTCCATTCTTCTTATTCATTATGAGCAAGGGGGAGGCCCATGGACTTTGGGAAGGAGCAAGCAGTCCAGCGTCTAGAAGTTGCTTAAGCTCTTTAAACACCTGAGCATCCTCTACTCAACTGCGGCGGTAGGGTTTAGCACAAAAGGGGGGAGCATCACCAGTATCAATCTGGTGAATGACTCCTTTGGCTAACCCATAATCTGTGCTATCCTTAGTAAAGATATCCAAAAAATGGTCCAGTAGGTCAAGCACCTCTTTCTGTTGAACCAGAGACAGCTGCAGGAAATCTTGTGCAGTAAACAAGGATAGGACTTGTGGCTCATCCTCAGGTAAGTTAAAGTCCTGGAACAACCAAAGGGATGGAAAGATAGGATGCCAGGAGTATTCAATAACTTGCCATAGCCAACAACCTGCCATCAAGACACATGTATGGGGAGAGCAGTCAAGTTGGTAACCAGTAGTTGAACAGGGTCTTTATGGGAGACATCCAAGATTCCTGGGCAGAAATAGGGTTTGTTGCATACTAGCAAGAGAGGAGGGTACAACTCTAGAAACGTACCTTGGACAGCTCATAAAAAATTTGGGAGTCTAGGATAGCCTGAGACCCAGGAGGAATAGTCACAGCAGAAGTGGCCAAGAGAGGAATTCCTTATGAAGAGGGATAAGCCATAGGAAGACCTTATGTTAGAGGAATGGGTTTGGTATTTTAATGTGAAAACACCAGTGGGATATTCCAAGGCACATGTCTTGAGGCGCTTCCCAGGAACTTTAACTGGCTCTTCAAAGATCAGAGGGACCTTGTATCCCAATATAGAGAGGTAGCCGTCCTTTAAGTTGATGATCCCATTAATTCCATAAGGAAGTGAGTGCCAACTAGCAGGTCATAGCTCTTGTTATCCAGGACAACAGCAGGCGCAGCCAAGAGCAGCTTGCCAAATTGCATGGGCAGAACAGAATAAGCTCTTATAGTGAAAGTCATGAACAGCCCAGCTGTGCCATATGATTGATGATAGTTAAGGCCAGGGGCAAGTTTGAGCTTCTTGACAAGCTTCAAGGAGACAACATTAACAGGAGACCCTGTGTCTTAGTTAGCCTTAATTTTCACCTTTTAAATGGATATTTCAACACAAGTGGTGGTGAAACCAAAGGGAGGGAGGACAGCCAGAATGTCTTGGGCTTCTGTTAGCTCTTTGTACCACTTTTCAATCATGCATCTGAGGCCCAGGAACTCCTTATAGACTGTCTGGAGAGGGAGCAAGACGGAGACGTTTTTGATTTCAGCGTCAGCAACCTCAGAAGCTTCTTCAGAAGACTCAACAAGCACAAAAGATCTCTTGGATTGGGCGAGGTAAGGGCAAGAGACAACCTACTTGGCTTCAGGCAGAGGCTTGGCAGTTGTTGTAGCTTTCCCAGTGCATAGTTTATAGGGGACTGTAATGGTTTTGGGGACAGCTAGGACTGAATATCCATAGGCGTTGGGATCACCAACATCTGAGTTGTTCATATCAGAGTCATCAGAGATATTGTGGAACAATAGCAGAATAGGAGGCGCTTCAGTGTTGGTGGGCTCTGATTCTGCTATAGACGGGGGGATTGGAGGAGACAGGAAGAATTGTCAACCAAGAGTGTCTCTGCCTCTAGGTTGACTGTTCTTTTCCCACCTGTTCTTTGGGATCAGCTCCTTCAGCTCAAGGATTGGTGCAGTCTCAGGAATGATGACCTATTTGTCCACAGTTATGGCAACCCTGTTGTTGAGGAGAATTCTGCGAGTTCATGGTAAGGATACACAGACCATGTGAAGACAAACCAGAGGTAGAAGCAGCACAATTTTCCCGCACAACTGCACCAGAATGGGTAAGGTGCATATCCTGAAACAGTGTTTTTATACTCTTCATGGAAGAAAGCATGGCTTTATGGGCCTTGAAGTGAAGATACAGGAGCTGGTTAACCTTGAGGGCTTGAGCGCAAGCCATGTATGCTTCATGTGCGGTCAACTGGCAGCTTGTGATTAGTTGTTGTCCTTTCATGTAGAATATATCTGCAAATTCATCTAGGGTCTCCTTTGGTTTGAAAGCAATGTGCATGAAGGCGCCCTACTTCACTTCCAAACTAAGATCACCACCAAACTTGTCAATCAGAAGTTGCTTCATATCTTCCCAGGTTTCAATGGTGGGCAGCTCTGGCACAACTACCTCTTGGCAGGTTTGGTGTAGACAAGTTGGAATGTGTTCCTTTGTGACTTCATCTGAGGCTCTTCTCATGGCATTTTCATAGATAGTTAGGAAAGCTGCAATAGTCAATGTCTTAGGGTCAAAGACTTGCTTAAAGGTAGGCTTGAAATGTGCTCCTGGAGTTGGGCCACCATTGTTGCTATTGAGTAAATTTATGCATGGGGAGAATTCTGCTTCTGACTTGGTGGGGGGCTGCCTGGCCCACAGCTGGCAAACACTATCTTCAAGGGTAGTCAAGGTGTCAGCAGTGCAGGTACCTGTATTATTAGCTAAGGCAGTCTGTTTCTCAGTAACATCCAGGCGCTGGCCTTGTGCGGCTACTACCAAGGACAGCTCAGCCAGTTGGGAAGTAAGAGACGGGCCCACCAAAAGGCAAGGGGCAAACCTGTCATTTACTGAATTGAACACTTCACTTAGTTTTTGTACGTTTTTATCAAGCTCAGAGTGATCTTGCTTCAGGAGGTTCACTTCATTGGCTAGAGCTATCAACTCTCTAGCACAATGAGTGCAGGGGGCTCCTGACAAGCCAGGGCAACAAACATCTTTTCCCACAGCTTCAGGTGGACTAACTACAGACACCATTGCCTCACGCAAAGTAGCAACCTCTTATTTGTAATTCAGCAACCTTTGCTGTCAGCGCAAGCACTTGAGGGTCAGGCTGAGGGACATTGGGGGGCAATCCTGACTGCAGGTAGATGCTCTTAAATCTCAAATGGCATCCCAGAGCCTCTGTTCTCTATCTGCTAGCTTGTTGGATGGAGGAGAGGGCAAGGAATCTGCTTTGGAGGCAGACAGTTCATTTACTTGAGTCTGGAGTTTGGCAATGGTAGCAGTGGTAGCAGCCCTTTCTTGATCAAAGTCCTTGCCAAGTTTGCGGAGGCCCTTTGCAGCATGGACCAATACTTGCTGAAATTGTTTGAAGGAATAAGCACTGAACTTGTTGAGTTGTTGTAAAAGTTGTTCAAAGTCAATGAGATAGCGTTTAAAGTAGAGTCTACTTGGGCAAACCAGGGCTGTACAGTTGGTGAAACTCATGAAGGCGCTCTCTGACATACTCAGGGATAAATTAGCGCATTCTCTTAATGGAGGTGACCAAACAATAGTTGGGAGGGGACAGAGTTGCGCTGATTGTCAGATACTAAGGAAAACAGGGAATGAATCCACTGCTGGTAGGTTGCAAACTGATCCCAGTGATAGGTGACAGTGGCTTGCAGTAATGAAATCTCCTGAATGTAGAGCCCTAATACCATTTGATGATGAGCTAAGGAGGGTTGTAAAAAGGATGACAATAGGTGCTCAGCAGAGCCAGCTGCCAAGAGGAGATGCTGTGGAAATTGTGGCGCTACAATCAATTTGTATTATTCTGCCCAATTGAACTGAAGCTGGAGGCAAGGGATGGCTCCTTCATGGGCTATCCCAAGGGCTACCAACATGACTTGCTCCAAGTCAGGGGTACCCATGGGGTAAGCAACTAGGTGGGGACCATTCCCAAGGTTCAGTATAGTGGGGGTAATAGGCTGGTTGGCAATGTCTTCCTCAATAGGAGGACTGGTAATTTCAGGTAAAGTTGACTCTTGTATAGGTGGAGGAAAAGGACCTGAAAACGTAGTTGCAAAAGGGATAACCAAGGGGCTTACAGCCCCTGTAGTGAGCACCATTTTTGTTGTGATATGGGGCACACCACAGAGTCACAACAGGAAATCCATAACTTAGGATTGGATTTGTACTAAGTCTTGGTTAGAATGGCAGGGAAGGCTATGCAATTAGCTTGTGACCCTTATTGAATCATATCTGCTAGACGTGGCTAGAGAGGCGCCAAAGTACGTGGAGACACAAAGACAAAAATGTGAATAGAACTTAAATTTTAGTGGTGTATAAGAAATGTAATATATAGTGGCTGGCAATACCACAAAACAATACCAGGACTGTAGGATCACTTGCTACAAGCATGAGTGGGGCAAGTGAGTTGTGCAGGATCAGGAAACTGAACAATTGTATTTCCCAATTCAGAGCCAGCCTCATTTTAAAGGGCAAAAACAAAAGATAGAGATTTGTCCTCAAAATAACCCAACAAAAGCAAAATCAAAACATGGTGAATGGTAGCATTCTCAACAGGCCACAGAAATCTTTTGGCTTCTCTTTCTCCCTGCCTATTCCCTATTCCTAAATCCCATCAAGGAGGTCTTTGGGTGGCTCAAGCAAGTTTTCAAGTGGGAGACACTAACTGGGACTGAGGACCTGTTTGGTTTGCTCCAGGCCAGGATCCACACCCTTCTAGCCAAGATAGTGGTGAAATTATATGGCCACACCAATTTGTTTTGCCCTGTGTACCTCTCAAAGAAGCCAATTAATTAAAGGCTTAGCTATTCCAACTATTTTTTAATTTTTTAATTTACTCTTTTGGATTTATGTATTGTATTTTTTATCTAGATGACTCCAAGCCTACAATTTCATACAGTGGCACTATTGACACAGAGATTAAATTTTTATCTTGTAAATTAATTATATCTATTATATTCTGTGATAGTTATCTCAGATATGTAATATCACAATATGATAATTATATAGAAATTTTACTTCAGTCAAATACATATATAAAGTAAATTAAAAAATTTAAAATGTAAATCTCTCATGGTATTTGTGATTTTTATAAACATCTATTATTACACAAGTATAAAAGCATTCTATAAGATTTTTTTGTCCAAGTTATAGTTTACTAAAATAAAAGCTATATAAAAAATTAATTAATATAAAAAGTAACAATTAAAAGTTTATAATTATATATGAGGAAAGAGAATCTATTAAGGGCACATGTAGTGAGTTCTTTGGTATGTACCCACCTGGCTATGGAGGTGGCGCACAACCTCCACTGCCACACTGTAGACAATGGATACACCCTGATTGAAATACTCCTTCCTGCTGGTGAAAGGCAGTAGGGTCAGGTGGGAGTGAAGCAGCAGCTTTTCAGATGGGGCTACAAACCTTTAAATTCCAGCCAGGACCAGAGCGTCCTGGATAACGTGGTCAACCAAGTTATAACTCAGGGGACCTTCTACCCGTCCAGGGGGAGTCTGGCCTTGTCAATCCCAAGAAGGACTCTTCCCAGGTCCTCAACGTTGGCCCCCATCCCAAAGTAGAAAAGTAACCCCAGGTAAACAATCAGATGAAGCCTTTGTCCAGAAAAGGCTTCAGTAAACCTGAACAATGTTTGTAAACACAGCACTAATTTTTTCCTGTGCTTTGTTTTTGAGAAGGTAAGCTTCATGGCATGAGGAAGCCCTGTCTTATTGGCACTCCAGGCCAGCCCAAAGTCCACCAGGAAAATATTAGTTTTCTTGGTGGCTGTTGTGTTGGCAACAGCCAATCTTCCTACCTTGCGCCCAAAGTTCTCAAGAAGGTAAGAGAGCATTTGCTCCACTTGGAAGCAGAAGCAAGCAGCCACATGCACCTGGCACATCCCCAGTATGTTTTTAAATGGAATCATCTTCCTGGCGTCCCAAACAAGCTCAATGGAGTTTACACAGTAAAATCTACTAAAGGTCACCGGGTCCAGGCAGACCAATTGGGCATCCTTGTAGGCAGTAACTGCCCACTTGGATGCCCCTTCAGCATGTGAAAGTCCCATCAGCGCGTCCCTGGACATTGGGAAGGTACCATGTATCCTATCTTCAAGCTTGCACAAAACAGAGGGGATGAGATCAGCTGCTTGGCCACATGGCTGGCGTAGTTTGCATAGAGCATGGCTGGGACATAGGGTACCAGGACCTGGTGTATTACACGTCAAGTACTTCTAAAAAAGGGTAGCAATATATATATTAATTTTTTTAGATGTTACCTTTTTCTGTTTCCTCTTTACCGGCGGCTTTGGAAGGCTTGGCTATCCTTGACACAAGCAGTTGTGCGGGCAATTTAGTATCCTTTGTCCTGGTGCACTTTTAGATGTTTGAGGTGTGCATACATCTCAGGGTTGTCAACCCAGACAGACAGTGCAGAAAGATTGTACACCTTGAATTGCAGGCCCTCAACCACAGTCTTTTGAACGTTAAGAAGACACTCAATTGTTTTTTGGGGATGTCTGGCATCTTGGCCATAAGTTACTTGGCAGACACCTTGTTTATTTTGTTCCCTTTAAGGATGGCAGACTTAAATTTTTCTTTGACCTTGTGGTCTATTTCCTTTATCTCCGCAATTGCAAAGTCAAGATTCTTCAAAAGCTTCTCCAATTCTCTCATATGATTTTTTACTAACCTTTGCATTTGTTTTTATAGCTTTCACCCCAATAAACTCCGTGTTTTTCTGATAATATTGCCTTTTTGTTTATCCATGTTTATTTTCCCATTCTCTACAATATCCCATCTTTTTACCCATTGTGTATATGTTTATGCTTATCTTGATATGTTTTGTTTGCTTTGTATTGGCATTGATTCCACAATTGCCACATTATTTTTAGCTTTTTACATAGCCCCTTGTAAAAAAATTAACAACAATTTGCTGATCAGCTAAATTTAAATTATAAAATTATAAGCTTATTGTGTTTAGAGAAATTTGTTGCTGATCCAAATTCAAAACCTTAATAATAAAATTGGCCAATCAGGAGCCAAGAAAGAAAGTGATTGTTGTGACATAAAAGGTCATCCAATATAACTGTCAGGGACTCACTTGGCAGGGAACCAGTTCCCTATTTGGTGGGCCAAGGCCCCTAAGTTGAGCCCTGCTATTACTGACCCAATGGGTACCGTGATCATGGCAAGATGACCTTATGGCCCAGGTAGGCAAATCTTCCCAGCATGGAGCTGAAGCAACCCAACAGATAATACCCCACCATGTAAGATAACAGGTAGAAGGAGGTGTGGGGTCTAACCAGCAAAGGTTTGACAGGAGGAGGAAAAGGGGAAGTATGACCATAGTTAAACTTTCTGCCCCAGTGACCTGAGGGATACTTGAACCAACCATGAGCCAGGGACTCTTTCTGGTGAGATTTGTCTGGAGAGGAATTGTGTCAATCTGTAGTTAGAGTAGGATTCTTAAAGGACCATACCACAGATAGGAAAGATGCTAGAAACCAGAACAGGAAGAAGCTTCCCTGCATGGCTTCAAGAAAGAGATTTAGAGTTAAGTGTAATCAAAGGTAATACAAGAAGTCTTTATTGTTGGAACAAGCGTAAATGATAAAGATGGATCACTTAAATACCCTTAAAATGAGGCTGGAGAATTTAAGTGGTTCAGAGGTATTTACATGAAACTTAATGTCAGAAATAATACCTGGTTCATATGCAGATCAAACCAGAGCTTAATAAAATAGATTGCAAAATAGTGAAGGGAGAGGTGCAAGGAATAAGCTATTATGCTGATCATAATTAAGTGGACTGGTTGCATAGAATCAATGAAGATTAAAAACATAGTTGACCCAAAAGGTGGTTTAAGCGGGTCCCAAGGTGCCAAGCATGGTTTGTGTAGCCAATCAGAAGTCCAGCGGTAAGTGACATTGTCTTTTAACCTAATAATCTTTTCAAAGTGTTTTGAAGTTTGAAAGTAAAAACCAATTGAATAGGTTTAGAATAAATAGGTAATATATCTAAACTATTAGATTTTAAACTAACATTTTTCTTGTCCTTAGGGTTCCAGGCTCAATCCCCATTGTGCTCAATTCTAGATAATAAATTGGCATCTAACTCTTGGTTGCTAGTTTCCATTGTGCTCATATTTTGGAAAGAGCTCCCCAAATAATTGATGGAGTTAGGAAAGAATTCCCTGACAAGAACTTTGATTCATATTCACTAATTAATCTGATTGGCTGGTTGTTTTGCCATTGTGCGCCATTGATGCTGTGGCAAGTTGTTGGTGGACTAGTGCACAATCAGCTGCTGGGTTAGCACTAGTTCACCAACAACTTGCCACAGCAGTAATGGTGCACAATGGCAAAATAACCAGACAATCAGATTAATTAGCACACATGCATCAAAATTCTATTGAATGACCCTTTATATCACAACAATCACTTATTTGCTTGGCTCCTGATTGGCTTAATTTTATTATTAAGTTTTTGAATTTGGATCTGCAACAAATTTCTCTAAACACAATAAAGCTTATAATTTTATAATTTAAATTTAGCTGATCACCAAATTGTTGTTAATATTTTTACAAGGGGCTGTGTAAAGGGCAACAGTCAGCATTTAAACTGTATACATGTAACATCCTCCATGTCAACAATTCCCAAAGTATATTTTTGTATTTTTATTACATATTTATTGATTTTTTTACCTTAAATGATTGTTTCTAATGACAAAAGTTAAATTTGATTTCAAATTCAAAGTTTTAAAGAAAATGGTAAAAAATAAAGCCAAAAAAATTTGAGATTGTCAACATGGAGGATGTTACATGTAGACAGTTTAAATGCTGGCTGTTCCCGTGTAAAAGAGCTAAAAATAACTGTGTTCTTATCTAGATACACAGCATATTAAATATATGATTTTATAGACATAAGATAAACATAAATAATAAAACCAAATATAAACAAAGAGAAATTAAACAATTTTAAATTCAAAATAAAGATAATATAAATAAAAAATGTTTGGCAACAGGGGGTTTATTGGGGCAGGGAAGAGTGATGCCTAGTAGGCAGAATAGCGCAGGAAGTAAGACATTGAGGAAGTGTTGGCCTGGGGGGTCTGGGATTGGGTGGGTGGGGCTAGAAGGTGGGGGTGTTGGTGATGGGGGTAGAGGCAGGAGGATTGCGCGTGATGGCTGCCACATAAAACTTGTTATATACATCATCTGACATTGGTTAGATTGGCTGATAAGTGGCTGTAGCACAGGGTGAAAGGCTCTTATTTTTATGTGATTGGTTGTCCATGTTCACATGTAAAACCATTTGTGTAAGCAAAACAGTCACCATTTGGCTCCAAAGAGAGACTTATGGTCTAGAACACCAAGATAAAGATCATTGAAAGTGTGTGGGTGGCGCTACCAGACAGTGTCTCCAATGTTGAAAAACACAACATCAGCCAGATAGATGTCAGCGTGGCTGATGGGGTAGAATGAGGCCTGATGCCCGTGTCCCTGGATGGCCTTGAGGGCGGTGGAGCTACCCTCCATCTGGTGGCTCAAGAAAACCCAGTAGGTGTAATTTTAGTTATCCAAGAAGTTAGTAATCCATCAAGAATATTGCTGTACTTGTAGCTGTTAGATTAATTAGGGGTTTTCAATAATAGACAAATCCCTTTGCCAAAATAGTCAAAAACACACCAATAAAAGTCCCCTCTTGGTCTCTTCCTTCCTTTCTGGGTGACAGCTTTTCATTTCTCACCAAAATCATCAAAAGCTATTGATAGATTGTAGTAGGTGATGAACATGATGTCATATGTTAGACTGGTCAAGCATTAGACCAGGGTGAACTTGATGGCAGAACTGTATGGGGAATCCTCACTGCTATCCCATTAGTTACTTCCAAAATTGGTCAAACCTCTGATTGAAGCCACTTTGTCATACATCCAGTGTAGCACCATGTGCTCATACACCCAAATGCTATGGTGCGCAAGTTGCTTCCAGACCTGAGTCAGGGGAAGCTTGGGGTCCCGCTGAAGAAAGTTGCTGAGGGTCTGGATGTAAGGCATTCTGGCTACCACCAACCTACTTAACATCCAACCATTGCCCAATTTGGTCCCCTTTCAATATACCGTTCAAGATACCAAGAATGGTAAACAAGTAATATCACCTGACTGTCCAAGTATCTAGTGGCTTGAACCCATCTTGCACATGACCAACCCCTAGGTTTGATCCAACTAAATCCCTGACACAGTCAAGTCTATATAAGTCTAAAGTATTATCCAATAAAATATACTTCTCTTCTTTCTTAATTCCATATTTGAAGCTTCCCCAAAAGGCGCCCCTTATCAAGATCAAGCATTTTTAGGTACACTTCTGTGATTTGGGACTTAAGGCCTTTTTAGGCTTCTTGGCTGTCCCAATCAGATTCCCCTTTGTCAAAACCACAGGCTCAACCCGCCAGCAAGGTTCCAACCAAGTGGGTTTGTGACCCACAATCCAATTATCTGGTCACTTATAGCCAGACTAGGAAGTCAACTTGGATTACCAAATCCATCAACATGAACAGATGATGATCCTTCACGGTGGATACCTTAATTTAGCGCTTGACTCATTAGCAGGATCAAGCCACCCCCTCTTTCATCCAGCTGTGTGATCACCAATCATGTTCCTGCTATTCATTGATTCAAAATAGCTATATAATCACTATCTCACAATAAAGATTATTATCTTCTTCTAAATATTTTTCCCCATGTAACTCTGCTAAAACAGCACAGTTACAACATTGGTAGCAGAAGGTAGGTTCTCCATCCTACATTATCTTGAAAAATTCCGCCTGTTGCCCGCACACGCCGCAGCCAACAAATCTTCAAAAGAATTATGTCTGGCCTCCCGCCCGGCTGGACGCCATATACTCCTGGTACCAAGATACCTGATGGCTTTGTCCTCTACCAAACACGGTGATCCCGCTACCCGCCTTCAACGCCCTGTCTGCCCAAGGGTTCTTTCAGGCGCCCTCCTTGATGCCACAACCAGCTGAAAAAACCACCATGCCCGCCTATGTTGCACAAAGACTTTGCAGCGCCGCCTTGGAGCCCTTTGCAGGGGCCAACAACAACAATGCTACCGCATGGATCCAGTCTGCCCAAAGCAAGCTGGCTCAGATGGAATGCCCACAGCAATTTTGGATTGCAGAGATTTCCATTTGTCTGACCCATGACGCTGGCACCTGGTGTGACAAGTGGCACAAAGAGCACACTGACAAGAACTGGGACACCTTCAAACAGGACTTCTTGGCAAGATTTGTGCTTAAGGATATGGCACTCATGATCATACGTCAAGTAAAGAACCTAACCCAGACAGGCACTGTGAAGGAACTTACCCGTGCCTACAAGGAACTCCATCTCTGTACCCCATCCAATATGGCCTTTGACACCCCAGCCACACACCTCATGTACTACAACACTCTCAAGTTGCACGTGATGAGACATGTGAACCTGGACCAGGTTATCAACCTGCAAAGCCTGTACCATGAAGCAGAAAAAGCGGAACAAACATCCAACGCTCTACACAAGGCACAGACTGGGAAACAAGAAAGACCCAATGACTCATATTCAAGCAGGCGCTCCTCTTGACCACCTCCTGGAGGCAACGGTAACAACAACAACCACAAGCCCATAAGCTTGAATGGAAATGGGAATGGGAATAATGGCCAATCAAATTGTACCCATTTCCGTGTCACTGCCACCCAAGGCAACCAAGATGAGGAAAAGCCTGGGGAGAGCACTAAGCAAGCCAAGCTCTCCCCACGCAACTCCTAACTCGCCCAACAATGAATACCTACCCGAGGACGTGGACCAATGCCCAATGATCCAAGTGCCCTCCAAAGACCCGTTACAATACACCATTGCCAGACATCTGAATAAATTGATGTCTTACCCTTTCTGCTTTTGCAGTTATACAGGATCAGCACTCTTGGACTTGGGCGCAGATTGAACTTTAGTCAACAGCAGCTTTGTGAATAAATTCAAGCTGGCCACTAATCCTTTGCGGAATAAAAACGTGGTCCTGGCTGATGAACATCACATTGCCGTGACAAAAGAAACTGCTCCCTTCTCTGTCATGCTTGAGAACCTCCACTACACCATCCAAGGTCCCGTCATTGACTTCCCTAAGTTTGAAATTGTACTGGGACTAGACTGGTTACAGAGAAACAACCCTCACGTGGATTGGGCAACCTCAGTGCTGACCATCAAGCGTGAAGGTGTCAACCATCAAATCTACCCAGACTCTGTAGACCAACTCCTACGAGACCACATCTTTGTACTCATCACAGAGACCTTGGACAAGAAGGAAAACCTGAAAGCAATTGACTGGGACTCCTGCCAGTACAAAATCATACACTTCAAGGATCACCAGGATACCTCCACACTGCAAGACCGTAACATTGTGGCCCAACACTCAGAAATCTTCAAGGAGGCGTTACAAGGCTACCCCCTGAGAAGCACATCCAACACTCTATCCAACTCAAGGGAGCTGTACCCAAGGCACGCCCCATCTATTGACTGACCCCAAACAAGGACAACGCCCTGCGCGCCTATCTCAAGGAGGCACTGGAAAAAGGACTTATCTGCCCCTCACAGTCTCCCTTTGGGGCCACTGTATTTTTTGTGGCTAAAAAGGACGGTACCTTACGCCTGGTCTAGGACTACTGCGCCTTGAACAAAGTCACTATTAAGAATTGCTACTATTACCTCTGATTGACAATCTCTTTGACGCCTTGGGAGGAGCCTATGTCTTCTCCAAGATTGACCTAACTGCAGGTTACAATCAGATTTGTATCAAGGAGGAAGACATCCCCAAGACAGCCTTCCGCACCAAGTACGGTTCCTACAAATGCGTGATACTCAACTTTGGCATGACCAATGCCCCTTCCACCTTTGTAACCTTCATGAACAAAGTGTTTGCGCCGCACATAGGCAAACATGCCCTAGTGTACCTGGATAATATCATTGTTTAAAGCCCCTTGGTGGAACAGCACCACAAAGCCCTGGAGTAAGTCTTTGCGACCCTGGCACAACACAAACTGTTGGTCAAGCCCTCCAAATGCCAGTTCTTCCAAGAGCAACTACCCTTCTTGGGACACATAGTCTCAAAAGACAACATCAGACCTGAAAGTCATAAGATAAAAGCCATCTGCAAAATGCCACCTCCCAAGGAAAAATTAGAACTCCACACTTTCTTGGGAATGGTGGCCTATGTACAACGCTTCATACCCAACTGTGGCGTCTTGACCGCCCCCTTGACCGCCCCCTTGTCTGGCATAACAGGCGCCAAGTCCAAGTTTGTATGGACCCCCAACGCAACCTCTGTTTTAGACGTCTCAATGAAAAGCTCACGACAGCACCCATCTTACAATACCCCAAACAAGACGGAGAATATCAGATAGAAACCAACGCTTCAGATGCATCCATTGGGGGAGTACTACAAATCAAGAATTGTGATGGCAATTTCCTGCCCATGGCCTACAATTTGCGCAAACTGACAGATGGCAAGTGCCAATACCCAATTCACAACAAAGAACTGTTGACCATTGTACACTGCCTAGCCAAATGATGCTGTTACCTGGAACAGCAGGAAGAATTCACAGCACTAACCAATCATAAGTTGCTCATCTATTTCAAGACACAAGCAAACCTGTCACGTTGCCAAGCGTGGTAGATGGAAATCTTAGAAAGGTTTAACATGCTCATCCAATATAAGCCCAGGGCCAAACTTGCCATGGCAGACGCCCTGTCCCGCCTGTATGTCTGTGCTTCTAGGGGAGAGAATGGGCTCAACCCAGACTGGTCTCTCCTAGTGCTCCGTACAAAAGACAAAGGTTCCCCGCAAGCACAAACAATATCACCAAAGAAACGGTCATCAAGAATGAGCACCTTTTTGCTGACGTAAATGGGACTCTTCACAGAAAAATGTCAGATGACACAACATTCCCTACATTCCCACACATCAACAAGTCAATACCATTCTTTGCTACCACAGAGATCTCAGACATACTAAGAGCCAAAATCTATAAAAATTCCTAAAACATAAAGCCTGGTGGCCAACCCTATACCGCAATGTCCAGGAAGTGTTAGAACAGTGCAAGGTCTGCAAAAAGTTTGCCAAAAGCAAAACTCCGCCTAAGTCTGTACTCCCCATTCAAACCCAACTACCGTTCAAGGTATGGGCTCTTGACATTGTGGGCCCCATACCAGGAAAGCACAACAACAAAAAATACATCATCACAGCCATTGATTTTGTGACAATGTGGCCAGTAGCCCAAGCAGTGAAAACACACACCAGTAACAATGTCCAACAATTCATTGGCAAGGAAATAATCAGCAGGTTTGGAAAGCCAGAACTCCTGATAACTGATGGGGGCAAAGAATTGACCTCTGAAAACACCAATGTGTACCTCGCCAAAAATAGGGTCAAACACACCGTCACAACACCATACCATCTACAGGCCAATGTACGCGTAGAGCGGCTTAATGGTAGCCTCGTGCAAGCCTAGCCAAACTCACCGCCAGGAGACCTGAAGACTGGTATAAGCAGCTACCGGCTGCATTACTTGTGTGCCAAACCCAAGTGAACAGATCCACTGGAAAAGTCTGTTTGAACTGGTATACGGCACACAGCCAAATATCATTCAAGCATTAACAGTACTAAACTGGAAATTCCAAGTCAAGTCCCCCCTTGCTCAGATCCTCAAGTAATAGAGGCCAACAGCAAGCAAGCAGCCAAAGAAAAGGAACACTTACAAAAGACCTTCATTCCCATCCGTCAAAGACATGAAGTCAGGGACAAAGTCTGGGTCATGAATGTTGACAAAAGCAAATTACAACCCAAAAAAGTAGGACCAGCAATCATTCTAAAGGTAAACAACAATAACACTTACCTCGTGCAAGGGCTTGGAAAACACAAGCAAGACAAGACCTTACACCACAACCGCCTACGACCCTGCAAAGCGAGACAGAAACAATGTGAAACTGCCCTGCACGCCACCAAACAACAACTGGTTCAGTATGGCGCCTGGGCTCCTGACAACCTCCTTGATAACCTGCCTCCAGAGGAGGCCAACTTTCAGCTGGGGTGTGTGTCAAAACCACAGGCTCAACCCGCCAGCAAGGTTCCAACCAAGCAGGTTTGTGACCCGTAATCCAATTATCTGGTCACTCATAGCCAGACTAGGAAGTCAACTTGGATTACCAAATCCATCAACATAAACAGACAATGATCCTTCACAGTGGATACCTCAATTTGGCGCTTGACTCATTAGCAGGATCAAGCCACCCCCTCTTTCATCCAGCCGTGTGATCACCAATCATGTTCCTGCTATCCATTGATTCACAATAGCTATATAATTACTATCTCACAAAAAAGATTATTATCTATCTTCTAAATATTTTCCCCGTGTAACTCTGCTAAAATAGCACAGTTACAACACCTTGTTCATCAGGTTGTTTAAATCCCGCATTATGATGGCCCAGGTAAACTTCAATTGGTCAGCAATCTGATACCAGGACAGACCCTGCAGGTTCAGGGCCACAATTTCCTGGATAATTTGGGTGGGGATGATTTGTTGCTTGGGGCGCTGGGCCGCCGGAGCTGAAGGCTGATTGGCTGAGGAGGGGGGGCAGGTTGGCTGGTGGCAGGAAGTTGTTCCAAATCAAGGTTGCCATCCTGATTGGTTGGTTGGTGGGCAGCTTGTGCGGGGGTGGGTACGGGAGCAGGGGCAGAGCTAGACACTAAGTGACTGTCAAACAAGTCAAAGCCATAGGGGTTGGGGGTCAGGTATATGTTGGCTTTCTTGTTACCTGCCTCAAAGGCTTGGGTGTAAACAGGTGCCACCACATTCTGAGCTTTGCCTCCATTGAAGCTGGCTTGGCTGCTGGTGCCATCAAAAATGTTGTTGTTAAAAACCATTGTAAAAAACCTAGGATAAAATCACTAAAATTTAAAGTTTAAAATTTAATGATTTATTTTTTTGTAATCACAATTTTTATATTTGGAAAGTTATCAAAATCATTTTGCACAAATCAGGAGCCATTAAAATGGATTAAATGCCTCTGTTACTAAATTGAATGGCTTTTGTTTGGCTGTAAAACTGTTATTTTTATATTTTAGGCTGCTCATACTACATATCTTGTGTGAATTCATTTTGTTTTGTGTTTGTGAAATCTTGCTTCTATATTGCTCTAATTTTGTTTCATTTTAGTCCTTCTGTCAGTGCCTAATGAATCCTGATTGGATTATAATATATTTGGGATTAGTATACATCCATCTCATTTGCTATATCATTTGATTTTGTTTGTGGTTTGAACTACACCACTTTATGTTTGAAATAATTTTGTATTTCATGTAAGTGAGATTTTGTTTATAGTTTGACATTTTGCCAGCTCACCAAAAATACTTAGATTATTTGATTCTTGAATCTTGCCAAATTTGGGATTTGCTTAAATCTGAAATCATTTTGTTTAAATCTGAGGTATTTTTGGATTTTTCAATAGCTTTTAAAACTACAGTACCTAAATTAATAATAATGTATTGTTTAACATCACAAGAAGATGACACCATAAAGGAATAGATAAACAAAGTGTCAGAAAAGGGGCTCCCTAGACCATTGAAATCTCTCTTTGGTATATTAGCTTTAAAAGCTATGACAAAAGCAAAAAAAATTCAGAATAAAAAACTCAGATTTAAACAAAATTAAAAATAAATAAATTTATATTATTTTAAAATAGATTTGGGATCATTTTAAATTTGTTTAAATCTGAGTTCATTTTGTTTAAATCTGAATTATTTTTGCGTGTTACCATAGCTTTTAAAACTACTATACAGCCATCTTATTTGTGGCCAAAAAAGAAGATGGCTTTAAATTTGACAGCATTATATCCTTTAGTTGCATGGATGTCCACTGTATTTTTTATGTGGTTGATGTACAGGGTTATTATCTGTCCCTTGCATATGGGTTTTTTGACAAAAGTTCATAAATAGTTATTGATTTTATTGCAATGATTCTCTGGCCTGGCTGGCTTACAAGAAGTATGATAGAAGATGTAAAGAAAGTGTTTGCAAAGTCTTTAAGTGATGCTATAAATACCATATTTGATGTATTGAAATTGCCTCCTGTATAACCATGATTCTATGGTCTTTGATGTGATCTAATTAAATGACCTTCAAGAATTCAATTGGTTGCAACAAGGTGTGTAGCACTCTTGCTCCTGGGAGGTGATCATAGGGTGTCCTAGATCAAAGCCAGGGATTAAGTGGTCTGAGATTTCATTCTTCAAGTAAAAGTGTTCTGCTTCTAGCACCCTGAACCTAGTCTGGAGTCCTGCAAAATTCTCTAGAACCTTCCCTGCCCACATCCTAACATCTTCTCCATGGATCATTTTATTTTCATGGTCTAGTCTTTCTTGGGGCTGTATAGCTTCTTTAAGAGGGTTCAAATTTCTTCTCATAAGAAGTAATTTCTTCTGGGGGTGAAGATGAGCCCTCTTTTCAACTTGATCCACTCATCACCAGGGGTTTGACTTCTAGAAAACCTTCTGAACTTTTTCCTATAATTTTTCTATTGCAAAAATTAGTATATGATATATGAAGGAAAGAATTTATGCTCTTAATACTGTAAACTGGTTAGGGATTGTACTTGTCTTTATTAATAGAAGAAAAACTCCCTTAGGAACCTATTTTAAATGCAACCGTTTGTAGACTTTTGGGGGAACAACTACTACTTGGGTAGTCACCAGATCCAGTCCACTGCAGAGGGAGAAATATTGTCAAGTTTGAAATCCAAGATGTGTTAAGACTTAAAAACACTTAATAGTATTCTGCCTCTGGCACCTGTTCATTCAACAGCTATTATATAGCCCCACTTGTCTTAGGCTAAATCTATTTTAGGCTGGCTCTATCAAAAGCTTAAACTATCTGCTCTCTCACTTTTCAATAATAAAATAAGCTTCTAAACTTAGTGTAAACAGTTATAATTTTATTTTCTTACTTTTTTTGAGTAAGTTCATTAAGCTTTTAATTTAGTCTACTAATGAAAAATAACTAATTAAATAAACTTCAAACTCAACCAATACCATTAAAGTTCCCAAATTTTCAAAATTTTGAACCACTTTACTTTAAAGCTTTCCCAAAACCCAAACAGGAAGCAAGAATTTCATCAAAACATTAACAATCCATGCCTTGAACTTAAAACATTTCCTCCATTTTTAATGCTTTTCCATGTTTTAAATTGCCTTTTTTACATAGTAAACTTGTATTTGATTTGTTTTACTCCTCTTCCTTCAACATTTTCCCCCTCAATTTTTCCTAGGAATTAAACTTGTAGCTCCCAGTTTCCGCAAAACTCTTGGTCTTTTGCACTTCTGGCAAAGCATTCTTGGAGAAACTCTGACACACCTTCTCTTAATGTTTTGATGTGATGTCCTGATCCTATTACTGCAATCCCCCCCTCAGAGAAACCTCAAGCTGCCTTATTTAACTGTTTTGATGTACTGTTTTTCTTTTTTTGCCATCAACAACCCACTTTAGAGAAATGTTGAACTTTGTATTTCAACATTTCCCAAACCATTTTTCTGTTTTTTATCTCTCAATCCACCTTAGAGAATTGTTAAAATATTTTACCAAACTGTCCAAACCTTTTCTCAATGTCTAGCATCTCACATAGCTATCAAACTAATATCAAACCATCATATATGACCTCCAACTAGGCTAAATTTTAAGAGTTTCCATCAGTGAAAACACTCATACTCTGGATAATAAGTCTCTCAAGTGAGTTTAACCTAGACTAGACCCCTATTAGTAGCCTTCACCTAGTTCATCAGAATCAGGTGTACTTAATGTATCACTACTATTTCTACTCACCCAAGTGATTGGCTTGAGCTTTCAAGTGTAAAGTAACCTACAAAATTCCCAGATACCCCCAAATCATTAAGTTCTGAAGCTTTATCTCTGAACAGCCATTATAACGATGATTAGAAGTTATATATTATTGCCAAGCAACTTTAAGGCCTCCTTAAAGCTACTGTAAAGTCTTATAAAGAAAAGCTTATCCCCTTCTCAGGTAAAGTAAACCAACTGTATTATCACTGCAGTGTGTATCAGAGCTTAAATAATACCTCAGAACATCTATTCCAGGGAAGAAACACAGCTGTATTATCACCTCAGCAGGTCTAGGGATGCCTATAAACCTTGGTAAAACTATCTCAGGGAAGCACTTCTGCTCTTCCCAAAAACTACCAAGGGGCCACCCTTCTAATAATCCAAGGCATAGACAATCACTTCAATCACCAAGGCTAAACAAATATATAAACTAACCAACATTTATTTTTCTCAGGTAATCAATATTTATTTAACCAAACTCAGCCCTTACCAGCAGACCACTCAAAAATGTTGATCCTCACAGAAGTCTTTTCGAAATTTTCAGTTAATAAGTCAACTTTCCAGTACCCAGATACTAGATCCATAACATTGAAGAGCTTTTGTCCTTGTAGGCAACATGTGCATCATAAATATGGTGTAAAGATAGATCTTTTTCTTAGTAAAAATATTAAGAGTGATAGTACATAACAATCATATGTCCTCCATCTTTCTTATTAATTATCAACAAAGGGAGGTCCTAAGGGCTTTGAGATGGATTCAGAAACCCAGAGTCCAAGAGTTGTTTTAGCTCTTTAGGTAATTGATCATATTATACCCAACTACAACAATATGGCTTTGCAAGAAATAAAGGGGCACTGTGAGTTTAATTTAATGAATATCTTCTTTTGCCAGAATGTAGTTGTTAGGACTTGAGGAAAATATATCTTGGAACTGGTCCAGTTGCTCAAAGAAGTTCTTCTATTGAATGGGTGACATCTGAGGTAATTGGCAGCAGAAAATTAGAAAAAGACCCAGGGATCTTCTTCTGGTAAGTTGGAATCACTGAAAGTTTTAAGAGGGAAGATAGAAAATACTTGGTCTGTATTTAACACACAACCATATCTCACAATCTGTCCTTAAGACAACACATAAGAAGAGCAGTTAGGTTATCTAACAGCAACTTTACAGGTTTCTTGCGAGGTTTTTTCTAGTATCCAAGGGCATAATCAGGTTTTTTACGCCCCAAGGGCACAAGGGAATATAACTCCAAGAAAAACTTCTAAGGCAGCTTAAAATATATATGAAATTCAATAATAAATTGTAAGACAGGGGTGATAGTGATGGCTGCAAGAGCAATTAAAGGGATTCATTTGATAGCAGAACAAGATAAAGGAGGAGTACACATGTTGAGGAGTGTTTTCTGTAATTGAGGGAGAAGATAACAGATAGTTTTTCTAATGTGCAAGCCTTGAGGCGTTTTCCAGAGATGTGGGAAAGGCCTTTAAAGATCAAGGGAACTTCATATCCCAAGAGGGAAAGGTATCCATATCTAAGATTGACAATCCCATTAAAATTTCTAAAAATGAGTACCTACTAGGAGGCTATAGGTTTTTATTTCCCAGGACAGCAGCAAGGAAGATAATGAGAAGATTTCCAAACCTTATAGACAATAAATTATAAGCTATAATGGTGTGGGTTTTAGTCATGTCTGAGGTTCCATAAGATTGATTGTTGTTGTGTTTGACTCCAGGGGAAGATATCCATAAAGGCATGACAGGGAAACATTTGATATAAAATGTTTGAGGTTTGAAGCTAGCCTTGGGTTAACCTTCAGGGTGAAATTAAGGAGTGCTATCTCAATTTCCTGGAAAATATTTAGAGAGTTCCCTTTAGTATAAAAGAAAGGATTTCAAGAATGAGAATTTAAGTCTCAACTGATATTTTCTATTTTGTTGATATTTATGCCAAGACTTCTTTTTGATTGTTTGTTTCTCCTTTACCATCTTTGGCTGCCTATATTTCCACAAATACAGAACTATTTCATCCCAAACTAGTTTCAGCCTGAAGCCCTTAATTCAAGCTTTTGGAATCTTTTTTTCTTTAAAAATATATTTTGGATTAAAATTATGAACAAATCTTGTCTAAAAATAATTCCCCTGTTGTATTGACAGAGATTATGGTGTTTATTTATAAAAATCAGCTCAAATACAGCTGTATATATGCTACTCTCAATTAAGTTGCTAATAAATAAGCTAAAAACTAGCTATAAAATTAATTGTATATAATGTAAATTTATATTTAGTTAATATAACAAGAGAAGAGTTTTTTTAGGGATGTGGGAATAGTGAGACAACAATCTTCTGGATCATATCACTTAATATCTGATCTTATTGACATTCATCTCATCTTCCTCTAGACCCAGAGATGGGCTAATTGACACTTGATATTATAGACCCGTTGATCCACCAGATTATTAGTACATCCACACAACCCAACTATTAGTAGTCTCAGACCAGAGCATATCTGATTAGTGGGTTCAATGATGTCAGTAATGACTAGTTTACACTTACCACCTTACAACATTCCCCAAGATTTTATTTTCATAGAATTGGGTAAAAACCCCACACAGCTCTATTATTTTAAGCAGTTCAATCTTCTCCTGTTTAGGCTCATCAATAAAAAGATTGTCTCAATCTAAGCTATATCTTCTGTATCCTTGGTAAATAGTAATTTATTTGTGATGATTGAGCACAGGCTTTGACAAAACTGCAGCTTTTGTTGAAAAATTCTGAATCCTTACAAAGGAGCACTTGAAGAATACAAAAGCCAACACATATATGGATAAACTTTTTTAGAGCAAGAATTCTACTTTGATAGTATACTGAGAGCAGGTATTATTAACTAGATAGACAACAGGGCTGGGTGGATTTGAAATTGTATTGGGATAAGAATAAATAAGGTAATATAGTGCATAATATGTGGAAATTGAGGCAACCCATTTATGGAAAGGGGATAACTTTTTGAAATCAAAAATAAGTACAACTAGATCTTTGCAAGTATTGCAATTTGCAGGCCACATTATAATAGCATTAAAAGTGCAATTTATGACACCATATAACTTGATAGTGTGGCAAGAGTGCCATCAATTATTCAGTAGTTGGGTTGTCAAAACAGCAGAGCTAACCCCTTGCAAAGCTCTGTACAAGAGACCCTGTGTCACTCAAGCTTACTTTGCCACCGCCTGAAACCAAATGTAGAAATCAACTCAAATTCTTAAGCAAGGCAAAAAGAACCACTGATAATCCCTAGTCAAAAGCAATTTGGTTTAATGCTTGGCTCATTATCAGGATCAAGCCACCCCCTTCACCATCTAACCAATTGACCATCACAATCATATTCCTATTATCCATGATTTGCTCATACTATATAACTCCAACATCTCAATAAAGATAATTATCTAGTCTAAAAAATATTTCCCCCTTGTAACTTTGCTAAAACAGAACAGTTACAACACAGGCAACTGTGTTGCCATTATTGACATATGTAAAAGTTTTTGATGGTGGCACTGCACAGTCTCTGGGCTATATGTGCTGGAATCTGGTTGAGTCTAAGTTTTTGTGGTTATTATTGAGCAACAGGTGCAGATGTCTAGAAAATTCCCTATAAAGAGAGGGTATTGAATTCTGATAAGAATACATCCATTCCTTGATAGGCAACATGTCTTTCAGGGATAGGATGTCCACAGTTTAGGGTATCTAACCTTCAGAGATACCAGGTATGATGCTTCTGTGGATTTTTCTTTAATATTGTGTGTTGATAATTTTACCAACTTGATTATTAGGATGAAAAATTCACTTCTTTTAACAATGTTGTAATTGTGCTGTATTAGCAGAGCCACCAAAAAGGGAATAAGATTAAAATAAATAATATCTCTATTTGAAAAGAAGATATTATAAGATTTTGCTGTGTCATTATAGGATTTCAGGACATTTCTACTAAATTGGCACAATTTATTGGTAAATGAACTGTGCTTCATTTATAGGATTGCTTGGTCATGATGCCATAAACAGTATACTTGGCTTGACATGCCTTGAATTTGGGTCTTAAGTAGGGCTGTGTTGTCCCACCCCCAGACAAAACCTGGATTCTGTCTGAAGCTTCTGAAAATGTGGAAGGTAATATATTTTCTATTTAAAGCTGATTTTAAATCCAATCTTCCAGAATGCCAGAAAAAAAGATGATCTTTGTCTGGGGGTGGGACGCTGCAGCCCTAGTCTTAAGCGGGTTAAAGAAAGTCACAGGCTTACTTCAATGACTCAAAACCTTGTTGAAGAGTTTATCCTGTAGTTTAAACAATCAAAAAAGAAATCTGTCATTGCCCAATTGTCTAAAATTGTAAAGGCTTTTAAAAAGATGATATCAAAACCCTATTTGATATTAGTGTTGCAACCAAGATGCACCTTGTCTGCCAAAATATCTCACAACACACAGGGTGTGCTCACAGAGTTGCCCCATAATGTATCTAACAGCACAGGACATTCTGCTATCAGTGTCAAAATATGGGCAATATTCCTAATTAGGAGTATAGTCAATTTTAAGTGATGATTCCTCAATTAGATATTTGCCTCTCACACTAAACTTTGATCACACCAAAATGCCACCCCCTTGTGGATTAGTGGCTTCCTTTGGAAGTATGTTAATTGCTGCTTTACAAATAAAGCTATCTTATCCTTATTATATGTCCCTTTCCTTTGGCTTTTTTCTTCCCCAATACCAAATACTGAACCATACATAGTTCAGTTGCAACATTAGAAGTCTGGTCCTTGTCTTATAAATGAAATGTTTATTAGCCACACCAAGAAGATTCACCCTAAATTCAAAAGTCCCATAGACCCTCTAAGGCCCTACCGAGTAAGAATTACCAATAGGAAACTTTGATGATATTACTTATCAGTCATTCATCAAATGCAAACCATTTAAAAATACTTTCCTCGACCAGCATTTAGGAGTGTTGTAAAGCTGACAGAAAGTTCGAATTCATGGAACAATTCTGAAGTCCAACAAAGGAATTCTGGATCAATGAAAATATTTTAATTGGCTCAATAAGTACTATTCCTGTTTTGCCACTAAGCTGGGTGACCAGAACAACATCAGTTAATGTCATTCCTTTACCTCTTTGGATAAAGTTTGAAACTCATTTATACTTCTTTCATCTTTTCAGTTAGTTGTTGGGAATCTTTGTTATGAGGCCTTATTAAACCCATTTGCTAACTATACTTAGTTTCCAATAAATCATACTTCACTCCTAGCCTAGAGGAGGAGTATGGTGTATTCTCATCATTTATTGAATATGATATCACAACGAGAACTGTACTGCCTAAAGAGTCGAAATGCGTGAACCCGATTAAGAAAGCGGATACATGGTAATGATGGTGTTAAACAAAGGATTTTATATTGTTTCAGGACTTACCTCTCTTTAAAACGAGAACTGTTGTAACATATCGTGGTTCTATTACTGTGGACTTGAAATTGAAACTAGAGCATCATGGTTTTAATTTTTTAACTTAAAAGTGATATTCGGTTTGATATTTATATACAATTCGGTAAAAATCGTAAAGCTCTATTTGAAACGAAGAAAGTCATTGAGTCGCAACTTGCCGATCCGTCATGCTTTGAGAAAAATGAATTGATCGGCAGTAACGCAGATTCGTACTGAGATAAAGAGGTGCAGAACCGCGAGAAGTAATTAGAAAAGATGCAAACTCAATCCATCATTACACTCCTTGGCCTTATGAATGGCGCACTTAGCCAGTTGGATGGCATTCATTTCGTGCCCAAGCTTGAAAAGCTGACCAAAAGCTCCCTAGGTTCTACAGACCTTAACCGCTGTCCTATGCCTTGGTCTGAGACCTGCCACCGTAACGGCGCCACCCAGCAATGCTACCCTGGAGAGGTCTGTCCCCCTTGTTGGACTCTCATCAATGAACAATGGAACTGCTACGAGTATACCCCCAACATGGGATGTCCCTATAACTGGATTGATATCCGCCACCCCCAACTTACCAAATGTACCCAATCCCAACCTTCCAACTGCCTAATAAAATAAATTAGTTTATATAAAAACTTTCACCAATACTATATATTATTGGAATATAATTCGTTCTTGATACTCATGCACCCTTGAAAGCCAATTACCAACATCTAAGCTAGCAAAAGTCCAACCAGATGAGGATCATGTATCCAAATAAGGAAATCAATCCATTAGCAATATAACTCAGTACACTATTATATTTACATGAAAGTGCATATGAAAAAACGAAGTTCCACCTATAATAAGCACATTATATCCAACTACTTTGCGTCTGTATCTGAATGGGTTTCTAGGCGAGAAGAATGAAAAGTACAACATTTAAAAAAGGATCCAAGCGAGGATTAAGATAAGTTATATATTTTATAACAATCAAATATATACCCATCTCAATTCTCTTAAAGCTAAACGCAGAAATGCTGCATCTGAGATTACTCCCACACCCACAGGCGTATCTCATAATACACAGGGGCGCCCAAAGAGACACCATATAACGTAACTAACAGTATAGAAGATCCTTTGGGCAATATCAAACTATGGGCATTATCTCTAAATTAGGAGTGATGCCAATTTGATGTGCTGATACCTCACTTAAGATATTTCCAGCCCAAAATCTAATACCAAATCCACCACAGTGCCACCCCCTTATATTTAATGTGGCTTCTTTATATATTATATAGTCATGTTTTTGTTGCAACCAAGTTTCCAGACTTGCCTGCCAACATATCTTACGATACACAGGGGGCGCCCAATGAGTTGCCCCTTGGTGTATCTAACAACATGGACCATTCTGATAGCAATGTCAAGTTGTGAGTACTTCTTCCTAATTAGGAGCGCTGCCAATTTGACCTGCTGATCCAGCACAAGTTATTCCTTAGATTCAATCCTTACATGGAGTGTGCCACCATGCCACCCCCTTGTGGCCCGGTGGCCTTCCCATATTGTATATTAATTGCATTATTCAGAAATAAACAATACCTTATTCTTATTATTCCTGTCCTTTCTATTGGAATTTTGTCTTCCCCAACTCAAATACTGAATCCTCATTGGTTCAGTTGCAACAGTGGTAGCAGCGGTAGGTTCACAACTTACCTAAAAGAAAATTCCCCCAAGAAAGGATAGAGTACAGGCTGTATGGCTACTCCCCATCAAGAGACTTACCTGCCAATCCCCGAGGGGACATCCCTGACGGGTACTTATCTATCAAGACCAGCTAGTTCTTACAAGTGTGTATAATTTTCTCTGCCTTGTACAGTGTGACACCAGCGTCATCCCGCCTCAGTCAGACCTTTCACAGCACATGCTCAACCTTCAGCTGGAGTCCTTTGCAGGTGGGGTTGAAGGGGCCAACATTGTCATTTGGCTTCACTCCACCAAAACCTGCCTCTGTATCTGTCAAGTACCTGAGCCTATGTGGATTGCTATGGCGTCTGGGCGCCTCATAGGGCCCGCCACTGTGTGGTTTACCAACTGGGCCAGCCAGGAGATCAAGGTCATCTGGGCGGCATTCAGGGATGCCGCAAAGTCCTGCTATAGCAAAACCTTCTTTCCTGTTGTGATGGGAACACCCCTTCTGGCAATCAAGCAGACTGGCTCTGTTCCCAAATATCTTGCCACCTGGCAACAAGCTCTTGCTGCTGCCCCTAAAGCTGTGACCAACAGAAAGCTATGCTTCTGACCCTAATAATCAATGGGCTCAAGCCCCATATCTGTAAGTGGGTCCCCATAGGTTGCTGTACCTCCATTGATGACTGCTATAAAGCCATTGTGGAGGCTAACAACCAGGCTTCAATGGGCTTCCACCGCACAAATGATGCTCCACCTCAACCTCGTGCAACACCTGGTAGCGCCCACAACCAAGAGGGTACCATCAGCCCTGCCAGTAGGAAAATGGGATTAAACGCTCCCACAAGGGGGAACTACAACTAGCACAAATTGAGAACCATGGAAAAGCCTGGGGGTTGTAGCAACAAGAGGTTCTACAACCCCACTTGACCCTCACTCTCAATCCCTCCTAGCAAAGAACCCCTGCAACTACAACATTCATAAATTTGAAACCCTTGACGTCTTCCAAGTTCATAGCAATGACCCAGTACTTCAAGACAGTCACTCCTCAAATAAAGTAACTTGCTTGGCCTACCCCTTTTGTTTATGTGGGAACACCCATAAACTACTGGTAGATACTGGGGCCAATCACACCATGGTTGATCAGGTGTTTGCTTATTCTCAACAGATATACTGTGTGCCAAGCAGATTCAAGGCAGTACAAGTAGCTGACTCCCATAGAGTAGCAATTACCCATGAAACAGTACTGTGATGATCCACATGTCTGGTGGTTTGCAGGCAGGGCTTATGTTGGCCAAGTGAAAGTTTAGTGACTGTTGTTGTAGAAAGCTGGCTGGAGGACCATAAGATGATGGTGAAGAACTAGTGATCCAGAGAAATGAGCCAAGATTTTGCCAAATTGATTTGCCAAAGTGAGAAGATATGGAATATTTTGCCTTGGTTTAGTATGAAAATCAAGAAGGAATGTGGATAGAAGTTTGGGTAAGATATTTATTTATTAAGTTCCTAGGATAGACGAAGGTATGTTGCTATGAGAGTGGGATACAAGGTTGTTTTGGTGGGACATTTTCCTTGGATTTTACTATATTTGTAAATATATGGAGAAAACGTTGAAGATGTACAGGAAGAACAATTTAAATGTTTTTCTACTATTTAAATGAGTTTGGGTTGAATGCAGGAAGAAATGGTGCCAGAATAATGGACTGGTTAACGCTTTGGTGCGCAAAGAGTTGTCAATTTGAACAGTTTGAGCTGTGGAAATGATTTTCATAGTTGGATCTCGGTGGAACTTCAGAAATGGTCTATTTCCGCGCTCTGCATTTATTGGTTGAGTTCTGGCAGGTTTTCTGATGAAAATGATTGGTTAGAAGCCAAAAGCTTAAAGTATAAGCAAGGAAATAGTATATTAATACTTTAAGCTTTTGAGAAAGTAAGTATGTAAGCTTAAGTTATTATAGGAAAAAGTGAGTGGCAATGGTTTAAGCTTATGAAGAAAGCCATTTTGAAGGCGGAACCATTGGGAAAAGGACACTATAAGAAGGTGGCTGGCTGGAAAGTTACGGGGTCTTTTGACAGTCTTTTTGGAGGTTGTTCCAGGTCTTTGAGAGGACACTTCTGGGTCTCTTGAGTTTCTGCCAAGAGCTTTTGGAAGCCTTTTGATCACCAGCAGGAGCTTGGTTAGAGATGAAGCCCAAGATAACGGAGCAGGAGCCCAAGAATAAGGAGCTGGTTCCTAAGCGCGGCACGGAAGTTTGATTCCAAGGAACCAGAGTTCACATTTGAGGAGCAGGAGTTCAAGTCTAAGGGGCAGACGTCCAAGACTTAGGTGCAGGAGTCTAAGACCAATTACAAGAAGTCCAAGATGTTGTTGGAGGACTCCAAGTATTGGCAAATCCATTTTGTTTCCCCGACCCCCCGGGCTGTATACCAGAAGGTTTCTAAGGGGATCTTCCTTCTGAGAGTGAATAAAAGCCCATTTTGACCCCTATACATATTTCTGAGATACATTTTCTGCTTACTAGAGAATGACAATCCCTTCCAGCTGGTCCCTGGCTATGATCCAGGACACACTTGGGGACTGGCGGACAGGAACCCCACAAGTACCCTTCTCTGTGAGAATGGGGCACAACCAGGTTAAGCTCTCAGGGCCAATCATGGCAGGGCTCAGACACAATGTAATTTTTGGCCTTGACTGGCTTTGTCACAATCAGCCCTAAATCAACTGGGATACGTCTGTGATCACCCTCAATAGGAATGGGGTGGGCTTTCATATATACCCCGTTGAGATGACCAGGTTGCTTCACAATACTGTGTTTGTTAGAATGACAGAAACATGCTCATACAATTTCAAGGAGGGAAAACTAGACTTTGATCAATGTTCAGTCAAGGTTATCTGCACAGAACTACCTGCAGCCCCTCCCTTGACTACTTCACCTCCACCAGTGCTTGCCAGACTCCTTGAGGAGTACAAGGCTGTCCTAGTGAAACACTGGACCAACTACCTCCTCCCCAAGAGATTCAGCATGCTGTACAACTTCAAGGGTTGTTACCCAAAGCACGTCCCTTATATTGTCTTACACTAAAGGAAGATGAGAACCTCCACCAGCTCCTTGTGGACCAGGTGACAAGGGCTTCATTTTCCCCATGCTCTCTCTATACAGAGCTGCTGTCTTCTTTGTAGCCAAGAAGGACAGGTCCCTTTGCCTGGTCACAGATTACCTCGCCCTAAATGAGGTGAAAGTTAAGAATAAGTACCCCCTACCATTGATTTACAACCTGTTTGATACACTTGCAGGCGCAAAGGTCTTTAGCAAGATTGATCTCACCGCAGGGTATAACCAGATTTGCATTGCATCAGGGGATGGAGCAAAAACTGCCTTCCGCACACACTATGGGTTGTTTGAGTGCCGGGTCATGAACTTCAGAATGATCAACGCTCCTTCCACCTTCACCATGTTAATGAACAAAGCATTTGAGGAATTGATTGGGAAATGTGTGTTTGTGTACCTTGACAACATAATTGTATTCAGTCAATATCAAACCACGCACCTCCAACACCTCCGTGCTGTCCTCAACACCCTTTGAAAAAATCAGCTAAAAGCTAAACCCTCCAAATGTGAGTTCCTCAAGTTGGAGCTGTTGTTCTTTGGTCATATCATCTCTGACAAAGAGATAAAGCCTGACCCTGCCAAAATCAAGGTAATCACCAGCATGCTGCCCCCCACCAATGTGGGTCAGGTGTGTACCTTCTTAGGAATGGTTGCCTATGTGCGCAAGTTCATTTCAAATTGCAGAGAACTAATTGCACCTCTCACCTCTCACCAAGCTCCTAAACACTAAGCAGCGCTTCCATTGGACTCCCGTCAGAGATCAAGACTTTGAGACGTTGAAGCAAAGACTTACAATTGTGCCTGTATTATAGTTTCCCAATTGAAACCACCAGTACAAAATTGAGACTGACGCCTCTGACAGGGCCATAGGGGGTGTACTACAGGTAGAAACCAATAAAGGCATCTTTCTCCCCGTGGTGTATGAGTCCAGGAAGCTTACTGACTCAGAATAATGTTACCTAATACATGATAAAAAATTGGCAGCAATTGTACACTGTGTTGAGAAATGGCGCTGTTACCTGGAAAGGGCTACCTTTCCACCCCACTTCCTGACAGATAAAAAGTCACTCCAGTACTTCAACACACAGTACCACTTAAAGCTCCGCCAAACAGGCTGGGTTGAGAGTCTATCCCCCTACCAGATGCGCATTGAGTACAAGCCCGGGAAGGAACTCGTCACAGCTGACGCCCTCTCACAGCTCTACATAGCGTCCTCCCTAAGGATGATAGCTTGGATCCAGACTGACCAATGCTTTACCTTTGCCCTGAAGCAACTTGTTACAAATGCCTTACAACAAGGACCATCTCCAAGACAAAGGACAACAAAAGCCAGTTCACCACTGATGCTGGCAACGTCTGCCGCCAGGCAAAGACAGGTGAGAAGACGCCTTACATTCCCATCACACAACAAGGCAACACAATATTGCATTACCATTACACCTTGGGTCACATCAGAGAACAACACTTCTTTGAGATTATGAAACAAAAGGTTTGGTGGCTGTGTATGAGTCAAGATATCTTGGATCTCCTTGAAGCGTGTGCAATGTGTGAAAAAACACGTCTAAACCTACACCCCCCAAGTCTATCCTGCCCATCAAGGCCATGTAAACCTTCAAGCAGAGAGACCTTGACATTGTGGGGCCACTCCCTAAAGAAAGACTGGGGAATAAATCATCATAACTGCCATCAACTATTTCACTTGTTGGCCTGTAGCTTGGGCAACAACTAACCATACTGCCACCACCATCACTTGCTTCATTGGCAAGGAAATTGTGGCCTGCTTTGAGTGTCCCAAACGTCTCATCACAGATGGTGGACCTGAACTTGTTGGACACGTTGTGAAGGCATACTGCGTCAAGAATTCCCTACAAAAAATAGTCACAACTCCATACCATCTGTAATTATATGGGTGGTTAGAGCAATTGAATGACTCCCTGGTCCAGTTATTGCCAAACTCTCACAGGAACATTTTAATACTGCATGGACTGAACATCTGCCCACTGCACTGCTCATTTTACAAGTGAGAATTGACAGGGGCACTGGGTTCAGCCCCAGCACCTTGGCCTTTGGTATGCCTGATGTTTTGGTAGGAGTAGAACAAGGGAGACTACAATAAACAGTTCCTGCAAAACCCCCCTGTTGATCACTCCGTCCCTAAACCAATGGTGTGCCAAAGATCAAGAAATCAAACACAAACAAATTGAAGGAGGGACCAAACATCTTGAAGCCAGATGCACTGTAGGCAACCCTGTCTATTCCCTCAACCCCAATTCAGCTAAGTTAGAACCCAACCACTTGGGGCCCTTCAAGATAGCTGCAGTACATGACAATCACACCTATCAGCTTGAAGATGCCCAAGGGAACACCAAGAAGCTCCACAACAATTGCTTGTGCCCCTGCTGCGCCATTCCCACACAAAGGTTGTTTGTGTGGACCTTCCCAGATCTCCCAAAAAACTCTGATCTTGGTGTCTGACAACAAGCAAGGGACAAGGGTGTGTGTGGTGATCCACATGTGTGCAGTTTGTAGGTGAGGGTGAATTTGGATTTAAATAAAGACAATATTCTAAAGAATGACAATGTGTGGACAGATAGTGACGTTGTAAAACTAGTAGGTAACATAGAGCTGCTAGGGGTAAGTGAGTTAAGCCTAGTAGGTAACGTGGTCTACTCGGAGAAGTGAGGTAACCCTAGTAGGTAACATGGTCTACTAGGATAAGTAAGTCCTGGCTGGTAGGTAACAAAGGACTACCAGAGGCAGTTGTTGCCTCCACCCAGCAGAAGATGTTGGCTGCTTTGGGCTATAGTACTTCACCTAGCAGGGTGGAGACTGAAATAGCAAGCAGGGAACTTTGTCTGTCTGGGGGGGAGTAAGTTTGGACCCCTGGCGGGTAACGCAGGCTGCCAGGTAGGGGAAGAGCTCTGAGGGCTCAATGTACCCTAATACGCTTCCAGTAGGTCTGTGAGCAAGCATCCTGCCTAACAGACTGGCAGAGCGTCCTTGTTTATGCCCCTATGAGAGCTTTGGGGAAACCCAAAGTGAGCATTGGAGGGTATAGGTATGCTCAGAGGTGTCACCAAGGTGGCTTGCTTGGGGAAGCAAGCTGCAGAACTTGGTGTGATCAGGCCTCTGGGAAGTGGAGCTGATTACTCTGAGACTGAAAGCCCAGATTTCATCACCTGGGTGAGTAAAGACAACACATAGACATAGATTTATGGTTGAATGGCCTAAGTGGATTGCCACTTGCAAGGGCCCAGTCAAACGCCAGTTCAATGTAGCCTCATGCCTGGGTCTACAAGTTCTGGTAATGGGGGCTGAGATAAAGAACCGGGGTGGTTCACGGAATTAGCAGAGAAAACTAGCAAGAGGGACTGTTTGGTCACAGTGAAGGCTAGTTATGAACTGTTAATTCATATCAAATGGAAGGAACCAAGATGGTTCAGTGTGTAAAGGAACAAATGAGGTTCCTAGTGAGTATTTGGTGTGAAACTGGTTAAGGATAAGCAGAAGGACAAGAAGACAGGATGAAGGACTAGCAGATCATGGGGTAGAATGACCAAAAGACCAGAAGTTGGTGCTGAAGAACTGAAGAGTTGAGAAATTGCCCTAGCTGGACTGAATACAGAGGCTGGAAGAGCTGGTTTAGTGACTTTTGAGAAGAAATTTGGATATAAAGAAGCAGTTAAAGAATGATTGAATACTGTCTGATTATGATTAAAAAAGGATTAAAAATCATATAAAGAAAAAGAAAGAGGAGGAAAAATAACCTATATTTCTTAGAACTATATGTTATTTTTAGGAAAAAGATGAAAGAGAAAAAGGACCAGAAAGAAGCTGGAAGAAGAACAGAGAAACTGTGAGAGTAAAAGAGCAAATTTTGCCAAGAACAACTAGGGGAGCAAAAGGACGAGCAACAGGCAGGTTTGAGGATGCAAAACTTTGACAGAAACACGGAGAAACATGAAGAAACATTGAAAAATTGAAGGATCGAAAATTGCCTAAGTAAAACATATGTGGA
Organism: Entomophthora muscae; assembly: GCA_014839935.2. Lineage (NCBI taxonomy): Eukaryota > Fungi > Entomophthoromycota > Entomophthoromycetes > Entomophthorales > Entomophthoraceae > Entomophthora > Entomophthora muscae. The sequence goes on along the minus strand of QTSX02001572.1, from coordinate 89,148 downwards.
AGCGCTCAAGATTTGCCAGGGAAACATGACAGGAATTACGGCAAAACCGTTTGAAACACAGAGCAGTGGTTTACCCGGAGAAGGGCAGCTTGGAGTTCAAACAAAGGTCAGGAACGGGTCATCCAGATAAACTGTTTTGGCAAAACTGTTGAAGCAAGGCGTTTAATTGGCTGCAACCCGGAGCCTACTTAATCAGGTTTTTAAGGGCTTTAACTTGAGAGTTAAAGCCTAAAAAATGGGGAGCAGAAGCGGAAAATTCAGGGCTTTCATTGGCTGAAGTAAGTTTGAAGGTTTAATATATTATAGAAGAAGAAAAACAGGATAGTTTAAGCTTTAAAGAACCAGAGTTCTAAGAGATGATTTTGGTCTAAAACAAGGGGCTATAAAAGGGAGAGCTATCTGAGACTCTTCAGGGACTGGATCAAGTGGATTACAAAGGCCAACAAAGCTAGAGAAGGAGTAGGAGACCAAGGATAGAAACCAGAGCTAAGTCAGACCACAGGAGCTTAAGATTAAGACAACGGAGCCCACAACCAAAGTGCCAAAGCCCAAGACCAAAGCAAAGGAGCCCAAGATCAAGGAGCAGGAGTCAAAGACCAAGTACAAGGAGTCCAAGATATTGTTAAAGGACTCCAAGTTTTGGCACAAACCCTTTCTTATTACCTACCCAAAGGTGATATTTCAGAAGTTTTCTAAGGGGATCTTCCTTCTGACAGAGAATAAAGCGCCTATTACGACCCCTATCTGATTTTCCCGTGTGAAAAGAGTATATAAGTCTCATGAGTCAATTGCCCCATATTTTCTATCCTAACCCAGGGGATGAGGAATCCTATTGTATAGGGTGCAGGAAGTTTGCCTCTAGTAAATCTGCCCAGGAGGAGTGGGAGAAGGTGACCAGGTATTTGGAAATGTTGAATAGAGGAAGAGAGTTCATTGGAGAAGAGTTTGCAAGACTACTCCAGGATTGGTATCAGCCTACAGGTGGGCTGGCGCCTGCTGAAGTCCAGGTATACAATGGAGACACTTGCTTGGTGATTGGAAAGGTACTCAAGGAGTTTTCCCTTATTCAAGACAAGTATAAGCTTCTCACCAACCCTTCACCCTGTTGGAGAATGACAACTCCTCCAAGCCGGTCCCTGGCTACAACCCAGGACACACTATGTGGACTGGTGACCAGGAACCCCACAAGGTGTTGCAACAGAGTTTCCAGACTTGCCTGCCAACGTATCTCACAATACACAGAGAGCGCTCAATGAGTTGCCCCTTGACGTATCTAACAACATGGGTCATTCTGGTAGCAATGTTGAGTTGCGGGTACTTCTTCCTAGTTAGGAGCGCTGCTAATTTGACCTAATGATCCAGCACAAGTTATTCCTTGGCTTCAATCTTTATATGGACTGTGCCACCATGTCACCCCCTTGTGGCCCAGTGGCCTTCCCATCTTGTATATTAATTTCATTATTTATTAATAAACAATACCTCATTCTTATTATTCCTGTCTTTTCTATTAGACTGTTGTCTTCCCTAACTCAAATACTGAATCCTTGTTGGTTCAGTTGCAACATTTTTCTCAAAATAAACATCATCTTATTCCAATTCTTATCCTTTCTATTGGACTGTTGTCTTTCCTAATCTAAATAGCAAACTGATATTGGTTCAGTTGCAACAGACACATAATCAGTAGTACTCTACTTTGATGATCCAATCTTATCAGGTTATAAATGTCAATTCACTAGGCTCCTTGTCAAGATGTGTGAGCCATTGATAGCACAAAGAGGCTGCCTAAAAAAGGTAGATAAATATTCTATCTTGAGATATCTCACCAATGGTTCTCTGTAACCAGGGTTGTAACTTTGTAACAGTGTCTAAATTTATGATACTTTAAATTTTTAACCCTAAAAGTACTACAGTAGTTTTACAACCTGTTTAGATAAACAAAAATAGTTCAGTTCAGAAAAAATTGGTTCAGTCACATAACAAATTTCAAATGGTTCAGGTTGAAGGTCAATTTAATCAATAAAATTTATATTTATCTTTGTATGGGTTACAAAAATAGTCAATCACACAATAAAATCAAAATCAAATACAGAATCCCAAAAAGAGACAACAAACCAGAATAACCCATGTTCAAAACAAACATAAACCAGTCAGATTCTGAAGCAATCTACATCAATAATTATAGTGATCATGTAATAAAATGACACAATCAGAGAAAAAGTAGATTCAGTCACAAAAATAATGTTTTTCAAATACAAGATGGCTCATTTTAGACAATATTGATTGTTTTTGTGACTCAAATAGTAAGGAGGTCTTCCAATAGTCAATTCACCTAAATCTATTCAGAAAACTACATCATAATTTCAATTTCTGTGCTTCTAAAAATGTTTTCTTGGGTCTGAAATTGTTTCTCAAATAGGAGTACACACTTTAAATAAAATTCATAATCTGACAATCTTTTTTTAATAGAATTTTTATTACTTATTTTTTAAAAATGGTTATACAAGTCATAAGTATCAGAACCACCATGTAGGGAGCAAGATTCCTAATTGATGGGCCAGGACAGAAGGATTCAATCCAGTAAATAACAAGTCAATGGTAATGAATACCATTCCTAAATGGAAGATTTCCCAAATAGATGATAGTGTCCCAGTAAGGGATTAAAACAATAAAGAAAATATATGCCCCTAATTTTAGAGCCCAGGATTTCCATAATAACCGGTTAGTATACATTGTTACAGTACCACAAAAACTATAGAAGTACTTACCCAATGTACACCCAGAAGGTAACCCCTTTAACAACCTCAAATGGCCGTGGATTTGCAAGGCCCACATGCTATAAAACCCAAATATCAATGCCACAAGCAAGATTGTCACAATGTGCTAGAATGTAATGAATTGGATGGACATTAGGTTCAAAGTCAGATTCCAGAACACAATTACACATAGTCAATTACTCAACCAATCAATTGATAATTAGTGGATTTAGGAGCATTCTAGATTTCACTCAAATCCCCTCAGTAATTTGTCAACTAAGAGGTTACACCAAGGGGCAACAAATAAGGCCTTTAATTCCAGAATCAAAGCGCCTATTTGGCACTTGAGTCCAAAAATCTAAATGGAAGTAATATCAACAATCCAATTCCTCAATTGATCCCTACTTCTGGGTGCAAAATCAATAGTCCACTTTGATATTGATATTTTGATTATGGTATTGATGCCAATCCTGGCCTAATTCTATGGCCTCTCATTCCAAAAATTTCCCCTCTACCAATTTCCCATCTCCCTATATATACTTGGTTTTTATAGGAAATAAATATAAGTTTTTACCCCTACATATTGTTTACTCCACTTTGGGTTTACTACCCTGCATTCAGGTATAGTAATTGAACAGTTACCAGGGCTATTTTTGCTAGATATACCCAACAGTCTCAACTTACAACAAAGATAAGGTCTCAAATATTTTGGGAAAGATAGATCATACAAACAATCATACAGTTGGACAATCAATTTCTTGTGGGTTCTATAAATAGCTGTGACACTTAGGTAGACAACAGCTGAATATATCACAGTTTAGAAGCAAAAAATATGCTGCCCTCCTCACGCCCCAACATACAGCTTTAAAATTAAATTTCCAATGCCACTGAAGACAATGCTACCAGGAAACTGGTGGTACTAGAGACTGATATTTTCCCAGTAAGTATAATTAATGAGGAAGAGAAGACTTCTCATTGTTGAAATCATCTGATCAAATGTTTTTATTCCAATGACTCATTATTCAATTGCAGGAGCTGTCTAGTTTTTCTGCAATATAACTAATCTACTACCATCTATATGTGAATCACAACATCAATACACATGTGCCTTCTCTTAACTGCCTGGTTCTACTCCAACTCTCTTGGACATATCTGCTTGTATCCCTGGCTTAGATCATTACCATCCTCCCCACCTGGATCTTCCTCCTGGCTATTATAGAGGTTAGGTTACACCAATCATGAAGGAGATCCCAACCACTCCTCCCTTGCCAGAGACCCTTAATACTTATGACTTCAGCAAGCTGGGGGTTATCTACATTATGGTATTGGTGCTGGCCAATCAGGTTGTGCCCCATACTGGAAGTTGGTGTCCCTTGGCTAAAGCTGTGAATTATATAGTCAGGATTGTACCAATTGTGTACATGGCTTTTCAGACCCAGCCTGCCTCCCCTACAGGAATCCAGCTGGACTCTGGTATGGGCTGTGATACTGAAACTATGCATTCTAAACTGATTAATATTTTTTATCTCAACAGGTTGGAAAACAAGTGTACTTCCTAAGCATGCCTGTCACCCTGTCAGTATTGATGCTGTGGGCTCTCTTCATCTATCTGTATCTGGGTTCCAGTTTATCCTAATTGCAGTGGATCACTTGAGTAAATGGGTAGAGGCTAGGGCCACTAAAGATATCTCTTCTCTGGATACAGACATTTTCCTATTCCAAGATGGGCTTCACCACCACAGTTGCCTTGAGACCTGCTTAATAGCAAAATAACCAACTTTAATGCCAGTCCAAAAGCTTCTGTGACTAAAGCCATGAGAACCATCAGCCAATTTCTGTGCTTTATAAACTCTCTGCTGATGATAATATGAAGGGGAAAAATTTTACTCTTTCTTCATCATGTGCAAGTTGACTCACTCAGATACCTCTAACTAGAACTTTACCTCTCTGCACCTTGCTTTGAATAAAGGTTGGGTAAGAACTGAACTACTAGATTGTCATCTTTTGCTTTGCTGTATGGGAAGTAGGCTATAACTCTGTGGCGCTCCTGCTCTTAGAAGGTCATCAAGGTGTGTCCTGGGTCAAAGCCAGGGACTTTCTGGGTTGGGGTGACATCCTCAGGGATACTTTTTCTATGGAAATGACAAAATCAAATTATATAACACTCTAGAAGGGACTCACCATGTGTCCTGATTATCATTGGCAACTAATAACTTGGGGGGAAATATTTCACTGCAATACATGGGCTACCAAAGCAGCTCCACCATCTAGGGGGCGTTTGCATGATAATCTTCAGTAAAACAATATCCTGGATCTCAAGGTTATTTGGACCTCTTTTCTCATTTCTTAGCCAGGAGTTTTATAAGAGAGAAAATAATAATATTCCTCCTCTTATGATCCTCTTTAATATCTCCAAAATCATTATCACTAGGGAAGTTCTCTGTTACAAAAAGGGAGAATAGGGGTCAAGATAGTCTTTATTACAGAAGGAATATCCCCTCAGAAACCTTCTTGTTTGCCACTGTTTCAGAGTCTTTCTGACCAGCTACTCCTTCAGAAAGCACTTCTTAGCACTTTATAGAACATCTAGTTACTACAAACTAACCAGAAGTGTAGAGATTAAGATGCAGATCAAGAGCCCAATCAAGCTCCTACTTGCAACTAAAAGATTTCTGAAAGACCTCCAAAAGATCTTCTGAAAAGACCCTACAACTTTCCAGCCAGTCTCTTGATTATAGCACCTTGTTCCCAACATTTACACCTTCAGAATGGCTTTTTTCAAAAGCTTAAACTAGTGGCGCTCAATTTTTCCTAGATTAAGATAAGTTTGTACACTTACCTCCTCAAAAACTTAAAGTATTGATTCACTGTTTTTGATTATACTTTAAGCTTTTGACTTCTAACCAATCATATTGATCACTAAACATGCCCTCAACATAAACAATAATTGCAGAGCGCAAACTTGACCATTTCTGAAGATCCACTGAAATCCAACTCTAAAATTAATTTTTCCCATTTAAGCCATTATAAGAGTTAACACCTTGCACACAAAAGTATTAACTGGGTCCTGGTTCCAGCACCAGTATTCCCTGCATTTAATCTTAACCAATTTGAAATACAGAATAATATTTAAATTGTTTGTCTTGATACTTTTCAACATTCTGCACATATCTTTACTCTTATAGTAAAATCCAGAGATTATTTTTCACCAAAACAGCTTTATATCATGCAATTTCTTTGACATTCCTCCTTGATTTTGCTACTGCAACAAATCATGACAAAACATTACACCTTCTTATACCTTGGCAAATCAATTTGGATAAATGTTGGAACATTTCCCCCAAATTGTTCCAACCTTAACCTGATAGCCTAGCACCTAGCATAGCTATAGAAAAATCATCAATCCCTTACAAATGGCCTCTTTGCTGGCTTTATTTTGGTGGTTCTCATCAGTTAACACCCCAGACTCAGGCAATAAGTCTCCACAAGTGAATTAACTTAGACTTTACCTCCATCAGTGACCTACAATTTAGTCCATCAGAAACAAATATACCTCATGCAGTCCAAATGATTTTACTCATTAAAGTGGTTAAACTTGAGCTTCAAGGAACAAAGTAATAAGTTTTAATTCCAAGAAACCTTTAATCTGCTAAGTTCTACAGCTGTATTTCTGAACAGTCACCATAATGATGATTCTGGGCTATCTATTCTTGCCCAGTAACTTTAAGACCTCCTTAAAGCTACTATAAAGTCATAGAAAGAAAAACTTTTCTTTCATTATAGATCAAGTTACACAATTTGTTTCTTACCCCAGTTGGGATCAGGATTTCAGTTCTACCTCAGCACATCTATCCCAGGGTAAATAACTTCTCTATTCTTTCAAAGCACTAGCAAGAGGTGTGATTTTACAACAGTAGCTTTTAGTGTTTAGCCAAATAAATACTCCAATATATACAAAGTTGTTCTGTTTTAGGTTGGTTGTTTAATATATATAATTTTGTCTGGAATTATTTAGGAAAAATTACTAGATAGAAACTAGTGCCACAACATCTTCAATTACTCCCTCTTGGGGAATTAACACCCCAAGTGACTCACCAAATGATTCACCAAAAGGCTCACCAACTGATCATTAAGTTGGTGGCACTACTATCATTTGTCCATCTATTACAGGAATCAAAAAATCCAGATTCTAAGCAGAACACAACTTGAATAAGCCTTGTGACTTAAGATGAACATTACTCATACAAGCCCCATGACTTCCATGACATACATGGACAGTATGTGACTTTCTGTGATACTATATATTATCCTATATTAAAACCCAATAAATTACTATCCTCTTCTTAATTTTCCTCTTTATATTGTTTATTATACTTCCCAGAAGTACATACTTGACACTAGTATATATAATTGATAAATAACTAGAATATAGATTGGTTAGGTAAGCTGTACTAACTGACAAAATTGAGGCAAGATTGGCTGAATTAATATTGGGGAAAAGGTTTCTTGCAAACATTTTAATTAACTCTGAAGGTAGATTAAATCATAGCCTCAAATATTACTAACGAAGTTTTAATCATAAGGCTAAAATGGACTTGACTGTGCCAAGTAAAGACTTGGTGTCTTGATAACAAATTAATTGACTGCAAAGGTTAATTAATATAATTGACAGGGTATCAATTAATGGAAAATAACCAAATTCAGACATTTGTGTCCTGGCAGTTAGGGTTAATCAGATGGTTCCCACTTGGAACAATGATAGCTTGGATCAGGAGTATGAAAACTCCACAAGTATTTGGCACTGGGAGCTTAGATTGCACCATGCCAAATTAATGCATTGAAACAAAGGGAATCATTTGATTCCTTTGTATTGTGCACATATTCTTGTAGGTTGAGAAATTTGGATATTTTAGTTAAAGATCCTGATTGGATGACATTGCTACATTAGTTTTAAAAGCTATGGCAACAACCAAAAATACCTCAGATTTAAAAAAATCTAACTATCAGAGCAACATACACTCTGTTAACAGGGTTTATTGGTGTTGATGGACAAAATGAGTCAACACAGCAAAGAAGTGCTCACACACAAAGCAAAACTATTCAAAATACAATCCAAAATACATTGATTCACAAACAAAATGGTATGAGTTGGATTTCAGCGTACATATGTTTACTATGTGAATTGGTGACAAAATACACCCAAGCAAGGTGAGTCAAAACTCAATAAAAAAACAAAATGCAATAGCAACTCACTATGTAAACAAAATCACTCAATCAGTTTGTGCAATGGATTGTAATCAAGAATGATACCAAGGTATCTAAAATAAGACACAATATCTGAAACAAATTTTTTAAAAATATTGTGTTTGGTGCTTAATTTGGCGCAAAATCTGGGGAAATGGGTGGAAATTATTTTGGGTATTCTAAAATGGGCGCTGTAAAACCAAAACACCAAAATAAGGAATAATAAATCTATAATTGATATATTGGGTGGGAAAAATATTAATCAAATATTCATATTCAGATAAAAAGCAAAAATTAAAATTAGAGATTAACTTAATTAAGTTTTATTTAATATTTTATTAAATTTGAAAATGAAAAAAGCACAACAACAGAGTACCAATTCACCTGTTGTGCACTGTGTTTGTGGTTGCCCCTGCGTGTCACAGTAATTTCCATAATGCCGGGTATTGTCTGTCCAAGTAAGAAGGCACGGAAGACCGGAAAACCTGTATCAAAATTGACCAAGTTAACGGATTTAAACCAAACAGTTAATTGAAAATGGGTCACAGCTGCTCCAGTATGCCAGCTGAAACCAGCTCCCCTTGTAAACTGACATTGATAAATCAACTTAATATGAGGGTCACCCAATATAAGCTCATAAATCGGAATGGTTGTCAGAAACTGGTCACACAAGGGTTCTTTGCAACCTGGACTAGATACTTACTTGAAGATGCCAAAGAAATAGGAGATCAAGACTCAGGTGGTATTGCTTAGTTTATTTTTCGATATACATTGAATAACTTTCCCTGTTTCAACTCTAAGAGTTGAGTCCTCCTAAATTTACTCAATAAAAATCAATTATCCCAAGTTCTAATTTTAAATTTTAAAATGCATCCTGTGCTCAAGTTGTTGCGGTATATCCTGTACAATCTGATTCTAAACAGAATCATTTCAGGAAGATGGGGCCTGGCATTGGGAACTTTGTTGTTGGCGCCGCAAAATGTTAATTTCATGCCAACCAATTTTGTAGCTCCTCCCTCCATTCCTGAAGATAGAAATTGGGTCACTTCTCAATGCCCAGAATTCTACGCTGAAGATGCATTGATGCTTTCCCAGGTCATTTATCTTGGACTACTTTGGTTAGGATTGATTGTTCTACTTAATCCTGGAGTTACAACTGGAAAATTCACAAAAAAATATCCAAAGCCGCGTTGGTGGTTAATCATCAATTCTATGTGGATTTAGGTGGTTATTCCCCATCATTTAGAAACGGCATCATATTATCCAGTTATTTCTGTCACACTGCGGGTCAAAGAATAGAGTTAGTGCAACCCAAGTGCCTACTCAAGAAGGAGATGAGAGAGGAGAGTTAAATAGTGACGCTGCACTGACACAGCTGGTTCAAGGAACACAAGCTGCTAGGGTGCAGAGCATCAACCCTTGGGTCCCCAAGCTGACCTGGAAGCCCACAAGGTTACCACAACAAAAACAGTTAGAAACAAGGAGGTAGAACTTACTTTGTATGTGTTTGACGTTATGTACCGGCAAGAGTCAGTCCTGTCAGCCATTCTGGAGAAGGTAAAGCCTGTACTTGATACTAGCTATAAGCCCTACGTCAGTGATGGCAACCAGGAAGAGGACAAGGAGCCTGAGTTCTACTGAACTGATGAGGGACAGCTAGTGCACAAAAAGTTTGCAGCCTTCTACAACAAGGTACATGCCCTGTGTTGTGCCCAATGCTAACAAGCCAATCCCCACTGCTAAAAAGTCTGCCCAGAAGCACATCACTGACATCAAATACATCATCCTGATTAAGCTAATGCACAAATTAGGTGATTACAAGGCAGCCACGGCCCTTTTTGGAGTGGATCCCAAGTACACCAGCAAGACCTTCCAAAAATTCATCAATACTGGTTGTGTCCTTGCCGCAGAGAAATCCTTGCGTGTTTCTACCATGATCACCAAGGAGCACAAATGAGCAATCTGCCAGTGGATAACCTGGGACTGCATTCTTGAAGTGACAAATATACAGGCCATGGTCAAATCTACTTTTGGGGTTGAGGCCACAATTTTCTTTTACTACCATCTTCTCAAGGGAATGTGCTTTTCCTGGAAAAAGCTTGGGGTATCCTTTACAATCAGAATAGCCCAGCCAACATTGACGTCCAGAAAAAATACACAGAGGCGTACACTGCTCTCAAAGCCAAGGAAAAGGTCAAATTCTACTACATTGACAAATCAGCAGTTGTCTTGTCTATGCGCAATGCATATGGCTATGTCCCCAAAGGCTCAAATGACAGGATGGCTTGGCGTGCTGCAGTCTGTGACACAGCCTATTTGATGGTGGCTCTCCTCAGTCCAAAGGGGGTCAAGCTGTAACAAATGATATTGGGATTTCACAATAGCTTGACCTTCATATCATTTCTCTGATTGGTCCAGGAGCACCTGAGGCGCACAAGCCCAGGCTTCACTGACGTAATTGTGCAGGACAATGTTAGTCTCCATAAGGTGGCTGATATTCTCAAGGAATTCCCAATGATTGACACTAGCATTGCAGTGGGCCCCCAGCAATTGGCCAGGGCAAATTTGCGCCTTCTCTTCCTCCCTGCCTATTTTTGCTTCCAAAATCCCATTGAGGAAGTCTTTGGGTGGCTCAAGCAAGTTGTCAAGTGAGGAACTCCAACTGGGACTGAGGACCTCTTTGATTTGCTGCAGGCTGGAATCCACACTCTCCCAGCTGAGACTGTGGTCAAATTCTATGATCACACTGATTTTTTTAACCCTGTATGCCTTGCCAAACAGCCAATAAATAAAAGGCTTAGCTTGTCCGACTTTTTTTATATTCTCTAATTTACTATTTAAGATTTATTAATTATCATTTTATATTTAGAAGCTTCTAAGCCTAAAATCAGTTTTGGCAGGACCATCAATGGAGGTTAGTAATTTATTTATTTTATATTAATTTTTATTACTATGCCATCTGAGGTTATCCCAAACACTTAATACTGGATTACACAAATATATTTATATCACTTTTGTCAAATAAATATAATAATCAAAAAAAGTTAAATGTAATGTGTACAAATCAGAAGTAGAATTATTGAAAAATATTATTATGCTTTTATTAAGACCTTCTCTGGGATATATTTTGCAAATCTTGTTTGCTAAAATAAGACTTGAAAAAATTATTTATAATAAAAATAATCTAGAGTAAAAAGAATTTTTATTGATATAGAGAAAAAATTAATATCATCTATAATGGGTTCAGCAGTATGTACACACCCCGCAATAGAGGTGGCGCACAACCTCCACCGCCACACCGTGGACAGTGAATACACCCTGATTAAAATATTAATGGCAGCTGGTAAAAGGGAGTATTGTTAGGTGAGGATGCAGGAGCAGCTTTTCTGGTGAGGCTGCAAGCCTGAAGATGCCAGCCAGGACCAGGGCGTCCTGGATAACGTGGTCCACCAAGTTGTATCAGGGGGGACCTTCTTCCCATCCAGGGAGAGCCTGGCCTCATTGATCCCAAGAAGGACCCCATCCAGGTCCTCTACAGACGTGTCCATCCCAAAGTAGAAGAGTAACACCAGGTAAACAACAAGGTGAAGCCTTTGCCCAGCAAAGGCTTCAGTAAACTTGCAAAGTTTGTTGTATACTGTGCTGATCTTCTTTTCATGCTTTGTCTTTGCAAAGGTCAGCTTCATTGCTTGCAGGACCCCCATTTTTTTGGCACTCCAGCCAGCCCAAAGTATGCCAGGAGAATTTTGTCTTCTTTACAGCTGTTGTGTCTGTAACAGCCAGTTTCAACACCCCACACCCAAAGTTGTTCAAGAAGTAAGAGATGGTATGCTCTACTGGGAAGCAGAAGCAGGCAACCGCATGGGCCCAGCCCATCTCCAGTACATTCTTGAATGGGAGCGTCTCCAGGACGTCTCAAACAAGCTCAATGTAGTTTACGCAGTAAACTCCACTGAGAACCACTAGGTCCAGGCGGACCAGTTGGGCATCCTTGTAGGCAGTAACAGCTCACACAAATGCCCCCTTGGAATGTGTCAGCCTGGCTAGTGTGTCCCTTGTCATTGGAAAGGCATCATGGTCCCTGTCTTTGAGCTCCTGCAAGACAGGGGGGAAGATAGAGCTGTTTGGCCACGTGAGTGACATAATTTAAATAGAAGGTGGTGGGGGACAAAAGGAACTAGGACCCAGTGGAGTTCACTGTCAATGTTTTCTATCAAAAAGGTAAGTATTTTGAAACTTTTATTAATTATAATTTTTATGTACCTTTTTGGGTTTCCTCCTTGCCTGTGGCTTTGGCAGGCTTTGCCATTCTTGGCACAAGTGGTTGTGGAGCCAATTTTTTATCCTCTGTCCTTGCCTGCTTGGTAGGTTTTAGATGGGCATACATTTCAGGGTCATCTTTCCCTACAGACGGTGTAGAGAGGGCATAGAACTTGAATGACAAGCACTTGACCACTGTTTTTTAAATGTTGAGCAGTCACTCAATGGTCTTCTCTGATGTGTCAGGAATTTTGGTCATTAATGCCTTGGATGTCACCCTGTCAAGTTTCTTGACTTTGAGACAGCAGCTTTCACCTTTGCTTTGACCTTGTGGTCAATTTCTTTGATCTCTGCAACTGCAGAGTCAAGATTCTTCAAAAGCTTCTCCAATTCACTCATTGAATTTTACCAACCTTTCCATATGTTTTTATAGCTTTCATCCCAATAAAATCTGTATTATTCTGATACTATTACATCTTTGTTTATCACTGTTTGTTTTCACATTACTCCAATATCCCATTTTTTCCCATTGTTTATATGTTTTACGCTCATCTCATTATGCATTGTTTGCTTTGTGTTGGCATTGTTTCCTTAATTGTCATATTATTTTTGGCGCTTTGCACAGCCCCCTGTGAAAATATTAACAACAATTTGGTGATCAGTTAAATTTGAATTAGAAAATTATAGGTTAACTTTTTTTAGATAAAGTTGTTGCTGATCCAAATTCAAAACCTTAATAATAAACTTTAAGCCAATCAGGAGCCAAGTGATAAAGTAGTTGTTGTGACATAAAGGATCATTCAATAATTCTTTGATCATGTGTGCTAATTAATATAATTAGCTGGATTGTTTGCCATTGTGCGCCATTGCTGCTGTGGTAAGTTGTTGATGAACTAGTGTTAACCCAGCAGCTGATTAGGCACTAGTCCACCAACAACTTGCCACAGCGGCAATGGCGCACAATGGCAAACAATCCAGCTAATTATATTAATTAGCACACATGATCAAAGAATTATTGAATGATCCTTTATGTCACAACAACTACTTTATCACTTGGCTCCTGATTGGCTTAAAGTTTATCATTAAGGTTTTGAATTTGGATCAGCAACAACTTTATCTAAAAAAAGTTAACCTATAATTTTCTAATTCAAATTTAACTGATCACCAAATTGTTGTTAATATTTTCACAAGGAGTGTGTTTAAGTGCTAAAAATAACTGTGTTCTGGAACTAGATACACAACATAGTAAATATATGATTTTATAGAAATAAGCTGAACACAAAGAATAAAACCAACTATAAACAAAGAGAACATGAACAATTGAAATTCAAAATAAAGATAATATAAATAGAAAGTGTTTAGCAACAGGGGGTTTATTGGGGCAAGGAAGAGTGATGCCTAGTAGGCAGAATAGCACAGGAAGACCTAGAGGCAGTGCTGGCCTGGGGGGTCTGGGATTGGGTGGGTGGGGCTGTCAGGTGAGGGGTGGCGGGGGTAGAAGGATTGCATGTGATAGCTGTCATATAACACTTGCTATATTCCTTGTCTGCCATTGGCTGGATGGGCTTGTAGATGACTGTGGCACAGGGTGGGAGGCACCTATCCTTACATTATTGGTTGCCCATGTTCCCGTGGAAGACAATTTGGGCAAACAAGTCTGCCACCATTTGGTGACCAAAGAGAGAATTGTGGTCAAGGACCCCAAGATAGAGGTTGTTGGAAGCCTGAGGGTGGCACTCCCATAATGTGGATCTGATCTTGAAGAAGACAAAATCACCCAGATGGATGTCTGCATAGCCGGCAGGGTAGACTGAGGCCTGGTGTCCGCGTTGCTGGATGGCCTCAAGGGCGGTGGAGCCACCCTCCATCTGGTGGCTCAAAAAACCCTGGTACTTGTAATTTGAGCCATCTCAGGAGTTGAATAATCCACCAAGGATGTGGATGTACAAGTAGCCATCAGTGAAATCTGGGTTTGTTCAATAGTAGACTAAACCCTTGGCTGAAACAGCCAGCAATGCACCAATAAACGTCCCCTTCTTGACCTTATTCCTTCTATTCTTGGCAGCAGCTTTTTCTTGCTCACCAAAATCTCAAGCGCAATTGATAACTTGTAGTACAAGACAAAAATGATATCATCTTTTAGACTAGTCAGGTATCAGACCAGGGTTGATTTGATGGCAGGGTCATACATGGAATCCCTAGCGCCATCTCATTGGTTGCTGACAAAATTGGTAAGAACCTGTATTAAAGTCACCTTCCCATTAATCCAGAGATCCACCATGCACTCAGACACCCAAATGCCATGGTGTGCAAGTTGCTTCCAGACCTGGGTCAAGGAAAGCTTGGGATCCTGCTGGAGGAGGTCAAGCATTATTAGGTATACCTCATTGATTTGGGACTTGGGGGTTTTCTTGGGCTTCTTGGCCGTCCCAATCAGATTCCCCCTGTTCATCAGGTTGTTGAATTCCTGCATGACAGTAGCTTGGGTAAATTGCAACTGGGCAGAAATCTGTTCCCAGGACAGACCCTGTAGATTCAGTGCCACAATTTCCTGAAGAATCTGGGCAGTGATGATTTGTTGCTTGGGGCGCTGGGCCGGGGGAGCTGAAGCCTGATTGGATCTAGGGGGGCAGGTTGGCTGGTGGCAGGAAGTTGTTCCAAATCAAGGTTGCCATCCTGATTTTTTGGTTGGTGGGCAGCCTATGCGGGGGTGGGTAAGGGAGCAGGGGCAGAGCTAGACACTATGTGACTACTGAACAAGTCAAAGCCATAGGGGTCAGTGGTCAGGTACAGGTCAGCTTCTTTGTTACCCGCCTCAAAGGCTTGGGTGTAAACAGGTGCCTCTACATTCTGAGCCTTGCCTCCATTGAAGATAGCTTGTCTTCTGCTGGCTTGTCTGCTGGCGCTGTCAAAAATGTTGTTGTTGAAAACCATATTGAACTAAAAACCTAGGATAAAAGCACTAAAAGTAGAAATTTTAATATTTAATGATTTATTTTTATTGTAATCTTGAGTCCATATTTGGAAGGTTCTCAAAACCATTTCATACAAATCAGGAGCCATGAAAATGAATAAAATGCCTCTGGCCCTAAATTGGATGGCTGTTGATTAGCTATTAAACTGTTATATTTATATTTTAGGCTGCTCACACTACACATCTTGTTTGACTTCATTCTGTTTTGTTCTTGTGGAATCTTGCTTCTAGATTGCTCCAATTTTGTTTTTTTAGTCCTTCTGTCAGTACCTCATATGAATCCTGATTGGACTATAATATACTCTAGTACAGCATCCATCCATCTCACTTGTTGTGTCAGTTCATTTTGTTTGTGGTTTGAACTACACCGCTTGATGTTTGATATAATTTTGTATAATGGGCTAGTGAAATCTTGTTTTTTGTTTGAAAGTTCATTTATTAACTGAAAATTTTAAATTAATTGGATCCTGAATCTTGCGCAACTTGGATTTTGTTTAAATCTGAAATCATTTTGTTTAAATTTGAGGTATTTTTGGTTGTCACCATAGCTTTTAAAACTACTGTCTTTCATAAATCATGTGATAGGAACCAATATTTGATTTCTTAACTGGAGAGGTTTTCAGCCAAATATGCCCTGCCTGGTATAAAGTGAAAACAAATAAACTATAATAAAATATATTTAAGTCAAAATCCAACACTTTCCCCTCATCTTTTTTATTTATGCCTTCATTATTATTATTCAAAAAGCCAAGTTTGGGTTCTTAGGGTAGAAACAGCTGCTGCTCATAAAGAGGTTCCCAAAAGATCCCTAGATGATGCCCAAGAGGACCTAGAGGTAGCAAAGACTTTTTCCAAAGGACATTGGTTGAAGTCAAGTCTGATTTTGAGGAGCTCTATTTGGAACACTTTGCTAAAAAAGGAACACTTTCTCAAGGAAATTAAATTTATGCTTGGAATTTGCTAAACCTATTTTTAGGGTTCAGCAAGATCTTTCATCAAATAAAATATGCAGCTGAAATAGAAATTAAAGGTCTCAAACTTTGTGAGGAAAAGATTGTTGAAATCATGACAAGATAGAGGGAGGATAACAAGGTGCTAAAGCAGAAAATTTCCTCTCTGGAAACAAATCTTGTCCTAGCCTTGTTGTAAGAGGTGTCATAAGTGAAAAAATCCTTTTATCAATTTGCATAAAAAACCCAACTACAGAATTTGAACCCCAAGACCCTGCAGGCCACCAGCCTGCAGGCCCAGCTGCCTCTGTTTTTTGAGCTCAAATCAGAAAGGATTTGATTTCAGAGAACCCGCCAAAACCCACCAGTGTAAACCCTTTGATGTCCAGAACCTGCCCTATGAAGAATCCTCTCAGCCCAGCTAAAGAGAGTATCAACCCAGGTAATATCCCTACCATAACTTGGGCCACTGCAAATAGAGAATTACATAAGCTTCCCCAAGAACAAGGGACACCAGTTGATGACTAATCATTTGACTCAAAGAAGGAATTTGATATTTTCTGCCCTAAAACAGCTAATAAATATTTGTCCACATTGAATGCCACCAAGTATTTCCAAACCCTGGTAGATGATACACCCGGCCCGCAAGAATTTGCAAAAATTTTCTCATGGCAGATGGGCATATTTATACACTGGGGCTGCTAGGAAGTTGCACATTGCCATTCTTACAATAAAGTGTTATGAACCTTTGGTTCATGCAGGTCTTATCCTAAATTCTTTCAACACTTTACTGTTTTCAGTTTGAACTTCCCAGGTTTATCCCTGCTTCCCACCATGCCCAAGAAAATGCAGACCAGCTGCCCATGTTATACTATCCCCCAGGTGCACCATACGGCCCAGTACATTTTATGGAATATCCTCCCAACCCAGATTACTCAGAATTTACCTTGGAGGAGATCTTAATTTATGACCCAGAAGCCTGTACCAAAGAAACAGAGCTTATTGGTTGTGAAGGAACTTGGATCATCATGCTGCCCTTGCTATTTTGCAATAAATATAACTACCTTCCCGTGCATTTGGTATCAATGACCCCACCCTTGACCCTGCGGCCCAACCACCCACAAGAATCTGTTGCCACTAGTGAATCCACCTCCACCCAGATATTTGGAGTTATGTAAATCACCCTTACAGGGATCATTGATTCTATGGTGCACACCAGTAGACCCTGGGCCATCCTCAGAAAATCACTATCCTACATTGTAAAACTAGCTCCCATCCTATGGTGGGCCCTTCCTTCTGAGCCTGCAGGCTGTTTGCTGCAAGCTCTCAGGAACTCACTTCAAGATTGACCCCAGACAACAGGGGTCCAGCAATAAGAGTCTAAAAAAACCAAGTATGGTAATTCAGATTGAATGGTCCTGGATCTGTCAGAAGAAGACACATTAATAACACCACAAGGCAAAAAACCAAACCCCAACCACCTCAGTTGAGCAAACCTGCAGCTATCACAGCTGGCCAAACAAACAAGACCACAAATATTTACCTCTCTCAGGCAACCATTAACTACTTGACTAACATCAGCCCATATTTGTCACAGTAGGCTCCATAATGCCGGGTATTGTCCGTCCAAGTAAGAAGGCTTGGAAGGCCAGAAAACCTGTATCAAAATTGACCAAGTTAATGGATTTAGACCAAACAGTCAATCAAAAATGGATCACGGCTGCTCCAGTCTGCATGCTGAAACCAGCTCCCCCTTTCAAACTGACGTTGATAAATTGACGTAATATGAGGGTCACCCATATGAGCTTGTTAATCAGCATGGTCATCAGAAACTAGTCACGCAAGGGTTCTTTGCAACCTGGACCAGATACTTACTTGACAATGTGGAAGGAATAGGAGGTCAAGACTCAGGTGGTATTGCTTAGTCAATTTTTTGGATATATATTGAATAATTTCCCTGTTTCAACTCTAAGAGTTGAGTCCTCCTAAATTTACTCAATAAAAATCATTTATCCCAAGTTCTAATTTTGATTTTAAAAATGCATCCTGTTATCAGGTTGTTGCGGTATATTCCGTACAATCTGATTCTGAACCAAATCATTTCTGGAAGATGGGGCCCTGAAACTGGAACTTTGTTGTTGGCGCCTCCCAATGTCAATTTCATGCCAGCCAATTTTGCAGCTCCTTTTCCCATTCTTGAAAATGAAAATTGTGTTAATTCCCAATGCCCAGAATTTTATGCTGAAGATGCATTGATGCTTTCCCAGGTCATTTATCTTGGACTACTTTGATTAGGACCAATTGTTCTACTTAATCCTGAAGTTTTAATTGGAAATTTCATAAAAAAATATCTGAAGCCGCATTGGTGGTTAATCATCAATTCTATGTGAATTTGGGTGGTAATTTTCCATCACTTAGAAACAGCTTCATATCATCCAGTGATTTCTGTCACATTACCCAACTCTTCTACTTCTGATTTTTTGGAAGCAGTTTGTCATGAATTTGTGTTTCTTTTCTCCTGCTCCGTCAAGATATCTGTGCTTACCATGTTTATTTGCATCAGTTCATTTCTGAGTTTTCAGTTTGGGCTTTTCTTTAATTTGTGGTTTTCATCTCCAGTTGTAGTTGTTGGGACTGGATCCTCTGTTTCCTATTTATGTTGTGTCATGTCATTTTGGCGTCCAGATTATTTTCCTGCTCTACCCACTGATGAAATTTTGCGCAAAGTTTTGTCAGCATTATCATTTTATTCTGGCTTGAGCCTTAATCACAAATCCCAAGTTTACCATGTGATGACAAAGGTTTCTGAAGATTCTCATGAATGGTTGTTGTCCGCGGTGGAGCGCAATCCATGTGTTTCAACTGAGAGTGCATCTCTATACCCTTTGTTAAAAAATTTGTGTTTATCTATTGAGGAGCTCAAAGTATATTGTAAGCTGTACACCTTCCATCAGGGTACATTTCCGCATTTGGTATTCCTTCCTAAGTTTCTTACCTACTGCTGTACAATTGATGTTCCTGAAGTGAATAAACTCTCAGTGTTGTGGTTAGCAGTTGACCAGACTGCCCAGGATTTGGCGGTTTGGGATTCCCTGTTAACCACAACTGAGGCCCTGGTAAGCCAAATTCTTTCTCTGGTCTCAAATCTGTCTACTTCCAAGCAAGGTATGTTGGTAATTGAGGATAAGCCTGCTGTGCGCTCCTGGTTTTCTGGTCCTTGCTCTGTGGTAGTTCCTTTCAACTAAAGCCAATATTGTTCTCCCCCTAGCTTGTCTCAGCTACAATTGGCAGTGGTGATCAAACCCGGTGATGTAAAGGAGGCTCCTGTAGTGTCCGGTCCTGATAGTTCCTTGGCAATGCTTCAGCACATTGTACCTTCAAAATCTTCTGTGATTACGTCTGAAAAGTTGCCCCTTGTTCTCATTGATTGTGATAATCCCGTTATTCCAGCTGCCGTCCAAGAAATGATTGAGTGTTACTTCCAGGAGCATCCTGCCTCCTTAGCTGCCGTCTGTACTGCCAATGAAAAACAAGACCCTGCCAAGATTGCTACCTTTGCTGCAAATAAATCTACTTCTGGTTACTTCTTGTTCTATAGTAGCCTTGATAATGGTCAGACTATTCATCAGCAAGCTATTTTGTTGGATACAGGTGCTTAAAAAAATTTTATGAGCGTGGAGACTGCTGACTTGCTACAACTCAAGTACCATCCGGGAATGCTTGTTAGGGATGGGAACTGTCAGGTGTTTCCCTCTTTCCAGATGAAGAAGCCAGTTACTTTTGTAGTTGCAGGTCAGTCTTTTACTGCAAGGTTTTCTGTTTGCTCTACCCTGATGTATCCTATCATTTTGGGAGTGATTTGGTGGAGATATTATAATATATCAACCTTACTGGAGAAAAATGAGCTGCAGGTGGAACACTCTTTGGGTATAAATATTTGTATTCTTCTGTTGGATATGTCTGAATTGGAGCAATCATCACAGACCATATAATTGTTTCCTGTCCCTGTCCCTGTAAGTTTGGATTTACCGGTATGCTTGCAAACCTGGTCCATGGCACTTGACGCCACCAGAGGCGAGGTCCTTCCCAAGCACACTCAGTTTGACTTTGACTTTAAGGTTACTGTTGATCTGATCAGAATTGCGTCTCCTATTTACCCTTTAAACTTGAAGGAAGACACATGTTTGGAAGGGTGGACTTGTTACATATTGGCAAAAGGCTACATTTTTAAGAAGGCTTTGTCAATCTGATCCCTGTTATTGTTTGTTCAGAAGTCTGATGGGTCCCTTTGTCCTTGTGTTGAATACAGGAATTTGAATAACATTATGATTCCGGATCCTTATCCTTTACCCCTCAAAGCACAGATCTCTAGGTGTGTTGAGAAGGCCAAGGTATTCTCAAAACTGGATCTGTTGAATGATTTTAATCAAATAAGGATTGAAGAAGAAATTAAATGGTTAACATCATTAGAACCAAGAAGGGTATCTTCCAGTTCCGTGTAATGCCTTTTGGATTGAAGAATTCCCCGGCTTGCTTTCAGCGGTTAATTGATTAAGTCCTGGGGGATCTCCTAGGTGTTTGTGCCATTGCATATATGTATGATATCTTGGTGTTTTCTCCAGATGAGAAGTCCCATAAGGCCCACTTGTTGGCAGTTGTAGAGAGCATTCTCCAAGCAAACTTGATCATCAAAAGGAGTAAGTGCAAATTCTTTAAACGTAAGGTTACCTTTATGGGTAATATTATCTTTGAGGATGGCCACACCATTGCCTTTGACAAGGGAGCTGCGGTTTGAGAGTATGCTATGCCTGTGACAGTATCCCAACTTTGTAGTTTCTTGGGTACATGTATGTTCTTGAAGAAATTCACACCCCACTTGTCTGAGGTGGCTGCCCCTTTATATTTGGCTAGTGGAAAGACAACTTTAGTCTGGACGCCTGAGTGTGCAGAAGCATTCACAGCAGTCAAGGCTCTTTTTTTATCCTCCCCAGTGTTAAGACATGTGGATCCTGAGTTGCCTTTTGTGGTTTCCATGGATGCCTCTAAATATGCTGTGTCTGGTGTGTTGTTGCAGACTGCTAGCAACAGGATTGAGAGACCTGTAGGGTATTTCTCCTGAAAGATGGAGGCTCAGGAACACAATTACATGATTTACAGCAAGGAACTATTGGCAGTTGTGGAATTGCTAAAGCATTGGTATCATCATCTCATGTTGGCACGTCATCTATTTGTAGTAAGAACTGGCCACAAAGCTCTTCTATATTATCAACAACCCAGAGTTTTGCCAGGTTGCCAATCCAGATGGCATGGTGACCTGACAAGATACAAGTTCTGCTACAAGTTTATTAAGGGATCTGACAATCACTTGGCCAATGCACTAAGCAGGAACCCTTCCCATCTCCCAGATTCTAGTATGGACACTGAGTTTAACACACATACTGTGATTCCAGAAAAGGCTGTGGTACATTTTGTATTGCCTCCGCCGGCTACGTTGGCCATCATGTCCTTAGCTGAGGGCGCAGACCTGGACTTGTATTCCAAGGTTAAGTTTCTTCAACCTTTGTCCAAAGGCTATGATAGGCTATTAGAGCTAGCATGCGCAAACCCAGTGGGTCAGCCTCAGGGTTATCAAAAGATTGGTCCAGTTCTATATCATCAAGGTTGCTTGTGGGTTCCTGAGGGCACTATTTGGGATGAAATCATGGAGGTTAATCATACCTGTCCAACGGCTGGTCATCCAGGGAAAAATAAAACAATGGAACTAATCCGCTACCAGTTTTCCTGGAAAGGTTTGACTATGCAGGTAGCCGCTTTTGTTCAAGATCACCTGATATATATTTAATCCAAGGCCAGTTGGAATAAGACTACTGGTTTACTGGTCCCACTTCAGCCTGCTGTGGGACCCTGGACGTCTGTGTTGGTGGATTTCATTGGTGAGCTTCCCAATTCCAATGGGTTTAACACAATCATGCTGGTAGTCAATTGTTTCACAAAGATGGCACACTTTGTACCTTGCTCAACCACAATTACTTCAGTGGAAACCACTAGGTTATTTGTGAACAGAATCATCTCCCTACATGGCATCCCAATGGAGATTGTAAGTGAATGTGGTCTTCATCTTATTGCTCAGTTCTGGGAAGCTTTTACTGGAATCCTTGGTATCAAATTCTGCCGCTCTACTGCTTTCCACCCCCAATCCAACAGACAAACAGAGAGGGTAAACCAAAGTTTGGAGGTCTACCTACGTTGCTACACTAATGCACAACAAGATGACTGGTGTGATAATCTACCCATGGCAGAGTTTACATATAATAACGCCCAACACACATCAACTCAAGTATCACCATTTTATGCCAATGTGGGTTACAATTCTTCTTCCAACATGGGTCCTTGTTTGGTTAGCAACATGGAAGCTGCAACTGATCAAGCCGCTGCATTGAAGCAGGTCCATCAGGAGCTCCAAGTTACTCTTGCTGCTGCCGTGACAACTTACAAGGAATACACATATTGCAAGAGCCAGGAAGGTCCAACTTACAGGCCAGATGATCTAGTCATGGTTGATGCTTGAAATATGAAACTTAAGGTTCCCTGTTGTAAATTAGGTCCCAAGCAAGTTGGTCCCTTCAAGGTAGAACATCAGATTGATCCCTCTGCCTATCAGCTAGATTTACCTACTGCTTTCAAGATTTTCCACACCTTCCATGAATGTCTTCTTACTCCCTTCAAAGAAACAGAGACTCCCTCTTCCCAACCCATTCTTGTGGAGGGAGAACCTCTGTATGAGTTAATATGTACTTTAGCTTCCTGCAAGAATTGCCGCTGTTTGGAATATTTGGTGTCTTGGAAAGGTTATCCTGATTCTGAAAACTCCTGGGTTCCCCACTACAATTGTTTCAATTCCTCAGATCTGATCCATGAGTTCTACAAGCGCAATCCCACTACTATTGGTCACCCTGAACTTACCTTAGCCGCAATGAAACTCCCACCTGCCCATAAGAATTTCTCCTTATTCCATCTCCCAGATGGTGGTATTGTACCTAGGGCTAAAGCAGAGGGTAATGTCACAGTAGGTTCAATAATGCCAGGTATTGTTTGTCCAAGTAAGAAGGCTTGGAAGGCCAGAAAACCTGCATCAAGATTTTCCGAGTTAACGGATTTAAACCAAACAGTTGATTGAAATGGATCACAGCTGCTCCAGTCTTCCAGCTGAAACCAGCTCCTCCTTTCAAACTGATGTTGGTAAATTGACGTAATATGAGGGTCACCCAATATGAGCTTGTTAATCAGCATGCTTGTCAGAAACTAGTCACACAAAGGTTCTTTGCAACCTGGACCAGATACTTACTTGACAATGTGGAAAGAATAGGAGGTCAAGACTCAGGTGGTATTGCTTAGTCAATTTTTTGGATATATATTGAATAATTTTCCCTGTTTCAACTCTAAGAGTTGATTCCTCCTAAATTTACTCAATAAAAATCATTTATCCCAAGTTCTAATTTTGATTTTAAAAATGCATCCTGTTATCAGGTTGTTGCGGTATATTCCGTACAATCTGATTCTGAACCAAATCATTTCTGGAAAATGGGGCCCTGAAACTGGAACTTTGTTGTTGGTGCCTCCCAAGTCAATTTCATGCCAGCCAATTTTGCAACTCCTCCCCCCATTCTTGAAAATGAAAATTGTGTCAATTCTCAATGCCCAGAATTTTACGCTGAAGATGCATTGATGCTTTCCCAGGTCATTTATCTTGGACTACTTTGGTTAGGACTAATTTTTCTACTTAATCCTGGAGTTTTAATTGGAAATTTCATAAAAAAATATCTGAAGCCGCGTTGGTGGTTAATCATCAATTCTATGTGGATTTGATTGGTAATTCCCCATCACTTAGAAATGGCTTCATATTATCCAGCAATTTCCGTCACAATATTGCAAAGCAGCTTCACATGTGGATTATCACACACATCCTATATATTGGGTCAATTTTTTATTGAACATGACAGCACTTCCAATTCTGAGCAGATTATACATATCTGGTTAACATTAGCAATGCTATCATATTAATTTTCTTAACTATCATCTTTACTCCAATCCTTCAACAGTCAGATAATTCCTTGGATGTTATTAGAGAAATTTACAATATAATGGTCAATAATTAGAAGGGAAAAGTTTTAGAGCAAATTATATTTAATATTAAATCCAGTCAAGAACAATAGTCCCAGGTGACAACATGGGCTTCAAACCCAGAACCTCTTTTTCAGAGCTTCCACACTTTGGTTTCATTATAAAACCATGTGAATCATATGAGAGAGTGTAAAGAAGATGTTTATCTCAATCAAGCCAATCAGATATTAGAATTTCACCTAATGATACTATTTATTAAGCCAGGACCCAGCAACAGGCTCAGTACTTGAAGTTAAACTTCCAAAGAAAGTTAATAATGTTGAAGATGATTTTAACTGTTTAAAACAGTTGTTAACTATGATAATAAATTCTCCAGAAGGATTCCAGAAAATAGGAAGCTAGAGAGCTTCTTGGGTTAAGTGAATTAATTTTAGAAGCAGTTCTAATATTTCTTGAAACTGTTGCAACTGAACCAATAGGGATTCAGTATTTTAATTGGAGAAGACAACAGTCCAATAGAAAGGACAGAAATAATAAGAATAAGGTATTGTTTATTATAGAATACTGCAATTAATAAACTATATGAGGAAAGTCACCAAACCACAAGGGGGTAGTAAAGTGGCATGTTACATGTAAAGATTGGAGCCAAGGAATAACTCATGCAGGATCAGCGGTCAAATTGGTAGTGCTCCTAATTAGGAGAAAGTGCCTGAAGTTTGACATTGTCATCAGATTGTTCCATGTTGTTAGATACGTCAAGTGGCAACTCATTGAGCGCTCTCTGTGTATTGTGAGATACGTTGGCAGGCAAGTCTGGAAACTTGGTTGCAACACCCCCTTATCCCTTGCTTGTTGTCAGACACCAAGATCATAGTTTTTGGGAGATCTGGGAAGGTCCACACAAACAACCTTTGTGTGGGAATGGCGCAGTAGGGTCACAAGCAATTGTGGTGAAGATTTTTGGCGTTTCTTTGGGCGTCCTCCAGCTGATAGGTGTGGTTGTCATAGACCACAGCTATCTTGAAGGGCCTAGAAGTGATTGGGTTCTAAATTAGCTAAATTGGGGTTGAGGGAGTAGATGGGGTCACCTACGGCGTACCTGGCCTCAAGGTGTCTTGTCCCTCCCTCAATTTGCTTGTGCTCAATTTCTCAGGCCTTGGTGCACCACTGGCTCAGGGAAGGGGTAGGCAACAAGGGGGGTTTTGTAGGAACCTAGGATTGTAGTCTCCCTTGTTCTACTCCTGCCAAACCATTGTTGTCCCAAAGGCCAAGGTGCTGGGGCTGAACCTGGCGCCCCTGTTGATTCTTGCTTGTAAAATAAGCAGTGTGTGGGCAGATGTTCAGTATATGCAGTATTAGGATTTTCCTGTGAGATTTTGGAAATCAGCTGGACTAGGGAGCCATTCAATTGCTCTAACCTCCCATTGGCTTGCAGATGGTATGAAGTTGTGACTATTTGTTGTAGGGCATTTTTGGCAAAGTACACCTTAATGAAATTTCCAACAAGCTCAGGTCCCCTTTCTGTAATGAGGTGTTTGGGTTGTCCAACGTGGGCCACAGTTTCCTTGCAAATGAAGCAAGTGATGATGGTGGCAGTATGGTTGGTGATTTCCCATGCTACTGGCCAGCAGGTAAAGTAGTCTATGGCTGTAATGCTGTACTTCTTGCCTATTCTATCTTTAGATAGGGGTCCCACAATGTCAAGGGCCTACTGCTCAAAGGGTTACATGGCTTTGATAGGCAGGAAAGACTTGGGAGGGACAGGTTTAGATGTGTTCTTTTTGCACAACACACATGTTTTGAGGAGGTCCCAGATGTCTTGGTGCATACAGGGACACCAAACCTTACACTTAATAATTTTGAAGAGGTTAATTCCTATGATGTGACCCAAGGTGTGGTGGTAGTGTAGTATGAAGTTGCCTTGTTGTGTGGTAGAGTTATAAGGCTTCTTTTCACCTGTCTCTGCCTGGTAGCAGACGTTGCCAGCATTAGTGGTGAACTGACTCTTGTTGCACTTCAGCTTGTAAATAGTCACAGAATTAAGACCTTTGTAACAAGTGGCCTCAGGACATACATAATGTATTTGCCATTCTGGATCTAGGCTATTGTCTCCCGTGATAGATGCTACATATAGTCTGAAGAGGGTGTTGGCTGTGACAAGGTCCTTCCTAGGCTTGTATTTGATGCACAACTGATAGGGAGATAGACGCTCAACCAAGCCTGCTTGGTGTTGCGTTAAGTGTGACTGTTTATTGAAGTACTAAAGCAACTTGTAATTTTTCAGGATGTGGGGTGGAAAAATGGCACCCTCCAAATAACAGCGCAATTTCTTGACACTGCACAATTGCAGCTAACTCCTTGCCATGTATGGGGTAGTGTTGCTCTGAGTTGGTGAGTCTAATGGATTTTTAAGCCACATGAAGGAAGACACCCTTGTCAGTTTCTACCCTTAGCACACCCCTATGGCTCTGTCAGAGGCATCAGTCTTGAGTTTTTACTGGTGGTTCCAATTGGAGAATTGCAATACATGTACATTTGTAAGTCTCTGATTCAACATATCAAAGGCTTGATCTCTGGAAGGCGTCTAGTGAAAGCATTTTTTGTGTTTAAGAGTTTGGTGAGGAGTGCAATTAGTTCTATTCATTTGGGGATAAACTTTTGAACATAGGCAACCATGCCCAAGAAGGTAAACACTTGACCCACATCAGTGGGGGGTGGCATGCTTGTGATTGCCTTAATTTTGGCAGGGTCAGGCTTTATCCCTTGGGCAGAGATGGTGTGCCCAAGGAACAAGAGCTCTGACCTGAGGAACTTTGCGTTTGGAAGGCTTGGCCTTCAGCTGGTTTTTACAAAGGGTCAAGGTACACAACAACTCATTTCCCAATCAAATCCTCAAATGCTTTTTTCATCAACACAACAAAGGTGGAGGGAGTGTTGGTCATTCCAAAGTTCATGACATGACACTCAAACAACCTGTAGCTTGTGCATAAGGCAGTTTTTGCCTTATCCCCTGGTGCAATTGTGGACCTGGTTGTACCATGTATTGAGATCAATCTTACCAAAAACCCTTGTACCTGCAAGTGTGTCAAACAGGCCGTCAATTAGTGGTAAGGGGTATTTTTGACTATCACATTTTTTAGATCATGGTAGTTGGTTACCAATTAAAGGGACCTGTCATTATTATCTACAAATAAAACTACAGCCTTGTATGGCAAGAGCAAAGGGGGATTAAGCCCTTGTTGAGCGCGTCCAAGAGGTGTTGACAGAGAGTCTTGTCTTCCTTGGGCTCAAGCAAATAAAGGGGACATGCCTTGGGCAGCAACCCTTGGAATTGAACAGCATACTGTATGTCTCTTGGAGGAGACAACTGGTATAACTTTTTACTGAAGATTTTATTGTGCTCCTT
Organism: Entomophthora muscae; assembly: GCA_014839935.2. NCBI lineage: Eukaryota > Fungi > Entomophthoromycota > Entomophthoromycetes > Entomophthorales > Entomophthoraceae > Entomophthora > Entomophthora muscae. The sequence continues at coordinate 61,440 of QTSX02001572.1, read as the reverse complement.
GAGGAGTGCTGCAAGTGCTGGTGGAGGTGTGGTGGTCAAGGAAGGGGCTGCAGTTGGTTTAGAGCAGATGACTTCAACTGAGCACTGGTTAAAGTCCATTCCCCCCCTGTGATGATCCACATGGAGACATTTTTGCAGGCAAGGGTTGATTTGGCTTCAAATAATACGCAAAGCTGAGAATCAATATTGTGCTGTGGTTTTAAGACAGGTATATGCCTATTATAGAGCATTGACTACTAGGGAAGATAAGGCCTGCCTAGCAGGTAACAAAGGACTACTAGAGGCAAATGATGTCCCACCCAACAGGATATATTGAATGCTGTGGGCTAGAGGTCCTCACCCATCAGGGAACTGTGGCTGCTAGGGGTAATGAATAAGATAGCTCAGCAGAGAACTTTAGCTGCTTGGGGTGGGGAGTGGTCCAGCCTGGTGGTTAATGTGTGCTATACAGGCTGGATGTTGTTTATACCCTGGCAGGTAACACAGGCTGCCAGGGAGGGGAGGAGCTTTGAGAGCTTTACATGCCCTAATACTCTTACATGGGGTCTGTGAGCAAGCACTATACCAAATGAACTGGTAGGGTGTCCTTGTTTATGTCCCTATGGGAGCTTTGGGGAGATTCCAAAGTAAGCATTGGAGGGCATGAATATGCTCAGGGGTGACACCAAGGAGGTTGCTTGGGGAAGCAGCTGCAGAACATGGTGTGATCAGTACTCTGGGAAATAAAGCTGATTAATTTTCAAATGAAAGCTCAGACTTAATCACCTGGGTGATTAAATGCTACTGCATAGACTTTATAAATCTATGGTTAGATGGCCTAAGTGGTTGCCAATTATGAGAGCCCATTCAAATACCAGTAACAATATAGAATCATGCCTGGGTTAACAGTTTTGGTAACAGAGGCTGAGATATATAACCAAGGGGGTTCATAGTGTGGGATCAGCAGTGAACTCTAGTAAGAAGGGCTGTTTTATCACAGTGAGGACTAGTTGAGGGACTGTTGGCTCATATTGAAGTTTGAAACAAGTTAGTTCATATTGAGGTTTGGAACCATAAAGGAATGGCCAAAGGACAAGAATATCATGATGCAGAAGTAGCTGATCATGATGCAGAATCAATGGGAAGACCAAAAGATCAGGATGCAGGAGTAGCTGAAGGACTGGTTTAAGCTGCTTGATGACTGAAAAAGGTTGTTTGCTAGAGTGGAAAGGGCTGTTAATGGATAAGAAAGGACTAGAAGATCATGATAAAGAGCTATCTGAAGGACCAGAAGATGAGGGTGTAGGGCTAGCTGAGGAACTTGAAGATGGCTTGGAATTACTAGCTTGACTGAATACAGAAGCTAGAATGCTGATTTTGGATTCTTAAGAAAAGAAATTATAAGAAAGAAGCAGTTGAATAATATTTTAATGCTGCCTAGATTTGATATAAAAAGAATTAATTATCATATGATTAAAAGGAAAGAGAAAAAGAAATAATTTACAGTAATTAAACATTATTTTATTAAGAGTTGATTGAGTGGAAAGAAGCTGGAAAGAGACTGGAAACAGAACAAGTAAACTGTAAAGACAAATAGTCAAATATCACCAAGAAAAATAAGGAGAGACAAAAGGAGAGCAATGGGCATTTTTGGAGTCCAGAAACGCTGAAGAAAATGTGGGGAAACTTGGGGAAATGTTGAAGAATCAAGGGTTCAAAAATCCCCTATGTAAAACATAGTCAAAAGCGCTCAAGTTTGCCAGAGAAATGTGACAGGAATTAAGGCACAACTGTTTGAAACACAGAGCAGCTGTTTATCCAAATCAAGACAGCTTCAGGTTCAAACCATGGTAAGAGCAAGTCATTTGGGTGAACTTTTTGGCAAAACTGTTGAATTGAGGTGTATTTTTTGGCTGTGAGTCAAAGAGTATTTTATCAGTGTTTTGAGGACTTTGACTGTAGAGTTAAAGCCTAAAAATGAGGAGCAGAAGCATAAAATTCAGCGCTTTCATTGATTAAAGTAAGTTTAAAGGTTTAATATATAATAGAGAGAGAGAAGTTGGATAGTTTAAGCTTTGGAAGACAAGAGTTCTGAGGAGCAATTTGGACTTAAAAAAGGAGCTATAAAAGGGGAGGCTATCTGAGGCTTTTCAGGGACTCATACAGTGGATTAAAAAGGCCACAAGAACTACAAAAGAAGATTAAAACCAAGTTAAAGGTGCAGAAGCCTAAGATAAAAAACTAGAACTGAGAATAAGGGACTGGAGCTGGAGCAAAGCGCAGGGGCCCAAGGCCAAGGAGAAAAAGCCCAAGAGATTGTTGGAGGAATCCAAGTATTGGCAAACCCATATTGTTGCCCTTACCCAGGCATTATATCAGAAGGTTTCTTGGGGGATCTTTCTTCTGAGAGTAAATAAAAGCCTATTTTGACCCCTGCCGAAATTTTTCAGTAATCAAAATACAAGCCCTATGAATGAGCTACACCATATCTTTTACCCTAGTCAAGGGGGAAAATATACATATTGTTAAGGGTCTGGATGTACAAGAATTCTGGCTACTGCCAACCTACTTAACATCCAGCCATTGCCTGATTTAGTCCCCTTCCAATATACCGTTTTACATACCAAGAATGGTAACCAAGCAATATCACCTGACTGTCCAAGTATCCAGTGGCTTGAAACCATCTAGCACATGACCTACCCCTAGGTTCAATACAACTAAATCCCTGCAACAGCCAAGTCTATATAAGTCTAAAGTATTATCCAATAAAATATAATTCTCTTCTTTCTTAATTCTATATTTGAAACTTCCCCAAAAAGACACTCCTTATCACTGGTAGCAGCTACAGGTTTTCAACCATGCCCATGAAAGAGAAAATGACTGACCAAAATCTTCCCACCTTTGCTCACGTACTCAACCAGGCCACATCTCAGGATACCTGGAAAACGTACTTCCGCGCCCACAAAATTGAGAAAGATATAGCTAGTGGATGCACCATATTTGAAGATCTGGTCATGCCTAAAGCATGCGCCAAGATTATTCAATACAGTTGCTCTCTTCATCCATAAACAAACGCACAACCACCTATCACAGCTGAAGTGACCAACACCAAATACATTGGTATCAACAAGTTCTTTAGTAAAAACAAATAAAATGTCATCAACTGGCTAGACCACTCAGCCGCTAAACTCTGAGCCAGCCGCATCCCCCATGAGAAATGGGTCCAGGAAGCCAGCAAGCGCCTGTATGAGGCTGCCACTAACTGGTTTACAACCTGGGTTGGCTCAAAACTGACAACCAGCTTGAAAACTGGGAAGAGTACAAAGCAGATATCACCCAAAATTTCTGCATCACTAAATCCCTCCAAGACATTGCAATACAGCTCAGTGATCTGCCTCAGAAGACCAATATTGCAGCTTATGCCAATGAAATCAAGAAAATATGTTGCAAAATCCAAAGCCCAGCTGAAGCTGACAACGTACTCACCAGAGCATCATTCATCAAAAGAATGAAATTCTTTGTTGCTGCCCTCATCGTCCAGAGGATAACACCTCCATGCCTGCGCTCATTGCAGAAGCCAAGCATGCTGAAAAACGCGCCAACATGGAATATGCTGCACAGACAGCAACTGCGCCTCAAACAGCAATGGCAGAGAAAATTACACTGGAAATAAATGCTAAAATACCAACCATAACAATGGCAACTCCAATTGCAACAATGGCAATTGCAGCCAAAGTGCAAAACGCTCCTGTCCCAAGAAAGAGGACACCACCAAAGTAAAAAATGAGAAACAGCAACCTGCTATGAATCTAACCCCACATTCTCTGACCTCAAAGATCTCAAAACAGAGGAACAGGAAAAGAAGAGAGGGAACAGGCTTAAGTGCCCCTGTTTCATCCCAACTTGACAAGAAATTGTACCAAGGCACAAACTTTGCTGCTCGCATCCCATATGTCCCACAATCCTCCATTTTTATGAACTTAAAAATTAAAGATTGCCCACAACTTATTGTCTACCCATGCACTTACAAATCACATACACATAAAATATTATTTGACTCTGGTGCACAACACACTATGGTTAGCAAACCTTTTGTAACCAAGTACAAAATACCAGTTGTAAAATCCAACTTCAAATACGCCAGAATGGCAGATAAATCAAAGGTTCTACTCAAGGCAAAACAACTCCCTTCAGATTTGACCTCCAAGGCATACAAACGCCCATCAAGGGACTTTTCATGAGCAACATAAACTATAACATTATTGCAGGCATGGACTGATTCACCAGAGTGAACCCCAGCGTATGTTGGAAAACAAAAACCATGACCATCAATTGCAACAGAGTCAATTTAAAATTCTCAAAGAACCCAATGACCTCATTCTAAGAGACACAGTGTTCTTCCAGGTCATAAACCAAGTTGATTCAGAACATCTAACCAAGTATAGTAACCTTCACATAATGAGGTTCACTGAATTCAATAACATACAAACAACCAAAATCTAATGCCCAGAACAGGAAGCACTCTTAAATGAATAAACTCATGTATTCAAAGAAAAACTCACCGAGATACCCCCCAAAACAGGAGGTCAAACATGGCATCAACTTATGCAAAGCCATTCCCAAACCTGCACTCCTCTACAGATTCTCCCCCATGGAGACACAAACCCTCAAAACACACATTGAGGAAAATCTAGATAAAGGCTTCATTTGCTGTCTGAATCCCCATGGGGCAGAAGTATTCTTTGTAAAGAAAAAGGAAGGCACTCTGTGTATAGTAACTGACTACAGAGCACTAAATGCATGCACAGTAAAGAATAAATACCCTATTCCACTTATAGAGGTCTGTTTTCAAGACTCTCAGGTGCCAAATTTTTCTCTAAAATTGACCTCACCTCAGGTTACAATTAAGTTGAAGTAAAGGAAAAGGACATACCAAAAACCATGTTCAAACGCAATTTGGATCCTTCAAATGTAGAGTAATGAACTTTAGGATGACACCTTTCTTGATCAGCTCAGTCCCAATTTTTGGAGTTGAGAATTTAAAAGCAAGTGATAAGCACATAAAAGTCTGAGTTTAAACAAAGCTTTTATTAAAAGAAAGGTATGAACAACAACACCAGATCCTGGGCCAAGGTGGTCCAGGGTCAGAAGCGCCCTGTCAAGGACCAACTGGCATTCTTTGCCAGAACCACCAAGAAGGGACCCTTTGTGCCATCTGAAGGTTGTCTCAAGTTCATCACTTCTGAAAGCTGGTTTCAGGACATTACCAGAGCCTTCCTAAGTCCTCTGTCCCCCATGGGATCAGAGTCAACTTTGGAGGCGACCCCACCAAGTTCCAAGAGGCTGCCAAGGCAATAGCCACAGCTTATCCAAAGGCAGTGTCCCTCTACCAGAGCCCTTTTAAGGACTTTTTGATTTTGGCTTCCTCTGCAAGGAAAATACAGATCAAGCAGCGGGGGAGATCTTCACCCTTGAGATTACCAATCCCAAGGGGAAGAAGACCCAGACTTTCCTGCACACCACATGCACCAGATTCAACCAGGACAACACACTCTTCATGTCCTTTGAGGCCTTGCCTTTAGACATGCCTAGAGAGGAGGTGGTATCTCAGCTTGAAGAAGGACTATCCAAGTATGAGGAAATTGTGCAGTTTTAGCTTCTAAAGAACCCATACATGGGGCACCTGACCACAGCAAAGGCAATGGCTATGATCACGCCATATGAGAATAGCAGAATTCTGTCCATCCCAGGCCGCGCTACCATACTGAAGAGTGATGGTACTTTGAGTGGCGAGTTCAAGGTCTTCCCAGAACAAACCCTCCCATCTGCACACTTTGCTCTGCTCTTGGCCACAGAGAGGCTCTCTGTCCTACAACCATAGCAGGAGTCCAGGCCGCAGAACAAGGCACCCCCAAGGAGCCCCAGAATACTGAGCCAACAGGTACCCAGACCAATGCTCTTGTAGCCCTAGCCTGGGGCACCATGGCTGAGTATGAGGTGGTCAAACCAATCATGTTGCACCAGAAGAAAGCTTATGCAAAGGCCCAAACCCAGCCTCAGTCCCACCCAATAATGATACCTGAATCTGACCATGCAGAGGCGCCTCAAATCACCCAAATGCATGTGCAAGGGACTCAGTCCATTAATGACACTGAAATGGATGGACCAATGATAAACCCGGCCCAAGTTTTATTGGCTGATTCCTACACGGCGGCAGCCCAAGAGAACATGCAAATGGCACAAGAACAAGCTTGATCTTCACAGATTCAATTAACTTCTGCAAAAATGAGGGAGGTAAACCAAGACGCAAGGCTCAGACTAAAATTGCCGCAGTAACCAAGCCATCCTCATACACAGTGGGAGAGTCTGTCAAGTCCAAGGTTAATAAAAAACCAAAAGACTCCACAGCCAATGACAACAGTGGTCCCACTGCCAGTGGGGCCACGTTGGCATAGTGGCTACTGGAACCACAATCCAAATAGGGACTCTTAACATTGCAGGATTTTCATGCCCACAGTCCCAGGCAAAGAAAAGAAATATCCTTCTTTCCCTCAAGGTGGACCTGGTTGGCTTGACTGAAGTCAACTACAGCACTGAGGCCAGGCCAAGTTTCCAGCGGTGCATGCTACCCCACACCACTCTTTGGTCCACAAATTGTTGCATATGTATCAGAAGGGGATCATCAATCAAAGCAAATAACAAACAAACAGACATTCCTTGACAGTAGACTTCTAGTGGCAGATATTGATAACAGAATTAAGAAGTTCACTTTTGCAGTTATTTACAGCCCGTCAACCAACATAAACAAAGCAATCTTCTTTACCCAGCTCAAGGAGATTGATTTCCCTCCAGATACCATTTTTTTAGGGGACTTCAATTTGTGGCTGCTACCGGCAGACAAAGCCCCACCAGCACCCCTTCCAGACCACGCTAGTTGGTTTGCAGACTGGCAGCAAGGCCTAGGACTTTTTGATGTAGTAAACTTTGAAGTTGGCTACCCCACCATAATGACACGGATCAATCCTGTGGAAACAATAGAGTTCTATTCATCCTGCATTGACTATATATTCCTTTCAATGGGCCTAGAGGCCATTTTTTCCCTCAATTACCTGCAGACATCCTAGGGTTTGATCACAGACTCCTTTACACCACAATTAAACTTGAGGATCAGGTGGCAGGCGCCATGCAACAACCCCAGATACTCCCAAACAACTCAAATAAACAATGGATTGGCAGATCAATAGCTGAGACCTTGAGAACAAAAAAATCACAGGCAGGGGGACCAATGGGCCGTCATTAAAGCAATTATTAAGGAACATATTTGTAATCAATCTCCCTGACTCATGACGGCTAAGAGAGCTTATGAACGCCGCCTAACTAATACCATAAGACACCTTGAGGCAAATATTCCAAAACAGAAAAAATGCAGGCTGGACGGCTGCCTGGCAAGAGGCCCAAGAAAAGCTTGCCAGGATTGAGGATAGCCGTTTGAACCTGGCCTGCCTCCAGGCTGCAACTTCATTGGTAATTAAGGGTGAACATCCCACCAAAGCCTTTGTCTCCATATACAAGACAAGTGTTGCACAGAAAACACTATCAGAGGTGATTGTAAATGGTACAACACATTCATCAAAGGAGGGGGTATTGGCTGCTACCCACACCTTCTACAGCAACATGTACGCCTCAGAAGGAGAACCAAATCCTACGACCCTTGGGAAATGGCTGGAGGATGTTCCAGAAACACCCAAAATGATAGATCTTGAACATCCAATAACAATGGAAGAACTGGAAGATGCCATCCAAGTGTCACCTAAACTGAAGGCTCTGGGACCAGATGGGCTCCTGTATGAGTTCTAATGACACCATTTGCCATTTTTCAGGACAGTTCTTCTTGAGGTATTTAACACGGCCCTAGGAATGGGTCCACCATCCCAGGGGGTGGCAATGGCCTGACAGTCCTGCTCCACAAGAAGGGATTGTGAGCAGAACTGAAGAACTGGCAACCAATCACGCTCCTAAACACTGACCAAAAGCTGTTAAGCAAAATCCTGGTGGCTAGGATGTGCAGTCTAATACCTTGGCCACACACCCTAACCAACACAGGCTTACTCTGGGCTGCAATATTGCTGACAATGTGAACACTGTCACCAATATACTGCGGGATAAAGCACAGAACGGTTTCACTATCTTCCTAGATCAGGAAAAGGCATATGACAGGGTTTCATGATCATACCTTGACGCGTGCCTGTCTGCTCACACCATCCCTGGAAATTTTAGATCATGGCTAAAATCTTTCCTTTGGGGCTCGTCTATACAGGTGGCAATGGCCCATGGGGAAACAGAGGAGATCTTCTTGTCCCGTGGCCTCCAACAGGGTGACCCCCTTAGCCCTCTCCTCTACAACCTGGCCATTGACCCATGGATCCGGCACCTCAGCTGTAAACTGTTGGGCCTGTGGGCATACAGACAGGAACCTTTCACAATCAAAGCCTTTGCATATGATTGTGTTGTAGGCCTGTCCTCCAAAAAAGATGTGTCCATTTTTACAAGGGCACTCAAGGACTACTTGGAACTCTCACAGGCCAAAGTGAACACCAATAGATCTCAGGCCATTGTCTTGGGCAAACCAGGATTCAAACCTCCTCTAGCCATAAAGCTGACCAGAGACCCAGTGCGCCACCTGGGCGCATGGATCAAGTTGGGGGGGTTTGACACACAGGTGATGGAATCAAACATCCTTGCTGTGGTTTCCCGCTCCATGTCCTCCTGGTAGTGCAACCTAGTGACTCATATTAGCAGGGTCCAACTATTAAATATACTTGGATACTCAAAAGCCTGGTAACTGAACAGTTCTTCCCCCTTTCCCCAAAATTCTTCTGTAGTCTCAACAAGACTGTGCAACACACACTGTGGCAACCTGGTACCCAGCCAATTGCCACTGCAAAGCTAATTGGCAGTAAGCTCAGGGGTGGGCTGGGCTTGTGCAATGTGCGCCAGACCTCATCCAGGACTTTTGGTCGCACCATTTCCATGGTACTCTCCACCCATGTGAAAGAATCCCACTGGACCAACGCATTCAGGACACAATGGGCCAGGGCTCCAGGCCTGAACCTGGCTCACAAGCTACACACTCTCAACAACTGGCTATCAAGGATCACAACAGAAAGAGGACCACAAGGGATGGACCCATTCTGTAAAGCCATGCTATCTGAGTTCAAGGAGTATTGGAGTATAAGCTCATTCAGACCTTCAGCTGCCCATAGAGGCAGGTCAGGCCTGGTATGGCGCCCCATGTTCATGGGCCTCCCTGCTCACCCTGGGGCACCAATCCCAGAACCCCCAAGGCCAGTGGTGGTGCCAGAAAAATTGGAGGTACTCCCACAACCACAACACCAGTCTCAAGGTAAACCTGTTCAGGTAGTACTTCCACAAGGACATGATCAATCTGAAAATGCGCACAAACACATGGAAGGTCCTCCAAAGAGTGTACCGCACAGCTGACTGCGGCAACTGCCCAAACCCCACCTGCAACAGATGTGGGGCCCCCAACACCATAAAACACAGGTTCTTTGAGTGCCCCCAGAGTAGAAGAATCTGAAAAGATGCATGTGCAATCCTCAGGCTTGCCTGCCTGTACTCCACACCTATGTAGGGTTCAGAGGTAGACTGGTTTTTCATTGATGCCCCTTCCAGAATTCCTGAGTCCTTTTGTGCAGCTGTATTCCACACCGTGTTGTGGGTGATCCACTCTGCTGTCATTGAATCCTACGCCTCCATGCCTCATCGGCATTTGTCCCAAACTCCCTTATAGCAAAAAAAACTTAGGTGGATTATGAGCCAGGTCTTCTATGGTAATTCATCTACACAGTGTGCCGGGAGCTCTCAGCCAAATAGTCCTCAATCCCTGGCCTGGTCCTCTTTCCGGACCAGAATCAGGCAGTCTTTGTCCTCCAAGAAACAGTCCACCAGCCCCTCACCCCTCCACTCCCCTCCCCTAAGGTTTTTCCCTGGGCCCTCTGGTTTCCTTGAACCCTCTCCCTTAGACCATCCTCCTTATCCCCTTTTTCAATTGATCGTCCCCTTTTGGCCCTATGGGCTTGTTGTACCAGTCAGAAATGTCTGGGCAACCTGAATAAATGAACTTTAAGATGATCAACGCTCCTGCAACGTTTGTCACCCTGATGAACCAAGTACTAAACGGTCTCTCAAATACATTATGTTACTTTGACAATATCATCATATTCTCAAAAACAAAAGAGGAACACCTCACACATGTCTGCAAGACAAATAATTGACTTGCAAAGCACAAACTTTACGCAAAACCAAGTAAGTGCCAATTTATAGAAAAGGAACTCCTGTTCTTGGGCCACAATGTCTCTGACAGTGGCATCAAAGCAGATCCAGATAAAATTAAAGCGTTAAATAACATGAAACGCCCCACCTCTGTTAAACAAGCTAGATGCTTTCTTGTGATAGTAGCTTACCTAAGGAAATACATCAAAGACTGCAGAAAGCTCACAACACCAATCAATGACTTAACCAAGGGTAATGCCAAAAAGAAATTCATCTGGACTCCAGAATGTGACAATAATTTCCATTTATTAAAACAAGCTCTGATTAAAGCACCAATCTTGCAATATCCTAACAATAACAGGTGCTATAAGCTTGAGTCAGATGCCAGCAACACCGCCATTGGCGCAGTCCTGCGCATCTGCCAGCCAGGGCAGCAAGACTTCCTGCCAGTATGTTACAAAAGCAGAAAACTAACTAATACTGAGCAGAGATACCCAATACACGATAAGGAATTGCTAGCAATATATCACACATGCAAGAAATGGAGATGTTATCTGGAAGGATATTTAAACGTGTGAGTACTAACTGACCATAAATCCTTAATCTATTTCAAAACTCAGAACACACTTGCACGGCAACAAGCCATTGGATGTCCTTGCTGGAACAGCTTAAACTAGACATCCAGTACAAAAAGGGGCAGAGCTGGTCACGGCTGATGCTCTCTCTAGACTATGTCAGCCTAGAGAGGATCACCCTGACCACCTGGACCCTGACTGTCCAAACCTTTATAACACTTAGTATAAAACCAAATGGGAAGACCCCTCAACACACCAAGTGACCCAATATACATTAGTAAGAAACAAAATTATTCTCATGTATCAAATGGCACAGTATGCCAAATTATCAATGACAAACACGTCCCGTACATTCCACTTGCACAAAGAGTTGACACCATACTAAGACATCATCACCTACTAGACCACACAAAGGCTAAAAACCTATACCTCACACTAAAAGAAATAGTATGGTGGCCCAACCTCAAGAAGGATATAGTTGATGTTCTGAAAAAGTGCACAGTGTACAAGAAATACACGAGTAAAAAAGGCTCCCCAGACAACAGATAACCCAGTACCTGACCCTGAACCATTCAAGTGTTGGGGACTGGACATAGTGGGCCCCTTCCCAGAAACTAAGACAAATCAATGTTTCCTAATTTTAGCCATTGAATTTGCCACACACTGGCCTATTTTTTGGGCAACAAAGGATCAAAAAGCAGAAATCATCAACTGTTTCATTAACAAGGCAATTATAGCCAACTTTGGCACTCCAGACTACATTATAAATAATGGAGCAACAGAGTTATCAGGCCATGTAGTAAATGACAACTTAAAGTCCAAAAACATTAAACACTCCACAACCTCTCCATACAGGCCACAGGCCAATAGTAGAGTTTAACACCTAAACAGCAGCCTTATCAGAACCCTAGAGAAAATAATGGATGGCAAAGCCAAAGACACATGGCTACTATACATGAAACATGCATTACTAGTATCCTGGTTCTGTACCAATCAGGGACAGGCTACTCACTGTTTGAACTAACACACAGATACAAACCAGAGATAGTTGCCCGCAACAATCAACCATAAATAAAGATCCCCCCAGGGAAGCCCCCCACAGTAGAGCAAGCACCAAACCTACAACACATCTGCCTCAAAGCTAAAAATAGCAGAAATAAAAAGGCTCAAAACACAAAAGGTAACCTCTACAGAGGAATCACTTCCCATCAACTCCCCCATCTGGGTCCTGGCTGGAAACATAAAGAAGCTATAATCAGTACAAAGATGACCAGGAAGAATCATCAAGTACAGACCAGACAGAAACACCTGTCTAGTGAGATTCCAAGGTGCCAAAAACCCTATTGTCAAGAAATACCACAGAGCCTATCTCTGCCTTAGCAAAGGAGAGCACTTGACCAGACTGGCTCCAACTAGTAAACAGCTCAATGAGCATCAGGCAGCAGCCATAAAGACAAAGCCCCCTCATGATGTACCAGAGTAACCCCTTAAGGGGGTGTCAAAGATCTGGATGTACAAGCATTCTGGCTACCGCCAACCTACTTAACATCCAGCCATTGCCCAATTTAGTCCCCTTCCAATATACTGTTTGACATACCAAGAATGGTAACCAAGAAAAATCACCTGAATGTCCAAGTATACAGTAGATTGAAACCATCTAGCACATGACCAACCCCTAGGTTTGATCCAACTAAATTCCCGCCACAGCCAAGTCTATATACGTCTAAAGTATTATCCAATAAAATATACTTCTATTCTTTCTTAATTCCATATTTGAAGCTTCCTCAAAAAGGCGCTCCTTATCACTATCATCAAAGTTGCAGGAGATTTGACATCAGTTAGTCATCCCAGGAGGAGTGGGAGAGATTAAATAGGCATCTTGAAATGACAGATAGGGCAAGGGAGTTTATAGGGAATGGATTTACTAGGTTGTTAAAGGACTGGTACAAGCCCACAGAGGGGTTAGCACCTGCTGAAGTACAGGTGCTTGGTGGGGATGCCCGCCTAGTAATTGGGAAAGTACTGGAAGACTTTGCAGCCATGTAGGCTAAGTATAAACTTCTAGCAAGCCACTTACCACTACTAGAGAATGACAACTCCCCCAAGCCAGTCCTTTGCTATGACCCAGGACACATTTTGGGGACTGGTGACTAGGAACCCCACACCCCCCTTGAAGTTACATGTACCTGTTTCTGTGAGTCTGACAAATACAGTGTTGTGGAGCGGTTTGCTCATCTCAACAGGGTAAATCTGAGAGCCCACCCCATTTCTGTTGAGGGTGATTAAGGATTTATCCTAGTTAATATATGGGCGGTTATGTTGGAGCCAGTTGAGGCCAGCAATGATGTTATGGCTGTGCTCTGCCATGATTGGCCCAGAGAGCTTAATCTGGATGTTCCCCATTCTCATAGAGAAGGGTACGGTCTTATGGGTGATTGCCACTCTGAGGGAGTTGGCTACAGGTACTGCCTTGAATTAACTAGGCACTCAATCTAGCTGCTGTGCATCAGCAAACATCTGGTCCACCATGGTGTGGTTGACCCCCGGTGTCCACCAACAACTTGTGGGTGTTTTCACAAAAACGGAAGGGGTAGCCAAGTGGGTGATTTTATTGGAGGAATGACTTGCTGGAGGACAGGGTTGTCACTAGGGACCTGTAATAAATCAAGGGTCTTGACATTGTGCACATTATAGTTGCAGGGGTTTTGGAAAGGAGAGATTGGGAGTGGGAGCCAAGCAGGGTTGCAGAACCTATTTTATCTACAACCCCCAGGCTTTTCTCAGGTCCTCAATCTGAGCTAACTGGAGCTCCCTCTTGCAGGAGCGCTTAACCCCATTCTCCTGCTGACAGGATTGGCAGAAGCCCAACTTATTGTGGGTACTGCCAGGTTCAGGACAAGACTGAGGGTGTGAGTTGTTGAATCTGTGGAACTCCATTGAAGCTTGATTGTTTGCCTTCACAATGTCCCTATAGCAGTCATCAATGGAGATACAACACCCCACAGTAACCCACTTGAAAATATGAGGTTTGAGCTCATTGACTATGAGAGTGTCAGGAATATTCCTGACATAAACTAGATTGACACTGAAGCACAACACTGGGGGAAAATAGAGGATTTTCCTACCAAAAATGTGCAATATACTTAGGATTCCCCCCTTTAATTGGTAAAAATAAAATAAAAAACAAAACAGAAAATGGACAACACTGGAACAATATATCATCCAACCAGGCGCCCTCCAGCACCCAGCCAGCGGGCCTCCTGCCAGCCAGGCCCCCGCTGCCCACCTGCTTGCCCCCTGGGTCCCAAATGGCTGCCAGCCACCCACCTGGGTCCCAGGCCCCACTCCACAGCCAATCAGAAAAGTCTCTGGTTGCAGGAGAAGGCTTTCTGGACAATTTATGCCCTTCAGAAGAAGGGTAAATTAAGGATTCAGATTCAAAAAACTATTCTTGCCCAACAGAAAAAAGCCAAACTCAAGTTCTGCATGTGACCCACAATTCTACCAAGGGCCAATGGTTTTCTGAGGCCCAGGCCACAAGCTTGAGTCCAAACTCCAACCAAACAATATTTACCAAAATAAAAATAGATCAGGGATACCTCAAGGATTGCCACCACCATATGACCCCATGCCCAGGAAAAATCATTGGTTCCAGTCAAGAATGACCAAACAAACAACAGATAACAATATAACAAGAATTTGGCCTTCTTCCCAAAAACCAACTGCCATTTCTAGCTTCCAAGCTTTTGTGATCCCCCATTTCATGATTTCCACTCCCATTTGCAAATCTTTGCACAGCAGAAAGCACTTTAAATAAAGGATCCCCTAAAGTAATATATTGTGCTATTATTGAGTCTAATACCCTCAATAAAGATAATCCTACTTAACACCTTTAAGTCAACTTTAATTAGTTTGCCCCAGCCAATCACCTCCAATCTAAGGAAGATGAATCACCTCATTTTCACACTTGTGCTCACAGCTTGCCTTGGGATTGGAGGATATCAACAGGGACCAGAGTTCTTTGGCCCTTCACCAGAAGGGCTAGGTCATGACTACAATTATGATCCTGGACAACTCAACTCTTCCCACACTGTTTCCTGGCCCCTCTTGGTATCTCCACACTCTACCTTGTCTATTTTGGTGTATACCTTCATGTATTATGTGCTGACCTACTTTGTGGGGAGCTTCAGGAGATACAACATCCACACCAAGGTCTTCCGGTGGTTGATGACCATCTATCCTATTGTCACTGCCTTAACTGGTCTCCAGTTCTCCAAACTTCTTCCATACCTTCTTCAAGTAGTTCCTACAATGTCTGGGTATTACAGAGAGTGAGCAACATGACATTACCGTTGGTTAAAGCTTCTGGGGCAGCAACAAGGGCTTGCTGCCAAGCCACAAGGTACTTGGGGACAGATCCTGTTTTTTACTAACAGGAGAGGAGTTCCCACTATGATGGATAAAAAATTTCACTGTAGCAGAATTTGGCAAATTGCTTAATGTTGCCCACATGACCTCTTGCTCTTGACTGTCCTAGGTGGTGAACTAAACTGCAACAGGCCCTGTAAGGCGGCCTGAAGCAGTGGCAACCCAAATAGGCTCAGGTCCTGACATATGTGGAGGCGGGTCTTGGTGGAGTGTAACCAGCTAACAATGTCAGCCCCTTCCACACCACCCACAAAGGCCTCAAGCTGAAGGTTTCACATGCGTTGAGAAAGGTCCAATTGGGGCGGGGTGACAGTTATATTGTGCTGCCCCAGGCGGAGGCAATTGTAAACGCTTGTAAGCACCAGCTGATCCTGGTAGATAACATATTCTTTGGGGATGTCCCCCTTGAGGATTGGAAGAAAAATTTTATTGGTGGGGAGTAGCCATACAGCCCATACTTTGTCCTTTCTTGGGGGGGATTTTTCTTTTAAGTAGGTTGTAAACCTACCGCTGCTACCACTGTTGAAACTGAACCAATTAGAGTTCAGTATTTGATTGGGGAGAACAACAGTTCAATAGAAAGAACAATAATGAATATAATGAGATGTGTTTTACTTTAGATTATTGTGACTAATATACTATATGGGAAAAGCCACTGGGCCACAAGGGGGTGGCATAGTGGCATGTTCCATGTAAGGACTGTAGCAAAGAAATAACTTGTGCAGAATCAGCAGGTCAAATTTTAAGTGCTCCTAATTAGGATAAAGTGCCCACAGTTCAACATTCCCATCAGATCAGTCCATGTTGTTATATACATCAAGGGGCAGTTCCTTGAGCGCCCTCTGTGTGTTGTGAGATATGTTGGCAGGCAAGTCTGGAAATTTGGTTGCAATAATGTCCACCTTACAGAAATTGCCATTTGATCATGTTGCTAGATTTGGAAATTTGAGTTGACTTCTTCATTTGGCTTTGGGTCACTGGGAAGTCAGATTTTGGGTCACAAACATGTTTAGTCAGAACCTTACCGGTGGTCAACCCTGTTGTTTTGACACCCCCTTTGGCTGAGGGTTTTCTTCCTCTGTTAGAAGGTCTTCTAGAAGTTTTTTGGGAGCACATGCAGTGTACTGCACTAGCTACTGTTTGGTTACAGGGATGACAGTTTCTTGTTGCTTCTGTTGTGTCTTCCAGGGACAGAATCTGTTATGATGTAAGACTTTATCCTATTTCTCTTGCCCAATCCTTGCACTAGTTAAGTGTTGTTGTTTACCTTTAGGATAATAGCGGCCCTATTTTCTTTAGCTGTAATTTTTTGTTGGCATTCATTACCTACACTTCATTACCAGCTTTGTGTTTATCTTGGATGGGGGAAACATGTCTTGTAGTTGTTTTTCCTCTCTCTCTTTTTGATTAATATTGGCTTGGAGTGCTGGGGGTCATAACAAGGTGATGCCTTATTTGGTACTTATAACTTGGACCCTGTGAGGGTGTGGATGATGTTTGGTTGCAATTCATATACTAGTTTTAACAGGCTCTTTCTGTTGGATATTTTCACCTTAGTTTGACACACAAGAAGTGTTGTTGCTAGTTGCTTGTGTCAGTCTTCTTGTGCCTCAGCAATGAGCTTGGTAAGGGCCTGTACCAGGCTATCATTTAGACGCTTGACCCTGCTGCTGGCCTAAGGATGATATGATGTGGTGACGGTGTGTTTTACACCTTGTTTGATAAGGTAGACGTTGGAATTATCAGAGTCCAACTCTTTTCCTCCATCTGTAATCAATACTCATGGTTATCCAAAAATTAATGATGATTTCTTTGCCTATGAATTGTTGTACATTGTCACTAGTGTGAGTTTTGATGTCCTGCACTACTGGCCAAAGTGTAGCAAATTCAATGGCTGTAATGATGTTCTTCTTATCATTGTGCTTTCCTGGCATGGGTCCCACAATGTCTAGAGCCCACACCTTAAAGGGTAGTTGGGTGTGAATGGGTAGTACAGATTTGGACAGTGTGTCACTTTTGGAAAAAATTTCACATACTTTGAATTGATCAAGTACTATCTGCACTTGTGGTAAAGTGTGGGTCACCAAGCCTTATGTTTCAAGAACTCATATAGTTTTTTTCTCTTAGTGTAAACTACGTCTCAATGGTACCAGATAATGGTGTCAACCCTTTGATGAGTAGAGATGTACAGGATGGTGATTCTGTCAGGCATCTGGCAGTGAAGGGTTCTGTAGACGTCTGCAAATAGGTGTTTGTTCTTTACTGTGATGTCTTGAGTGATATCATTTGTGCCTGGGGAAACCCTTGTCCTTGATGCAAAGTACTAGGAGCAGCCAGTCTGGGTCTAATCCATTTTGTACTCTTGAAGCTCTCATGTACAGGCAGGAAAGACATCAGCTGTAACTAGTTCTGATCCAGGTTTATATTGAATACTCATGTTAAGTCTTTCCAAGAACACCATCTAGAGGGCCTGCTGCCAGGAGAGGTTAGCTTGTGTCTTGAAATAGATGAGAGATTTATGGTCTGTCAAGTTGGTGACCTCTTTTTGTCTCTCCATGTAGCACTGCCACTTGACAAGACAGTACACAATGACCAACTGCTCCTTATCATGTATGGGATAGCGGCACCCCCCATCAGTCAGTTTTTGAGATTCATAGGCTAAAAGCAAGAATTTTCCATAATCTTTTTGATGCAGAGTACCCCCAATGAGTGTGTCTGATGTGTCTATTTTCATTTGATAATCCCCATCTCTTTTGAGATATTGCAAGATAAGGGTAGCTACCAGTTTTTTAGGCAGCAGAAACAGATGTCTTGTTGCAGGGATCAACCAAATTTTTATTTGTCACCTGTGATTGCAGATAACAGTGCTGTGAGGATACCACATTCTGGGATAAATTGTCAAATATAGTCTATCATGCCCAAGAAATTTCTAGATCCCCCTTGTCTTTGGGGACATCATCCTGCTTATGGCTTGGATCTTTTGCTTTTTGGACTTGATGCTGTTTTAGACTCCTCATGCCTCAGGAAGGGGAGCTGTTCTAAGTAGAACTGGCACTTGGATGGCTTGGCAAGCAGTTTTTTTGTGCCAAAGTTGCAACACTTCTTTCATATCTTTGTAATGCTGTTCAATGATAAGACTGTGAACAATATTTTTGTCCAAGTATACTAGTGTGTGTTTGCCAATGTGTGATTCAAAGACTTTTTTCATGAATTTAACAAAGATTGAAAGGGTGTTGTTCATTCTAAAATTAAGTACAACACACTTGTATGAGCCAAACTTAGTTCATAATGCAGTCTTGGGAATGTATTTCTCTTTGATGCAAATTTGATTGTTCTCAGCAGTCAGGTCAATCTTAGAAAAAACTGTTGTCCCTACTAAGGCATTGAAGAGATTTTAGATGATTGAAAGGGGGTATAAATTCTTGATGGTAATGTGGAGCACCTTTTGAGGAAGCTTCAAATATGGAATTAAGAAAGAAGAGAAGTATATTTTATTAGATAATACTTTAGACTTATATAGCTTTAGCTGTGGCAGAGATTTAGTTGGATCAAACCTAGGGGTTGATAATGTGCAGGATGGGTGTGGGGTTCCTGGTCACCAGTCCCCATAGTGTGTCCTGGGTTGTAGCCAGGGACCGGCTTGGAGGAGTTGTCATTCTCCAACAGGGGTGAAGGGTTGGTGAGAAGCTTATACTTGGCTTGCATAAGGGCAAACTCCTCAAGTACCTTTCCAATTACCAAGCAAGCATCTCCATGTATACCTGAACTTCAGCAGGCGCCAGCCCGCCTGTAGGCCAATACCAATCCTGGATTAGTCTTTCAAACCCTTCTCCAATGAACTCTCTCCCTCTATTTGACATCTCCAAATGCCTGGTCACCTTCTCCCACTCCTCCTGGGCAGATTTACTAGAGGCAAACTTCCTTCACCCTAGGCGGTATGATTCCTCATCCCCTGGGCTAGGATAGAAAATATGGGGCAATTGACTCATGAGACTTATATACTCTTTTCACACGGGAAAACCAGATAGGGGTTGTAACAGTCGCTTTATTCTCTGTCAGAAGGAAGATCCCCTTAGAAACCTTCTGTATATTGCCTTTGGTTAGGGAATAAGAAAGGATTTGTGCCAAAGCTTGGAGTACTTTAACAATATCTTGGAACCCTTGTACTTGGTCTTTGACTCCTGCTCCTTGATCTTGGGCTCCTTTGCTTTGGTCTTGGGCTTTGGCACTTTGGTTGTGGGCTCCGTTGTCTTAATCTTAAGCTCCTGTGGTCTGACTTGGCTCTGGCTTCCTATCCTTGGTCTTCTGCTCCTTCTGTAGCTTTGGTGGCCTTTGTAATCCACTTGATCCAGTCCCTGAAGAGTCTCAGATAGCTCTCCATTAAATAGCCCCTGGTTCAGACCAAAATCATCTCTTAGAACTCTGGTTCTTTAAAGCTTAAACTATCCTGTTTTTCTTCTTATATAATAGATTAAACTTTCAAACTTACTTTAGCCAATGAAAGCCCTGAATTTCTGCTTCTTCTCATTTTTTAGGCTTTAACTCTCAAGTTAAAGCCCTTAAAAACCTGGTTAAGTAGGCTCCAGGTTGCAGCCAATCAAACGCCTTGCTTCAACAGTTTTGCCAAAAAAGTTTATCCAGATGATCTGTTCCTGACCCTGGTTCAAACTCCAAGCTGTCCTGCTTTGGGTAAACCACTGCTCAGTGTTTCAAACGGTTACTCCATAATTCCTGTCACGTTTCCCCGGCAAATCTCCAGCGCTTCCACATATGTTTTACTTAGGCAATTTTTGATCCTTCAATTTTTCAACGTTTCTCCGTGTTTCTCCGTGTTTCTGTCAACGTTTTGCATCTTTGAACCTGCCTGCTGCTTGTCCTTTCACTTCCCTAGTTGTTCTTGGCAAAATTTGCTCTTTTGCTCTCACAGTTTCTCTGTTCTTCTTCCAGCTTCTTTCTGGTCCTTTTTCTCTTTAATCTTTTTCCTAAAAATAACATATAGTTCTAATAAACTATAGGTTATTTTACCTCTTCTTTCATTTTCCTGTTTTGATTTTTAATCCTTTTTTAATCATAATCAGGCAGTATTCAATTATTCTTTAACTGCTTCTTTATATCCAAATTTCTTCTCAAAAGTCACTAAACCAGCTCTTCCAGCCTCTGTATTCAGTCCAGCTAGGTCATCCTCTCAGCTCTTCAGTTCTTTAGCACCAACTCCTGGTCCTTTGGTCATTCTACCCCATGATCTGCTAGTCCTTTATCCTGTCTTCTTGTCCTTCTGCTTATCCTTAACCAGTTTCATACCAAATACTCACTAGGAACTTCATTTGTTCCTTTAACACACTGAATCATATTGGTCCATTCCATTCAATATGAATTAGCAGTTCATCAACTAGCCTTCACTGTGACCAAACAGTACCTCTTGCTAGTTTTCTCTTCTAATTCTGTGAACCACCTTGGTTCTTTATCTCAGCCCCCGTTACCAGAACTCGTAGACCCAGGAATGAGTCTACATTGAACTGGCGTCTGACTGGGCCCTTGCAAGTGGCAATCCACTTAGGCCATTCAACCATAAATCTATGTCTATATGTTGTCTTTACTCACCCAGGTGATGAATTCTGGGCTTTCAGTCACAGAGTAATCAGCTCTACTTCCCAGAGGCCTGATCACATCAAGTTCTGCAGCTTGCTTCCCCAAGCAAGCCACCTTGGTGACACCTCTGAGCATGCATATACCCTCCAATGCTCACTTTGGGTTTCCCCAAAGCTCCCATAGGGGCATAAACAAGTACACCCTGACAGTCTGTTAGGCAGGGTGCTTGCTCACAGACCTCCTGCAAGCGCATTAGAGTATGTTGAGCCCTCATAGCTCTTCCCCTCCCTGGCAGCCCGCATTACCTTCCAGGGGTCCAAACTTACTCTTACCCCCGGTCAGACAAAGTTCCCTGCTTTCTATTTCAGTCTTCACCCTCCCGCAGCCACGGTTCCCTGCTAGGTGAAGTACTATAGCCCAAAGCAGCCAATATCTTCTGCTGGGTGGAGGCAACAACTGCCTCTGGTAGTCCTTTGTTACCTACCAGTCAGGACTTACTTACCCTAGTAGACCATGTTACCTACTAGGCTCCCCTGACTTACCCTAGTAGACCATGTTACCTAATAGGGTTGCCTCACTTCTCCCAGTAGACCATGTTACCTACTAGGCTTTCCTCACTTACCCCTAGCAGCTCTATGTTACCTACTAGTTTACAATGTTGCTATCTGACCACACATTGTCATTCTTTAGCATACCGTCTTTATTTGAAGCCAAATTCACCCTTGCCTGCAAAACGCACACATGTGGATCACCACAATGGGTTTGAGTCACTGGATACTTGGACAGTCATGTGATATTGCTTGGTTGTCATTTCTGGTATGTCAAACTGTATATTAAGAGGGCACCTAATCAGGCAATGACTGGATGTTAAATGAGTTGGCAGTAGCCAGAATACTTGTACATCCAGATCTTTGACACCCCCTTAAGGGGTTACTCTGGTACATCATGAGGGGGCTTTGTCTTTATGGCTGCTGCCTGATGCTCATTGAGCTGTTTACTAGTTGGAGCTAGTCTGGTCAAGTGCTCTCCTTTGCTAAGGCAGAGATAGGCTCTGTGGTATTTCTTGACAACGGGGTTTTTGGCACCTTGGAATCTCACTAGACAGGTGTTTCTGTCTGATCTGTACTTGATGATTCTTCCTGGTCATCTGTGTACTGATTCTAGCTTCTTTATGTTTCCAGCCAGGACCCAGATGGGGGAGTTGATGGGAAGTGATTCCTCTGTAGAGGTTACCTTTTGTGTTTTGAGCCTTTTTATTTCTGCTATTTTTAGCTTTGAGGCAGATGTGTTGTAGGTTTGGTGCTTGCTCTACTGTGGGGGGCTTCCCTGGGGGGGGATCTTTATTTATGGTTGATTGTTGCGGGCAACTATCTCTGGTTTGTATCTATGTGTTAGTTCAAACAGTGAGTAGCCTGTCCCTGATTGGTACAGAACCAGGATACTAGTAATGCATGTTTCATGTATAGTAGCCATGTGTCTTTGGCTTTGCCATCCATTATTTTCTCTAGGGTTCTGATAAGGCTGCTGTTTAGGTGTTAAACTCTGCCGTTAGCCTGTGGCCTGTAGGGCGAGGTTGTGGAATTTTTAGTATTTTTGGATTTTAAATTGTTGTTTACTATTTGACCTGGTAACTCTGTTGCTCCATCAGTTATGATGTAGTCTGGAGTGCTGTAGTCAGCTATGATTGTTTTGTTAATAAATCAATTTATTATTTCTGCTTTTTGATCCTTTGTTGCCCAAAAAATAGGCCAGTGTGTGGCAAATTCAATGGCTAAAATTAGGAAACATTGATTTGTCTTAGTTTCTGGGAAGGGGCCCACTATGTCCAGTCCCCAACACTTGAATGGTTCAGGGTCAGGTACTGGGTTATCTGTTGTCTGGGGAGCCTTTGTGCTGGCGTATTTCTTGCACACTGAGCAATTTTTCAGAACATCAATTATACTTTGTTTAAGATTGGGCCACCATACTATCTCTTTTAACGTGAGGTATAGGTTGTTAGCCTTTGTATGTCCTAGTAGGCAGTGATTTCTTAATATGGTGTCAACTCTTTGTGCAAGTGAGATGTAGGGAATATGTTTTCATTAATGATTTGGTATACAGTGCCATTTGATACATGGAAACATTTTTTATTCCTTACTAACATATTGTGGGTTAGCTGGTGTGTTGAGGGGTCTTTCCCTTTGGTTTTATACTCAGTATTATATAGGTTTGGCCAGTCAGGGTCAAGGTGGTCAGGATGATCCTCTCTTGGCTGACATAGTCTAGAGAGAGCATCATCTGTGACCAGCTCTGCCTTCCTTTTGTACTGAATGCCCAGATTGAGCTGCTCTAGCAGGGACATCCATTTGGCTTGTTGCTGTGCAAAAGAGTTCTGAGTTTTAAAGTAGATTAAGGATTTATGGTCAGTTAGTACTCAGACGTTTAAATGTCCTTCTAGATGGCATCTCCATTTTTTGCATGTGTGATATATTGCTAGCAATTCCTTATTGTGTATTGGGTACCTCTCCTAAGTGTTGGTTAGTTTTCTACTTTTGTAACATACTGGCAGGAAGTATTGCTGCCCTGGCTGGCAGATGTGTAGGACTGCGCCAATGGGGGTGTCACTGGCACCTGACTCAAGCTTCTAGCACCTGTTATTATTAGGGTATTGCAAGATTGGTGCTTTAATCAGAGCTTGTTTTAATAAATGGAAATTCTTGTCACATTCTGGTGTCCAGATGAATTTCTTTTTGGCATTACCCTTGGTTAAGTGATTGATTAGTGTGGTGAGCTTTCTGCAGCCTTTGATGTATTTCCTTAGGTAAGCTACCATTACAAGAAAGCATCTAGCTTGTTTAACGGAGGTGGGGCGTTGCATGTTGTTTATGGCTTTTATTTTTTCTGGATCTGCTTTGATGCCACTGTCAGAGACAATGTGGCCCAAGAACAGGAGTTCCTTTTTCATAAATTGGCACTTATTAGGCTTGTGCATAGAGTTTGTGCTTTGCAAGTTGATTGAGTGTCTTGCAGACATGTGTGAGGTGTTCCTCTTTTGGTTTTGTGAATATAATGATATTGTCAAGGTAGCATAATGTATTTGAGAGACTATTTAGCGCTTGGTTCATCATAGTGACAAACGTTGTGGGAGCATTGGTCATCCCAAAGTTCATTTATTCAAGTTGCCCAGACATCTCTGACTGGTACAACGGGCCCATAGGGCCATAAAGGAATGATCAAGCAAAAGAAAAGGACAGTCTAAGGGGGAGGGGACAAGGAAACCGGAGGGCCCAGAGAAAAACCTTGAGGGGAAGGGAGAGGAGGGGTGTGGGGCGTCTGGGCCACTTCTGGAAGGACAAAGGTGGCCTGTTTTTGCTCTGGGAAGAGGATCAAGCCAGGGATTGATGACCACTCTTCTGCTAGCTCCCTGCACAATGTATTGGATGTATTGCCATAGAAAACCTGGCTTATGATCTAACCAAGCTTGTGCGCTATGAGGGAGTTTGGGGCATGTGCTGGATGTGGAATGGTAACAAAGGATTTTATGACAGCAGAGTGAATAACCCACAATGCAGTGTGGAATATTGCTGCCCTGAAGGACTCAGGAATGCAGGAGGGGGTGCCAATGAAAAACCAGTCTACCTCCAGCCCCTTCATGGGTGTGGGGTATGGGCATGCCGGCCAGAGAATTGTGCAGGCTGCCTGCCATACTCTTATGCTCTGGGGGCATTCAAAGAACCTGTGTGTTACGGTGTCGGTTGCCCCGCATCTGTTGCAGGTGGGGTTTGGGCAGTTGCCGCAGTCAGCCGTACAGTATACCCTGCAGAGAACCTTCCATGTGTTTGTCTGCATTTTGAGGTTGATCATGTCCTTGTGGCAGTACCACCAGAAAAGGCTCACCTTGAGGCTTGTGTTGTTATGTGGAAGTACCTCCAATATCTCTGGGATTGCCACTGGTCTTGGGGTTGGGGCCCCAGGGTGGGCAGGGAGGCCCATGAACATTGGGCGCCATACCAGTCTGGCCCTTCCTCTATGGGCGGCTGCAGGTCTGAATGAGCTAATGGTCCAATATTCTTTATATGTTGATAGCATTGCTTTCCAGAAGGCTTCCATCCCCTGGGGGCCTCTTTTGGTTTTTACTCTTGATAACCAGTTGTTGAGGGTGTGTTGCTTATGAGCTGGGTTTAGGCCCAGAGCCTTTGCCCATTGTGTCCATGAAGGCATTGGTCTAGTGGGGTTCTGTCACATGGGTGGAAAGTACCATAGACATTGTTTGTCCAAAGATCTTGGCTGAGGCCCGGCAGACATCACATAGACCCAGTCCACCCCTAAGCTTGTTGCCAATCAGCTTTGTGGTGGCAATTGGCTGAGTGCCTGGTCTATAAAGCGTGTAATGAACCATCTTATTAAGGCTACTAAAGAACTGTTGGGATAGGGGGAAGAATTGTGCAGTGTACCAGACTTTTGAGTACCCCAGCGTATTTACAAGCTGGACCTTGCTGATCTGAGTCACTAGGTTACATTGCCAGGAAGACATGGACCGGGAGACAGCACTAAGGATGCCCAATTCTATTACCTGTGTGTCAAAACCTCCCACCTTAACCCATGTGCCCAGATGGTGCACCAGGTCTCTGGTTGGCTTGATGACAAGAGGGGGTCTGAAGCCAGGGCTCCCTATGATGATGGCCTGGGACTTGTCAGCGTTCACTTTAGCCTGTGAGAGTTCAGAGTAGTCCTTGAGTGCCTTTGTAAAAATGGACACATCTTTTTTGGAGGACAGGCCTACAACACAATCATCTACAAAGGCTTTGATTGTGAAAGGTTCCTGTTTGTATGCCTGCAGGCCCAACAGTTTGGTGCTGAGGTGGAGTACCCATGAGTCAATGGCTAAATTGTATAGGAGAGGGCTAAGAGGGTTGTCTTGATGGAGACCTTGGGATAGGAAGACCTCTTCTGTCTCTCCATGGGCTGTTGCCACCTGGACAAATGATTCTTGTAGAAGAGATCTTAGCCAGGCCCTAAAGGTTTCTGAGACTTAGTGGGTGGAGAGGCACGTGTCAAGGTACGGCCATGATACCCTATCATATGCCTTCTCTTGGTCCAGGAAGATATCAATTTTATTCTGTGATTTGTCCTGCAGTATATTTTTGACTGTGTTCACATTTTCAGCAATATTGTGGCCCGGAGTGAATCTGTGTTGATTAGGGTGTGTGGCCAGAGGGATTATCTTGCACATCCTGGCAACCAGAATTTGTGCAGAAGCTTCTGGTTGGTGTTAAGGAGTGTGATAGGCCGCCAGTTCTTGATTTATGCTCTTGATCCCTTATTGTGAAGCAGGACAGTCAGGCCATTGCCACCACCTGGGATGGTAGACCCATTTCTGAGGGCTGTGTTAAACACATCCAAAAGAATTTTTCTGAAGAGGGTGAAATGGTGCCAGTAGAATTTATATGGCAGCCCATTGGGCCCAGGGGTCTTCTGTTTGGGTGCCATGTGAATGGATGCTTCCAGCTCTTCCCTTTCAATAGGGAGGTCAAGATCTTTCATATTGGGAGTTTCCAGAACCACCTCAGGCCATTTCCTGAAGGCCACAGGATTTGGTTCCATTTTGGAATATATAGGGCACTGTAGAAAGTGAGTGTTGTGGAAAGAACCCCTTTCTTTGAGGTATGAGAAGTGACTTTATCCACATCTTCAGATAGAGTCTTCTGTGCGCTCCTTGTCTTATACATGGCAATAAAAGCCTTGATAGGCTGTTTGCCCTTAATAGCCAAATAGGTTGCTGCCTTAAGATGGGCCAGGTTGGATTGGTTCTGTTCAATCCTAGTCAATTTTATGTGGGCCAATTGCCAGGCAGCCGTCCAGCCTGTGGTTTTTTGGTATGTTTGCCTCCAGTTGTTAGATGGTATTGATTATTCTTTGTTCATAGGCCTTCTTAGCAGTCATGAGTTGGGATTATTCCTTGCAATCTGCCCCTTAACATTGGCTTTAATGACAGCTCATTGGTCCACCCACCCGTGTTTTTTGTTGATCTCAAGGTCTCAGCTATTGATCTGAAAATCCATTGTTTGTTTGAGTTGTTTGAGAGCATCTGAGGTCATTGTGTGGCGCCTGCCACCTGATCTCCAAGTTTAATTGTGGCGTAAAGGAGTCTGTGATCAAACCCTAGGATGTCCGCAGGTAATTGAGGGAAAACATGGCCTCTAGGCCCATTGAAAGGAATATATAGTCAATGCAGGATGAATAGAACTCTATTGTTTCCACAGGATTGATCCATGTCATTATGGTGGGGTAGCCAACTTCAAAGTTTGCTACATCAAAAAGTCCTAGGCCTTGCTGCCAGTCTGCAAACCAACTAGCGTGGTCTGGAAGGGGTGCTGGTGGGGCTTTGTCTGCCAGTAGCAGCCACAAATTGAAGTCCCCTACAAAAATGGTATCTGGAGGGAAATCAATCTCCTTGAGCTGGGTAAAGAAGGTTTCTTTGTTTATGTTGATTGACAGGCTGTAAATAACTGCAAAAGTGAACTTCTTAATTCTGTTATCAATATCTGCCACTAGAATTCTACTGTCAAGGAATGTCTGTTTGTTTGTTATTTGCTTTGATTGATGATCCCCTTCTGATCCATATGCAACAATTTGTGGACCAAAGAGTGGTGTGGGGTAGCATGAGCCGCTGGAAACTTGGCCTGGCCTCAGTGCTGCAGTTGACTTCAGTCAAGCCAACCAGGTCCGCCTTGAGGGAAAGCAGGATATTTCTTTTCATTGCCTGGGACTGTGGGCATGAAAATCCTGCAATGTTAAGAGTCCCTATTTGGATTGTGGTTCCAGTAGCCACTATGCCAACGTGGCCCCACTGGCAGTGGGACCACTGTTGTCATTGGCTGTGGAGTCTTTTGGTTTTTTATTAACCTTGGACTTGACAGACTCTCCCACTGTGTATGAGGATGGCTTGGTTACTGCGGTAAGTTTAGTCTGGGCCTTGCATCTTGATTTACCTCTCTCATTTGCAGAAGGTAATTGAATCTGTGCAGATCAAGCTTGTTCTTGTGCCAGTTGCATGTTCTCTTGGGCTGCCGCCATGTAGGAATCAGCCAATAAAACTTGGGCCGGGTTTTCCATTGGTCCATCCATTTCAGTGTCATTAATGGACTGAGTCCCTTGCACATGCATTTGGGTGATTTGAGGCGCCTCTGCATGGTCAGATTCAGGTATCATTATTGGGTGGGACTGAGGCTGGGTTTGGGCCTTTGCATAAGCTTTCTTCTGGTACAACATGATTGGTTTGACCACCTCATACTCAGCCATGGTGCCCCAGGCTAGGGCTACAAGAGCATTAGTCTGGGTACCTGTTGGCTAAGTATTCTGGGGATCCTTGGGGGTGTCTTGTTCTGCGGCCTGGACTCCTGCTATGGTTGTAGGACAGAGAGCCTCTCTGTGGCCAAGAGCAGAGCAAAGTGTGCAGATGGGAGGGTTTGTTCTGGGAAGACCTTGAACTTGCCACTCAAAGTACCATCACTCTTCAGTATGGTAGCGCGGCCTGGGATGGACAAAATTCTGCTATTATCATATGGCTTGATCATAGCCATTGTCTTTGCTGTGGTCAGGTGCCCCATGTATGGGTTCTTTAGAAGCTCAAACTGCACAATTTCCTCATACTTGGATAGTCCTTCTTCAAGCTGAGATACCACCTCCTCTCTAGGCATGTCTAAAGGCAAGGCCTCAAAGGACATGAAGAGTGTGTTGTCCTGGTTGAATCTGGTGCTTGTGATGTGCAGGACTGTCTGGGTCTTCTTCCCCTTGGGATTGGTAATCTCAAGGGTGAAGATCTCCCCGCTGCTTGATCTGTATTTTCCTTACAGAGGAAGCCCAAATCAAAAAGTCCTTAAAAGGGCTCTGGTAGAGGGACACTGCCTTTGGATAAGCTGTGGCTATTACCTTGGCAGCCTCTTGGAACTTGGTGGGGTCGCCTCCAAAGTTGACTCTGATCCCATGGGGGACAGAGGACTTAGGAAGGCTCTGGTGATGTCTAAAAACCAGCGTTCAGAAGTGATGAACTTGAGACAACCTTCAGATGGCACAAAGGGTCCCTTCTTGATGGTTCTGGCAAAGAATGCCAGTTGGTCCTTGACAGGGCGCTTCTGACCCTGGACCACCTTGGCCCAGGATCTGGTGTTGTTGTTCATACCTTTCTTTTAATAAAAGCTTTGTTTAAACTCAGACTTTTATGTGCTTATCACTTGCTTTTAAATTCTCAACTCCAAAAATTGGGACTGAGCTGATCAAGAAAGGTGTCATCCTAAAGTTCATTACTCTACATTTGAAGGATCCAAATTGCGTTTGAACACGGTTTTTGGTATGTCCTTTTCCTTTACTTCAACTTAATTGTAACCTGAGGTGAGGTCAATTTTAGAGAAAAATTTGGCACCTGAGAGTCTTGAAAACAGACCTCTATAAGTGGAATAGGGTATTTATTCTTTACTGTACATGCATTTAGTGCTCTGTAGTCAGTTACTATACGCAGAGTGCCTTCCTTTTTCTTTACAAAGAATACTGCTGCCCCCATGGGGATTCAGACAGCAGATGAAGCCTTTATCTAGGTTGTCCTCAATGTGTGTTTTGAGGGTTTGTGTCTTCATGGGGGAGAATCTGTAGAGGAGTGCAGGTTTGGGCATGGCTTTACATAAGTTGATGCCATGTTTGTCCTCCTGTTTTGGGGGGTATCTCGGTGAGTTTTTCTTTGAATACATTAGTGTATTCATTTAAGAGTGCTGCCTGTTCTGGGCATTGGATTTTGGTTGTTTGTATGTTATTGAATTCAGTGTACCTCATTACGTGAAGGTTACTATACTTGGTTAGATGTTCTGAATCAACTTGGTTTATGACCTGGAAGAATACTGTGTCTCTTAGAATGAGGTCATTGGGTTCTTTGAGAATTTTAAATTGACTCTGTTGCAATTGATGGTCATGGTTTTTGTTTTCCAACATACGCTGGGGTTCACTTTGGTGAATCAGTCCATGCCTGCAATAATGTTATAGTTTATGTTGCTCATGAAAAGTCCCTTGATGGGCGTTTGTATGCCTTGGAGGTCAAATCTGAAGGGAGTTGTTTTGCCTTGAGTAGAACCTTTGATTTATCTGCCATTCTGGCGTATTTGAAGTTGGATTTTACAACTGGTATTTTGTACTTGGTTACAAAAGGTTTGCTAACCATAGTGTGTTGTGCACCAGAGTCAAATAATATTTTATGTGTATGTGATTTGTAAGTGCATGGGTAGACAATAAGTTGTGGGCAATCTTTAATTTTTAAGTTCATAAAAATGGAGGATTGTGGGACATATGAGATGCAAGCAGCAAAGTTTTGCCTTGGTACAGCTTCTTGTCAAGTTGGGTGAAACAGGGTCACTTAAGCCTGTTCCCCCTCTTCTTTTCCTGTTCCTCTGTTTTGAGACCTTTGAGGTCAGAGAATGTGGGGTCAGATTCATAGCAGGCTGCTGTTTCATTATTTTTTACTTCAGTGGTGTCCTCTTTCTTGGGATAGGAGCGGTTTGCACTTTGGCTGCAATTGCCATTGTTGCAATTGGAGTTGCCGTTGCTATGATTAGTGTTTTGGCGTCTGCTGCCATTGGAGTTTTCTCTGCCATTGCCATTGTGTGCAGCATATTTCTTGTTTGTATGTTCTTCTGTGCGCTTGGCTTCTGCAATGAGCGTGGGCATAGAGGTGTTAGCCTCTGGACAGATGAGGGCAGCAGCAGAGGGTTTTATTCTTTTGATGAATGAGGCTCTGGTGTGTACGTTGTCAGCTTGCACTGGATTTTGGATTTTGCAGTCTATTTCCTCAAATTCATTGGTGTAGCCTGTGATAGTGGTCTTCTGAGGAAGATTGCTGAGCTGTATTGCAATGTCTTGGAGGGATTTGGTGACACAGAAATTGTGTGATGTCTGCTTTGAACTTTTTTCAGTTATCAAGCTGGTTGTCAGTTTGTGAGCTGACCCAGGTGACAAACCAGTTAGCTGTGGCCTTGTACAGGCGTTTGCTGGCTTCCTAGACCCATTTCTCATGAGGGATGCAGCTGGAGTGGAGTTTAGCAGCTGTGTGGTCTAGCCAGTTGATGATTTTTTCTTTGTTTTTACCAAAGAACTTGTCAATACCAATGTACTTGGTGTTGGTTACTTCACCTGTGATAGGCAGTTGTGTATTTTTTGTGATTGGAGAGAGCAACTGTATTGAATTATCTTGGTGCATGCTTTTGGCATGACCAGACCTTCAAATACGGTGCATCTGTGACTGTCCACATGTTTGGTGGTTTGCAGGCGGGGCTTATGTTGGCCAAGTGGAAGTTTAGTGACTTTTGTTGAAGAAGTAACTGCTGAAGGATCAAAAGATGATGGTGAAGGACTGGTGGTCCATAGAAATGAACCAAGATTTTGCCAAATTGATTTTCCAAAGTGGGAAAATGTGGAATGTTTTGCCTTGGTTTAGTAGTAAAATCAAGAAGGATTGTGGATAGAAGTGTTGGTAAGATATTTATTTACTAAGTTCCTAGGATAGATGAAGGTATGTTGCTATGAGATCTGGATACAAAGTTTTTTTGGTGGGATGTTGTCCTTGAATTATACTATATTTGTAAATATATGGGGGAAACTTTGAAGAGGTCCAAAAAGAACAATTTAAATATTATTCTAATATTTAAATTGGTTCAGGTTGAATGCAGGGAAGACTGATGCCGGAATAATGGACTGGTTAACGTTTTTGGTTCACAAAGAGTTGTTGATTTGAGCGGTTTGAGCATTGGAAATAGTTTTCTTAGTTGGATCCTGGTGGAACTTTAGAAATGGTATATTTCTGCGCTCTGAATTCATTGGTTGAGTCCTGGAAGGTTTCCTGATGAAAATGATTGGTTGGAAGCCAAAAGCTTAAAGTATAAGCAAGAAAATAGTGAATTAATACTTTAAGCTTTTGAGAAAGTAAGTATTCAAGCTTAAGTTATTATAGGAAAAAGTGAGCAGCAATGGTTTAAGCTTGTGAAGAAAGCCATTTTGAAGGCGGAACCAAAGGAAAAGAACACTATAATAAGGTAGCTAGCTGGAAAGTTACAGGGTCTTTCTGAGTCTTTCCCAGGCCTTTTGAGTTTCTTCCAAGAGGTTTTTAAGAAGCCTTTTGATCACCAGCAGGAGCTTGATTGGACTGATACAAGTGGAATACTAAGGCCACTAATGATATACAAAGAGCTTAAGCCCAAGATTAAGGAGCTGGATCCTAAGCGCAGCACAGAAGTCTAATTCCAAGGCGCAGGAGTCTAATTCTAAGACTCAGAAGTCCAAGTTTAAGGAGCAGAAGTTCAAGACTAAGGTGCAGGAGTACAAGATCAAGTAAAAGGAGTCCATTATATTGTTGGAGGACTCTAAGTATTTGCAAACCCATATTGTTTCCCTGACCCACCAGGCCATATACCAGAAGGTTTCTAAGGGGATTTTTTTTTCTGAGAGTGAATAAAAGCCCATTTTGGCCCCTATACATATTTCTGAGATACATTTTCCCTTACTAGAGAATGACAACCCCGTCCTGCCGGCCCCTGGCTATTATTCAGGACACACTTTGGGGACTGGTGGACAGGAACCCCACAGCATTGGCAACCGCCAGAATTAACTCATTCCGCAAGTCAACTTACTGAATGTCAACAATTTGTCAACATTATTTTGGTATTTATCTGCTGGAATTGGGCATTTCCAAAACTAAGCTAATTTTTCATAGTGAATTATTAAGTCAGAATTGCAAAATTAAAAAGGAACAGACATAATTTCAACACCATTTAAACAAAGGCTTAATTTTAAGCCAAAAAACTAATATAATTTACTATGAAAATGTAAGTTTCTTTATACTTTTACATTAAGGTTGACTACAGTAAGTAATATCTTGATGTTGAGCCCAAATAAGAATCCATAAATTTCTTAATAAAATACACAATATTCTAAAAATAACTACTTTTATTATTTTATACTACTGTTTTTATTAAATATATATTAAGATAAGCATTGAAAAAAGACATATGCCAACTTTCAGAGCATTCTTTGTATTATTTAGATATTTACTGTTATTTTAAACTCACTGGATAAACTATAGCTTATTTCCAGAAGTCCACTTAAGCCAACACACATATGTTAAAACTAGAATTTATATATGTAACTATAATGTTGACTTTATGTCAAATCAACACGTTGCCTAAATTGCAAAAAAGGGGTTCAGCTAAGCAAACAAAGTGACATAATTTAAGCAAGATTTAATAGGAGAGTTGCTATAAAAGAATGCTGACTGCCTGAATGTTGACACCTTCACTTATTTATTAGTAAAACACTGCCGCTTAACAAAAAGCACACATTCAATGGTATGGTAATTCAGGACAAAGTACCCAGGACTGTACTTCAGACTTCTCTCTACAATCCCTATTATTTAGTTTTCATAAGTTACTTATGCAACTCTTTAATTTTTTAAATTTAAAAATAATCAATTTTGGCCTTAAAAAACCAACTCCAGAAAATATTAACCAAACTTTATATATGATTTACATAGTGTTTTTCCCCTTTAATGCTGACTGTCAGTATGCCAACGTCAAAATTAAAGCGTTTTTTTATGCTGACAAACTAAATTAAATATTTTATACTACTGTGACTACCAGAATGTCAACTTTTTATTTAAAAATGGGTTTTTCTATTCTTTAATAATAAACTAGCTCTAAAATTACTCTCTATACTTCTATAAACTATTTACTTAATAATAAAATTTAAAACAAGTGATTATTATTTAATTTTATTCATGTATCACATGATTATTCTTACTTTATGAACTCTACTCTAATTATTGTAGGACAAATCTTCCAAGAAGCCATAAAATAACCCCAAGTCAACCAAGAAAGTACCCAAAGCTTCTGGAAAGTCCCAAAGTCCCTACCCCAACAAAAACCAGCCAAAGAGCCCTCAACAAAACAGAAGACAAAGGAGAAGACCCCAGACCCTGAAAGCAAAGAGCCCTCCCCTGCCCCCTCCTCTTCTCCAAGCTGATACCAATCAGAAGGAGATGAGGTTCCACTAAACAAGCAAGGAAGAAAGAAGATACCCAAGAGTCCAGAACCCCAGCCAAGCCCAGATGAATCAAGCTCAAAGGAATCAAGTTCCAAGGAATCAAGCTCATCCCAGTCCAGAAAGCGCAAGAATCCAACTCCAGATAATTCCCCTCCACTGCCCAACAAATCTGCACCTCAATCCTCTTTATTAAGTATCAATAAAGAAGATCCTGATGATTACCTGTCTGACTATCATCAAGCACCAATTGGCCCTTGGGATCCCCTAAAATTTTACAATATGTATAAAGTCAAAGGAGAGGTTAAGCTCCAAAAGAAGTTCCCTCAGGGTTTCCCTCTAATGTCTGTCAAAGGAGGTGCAAGTTTAGTCTGTGATGGCTATGTTTTCAATTGCAAAAATCAGAAGAGAGCAGGAAGAAGCAAGAATTATTTATGTGAAGATAGAAGCTGTGCTGCCAGAATCAATACAGAATTATGGGATAAAGTCACTAGTGAAAAAGGAGAGCACACATGCAATGTTCCAATAAATCTTATTGAAAAGCTTCTAAAGTGGTACCTCTACCAAATGGTTCCAGTCTCCAAAGATGTCAAGGCTTCTGATCTGGCAGTTAAGGCCACCACACACCTAAGTAATGAGAACCTGAAGCTCATCCCTGACTGCGACCAGTTAGTGAAGTACATATGTGATAAACACCGTGACCTAATCCCCCATAAGAAATCAGCCATGGTTCAAGGAGAGTTATTCTTGAAAGAGGAGTTAAAGATGTTCAATGGTGATGAGGTATTCCTTTTACATGATGATGGTCCTACAGCAGAGGCAAGAATTATATGCTATGCTACACAATTGAACCTGGAGCAGTTGAGGGATTCAGAGACCTTGTTATATGATGGTACCTTTGCAGTATGCCCCCGCCTTTTTACCAACTATGGGTTGTACATTCCCTTATTGAAGGCAAGGTGCTCCCATTTGCCTAATTTCTGCTTCCTGGGGCAACAGAAGAGATCTACACAATGGCCTTTAAAATCCTTCAGGAGGGCATCAAAGCCCTACCCAGTAATAGAAAGAGTCCCTCTGGCCATAACACTAGAGCCAATCCAGATGATAATGAAAAGGATGAAGCCATCCTTGCTGCAGAAAAAGAAGCTCAAGATAAAGCACTTGGCCCCTCAACTATAATCATGGACTATGAAACTGCCCAGTATAACGCTTTTGTAAATACCTTTGATGGAGAGGTACATGGGTGTTTTTTCCATTATTGACAGGCTGTCAACAGGCTGTCAACAGGCAACTAAAGGGTCTATCTGAGCTCAGCAAGCACCACCATCTAGATACATCAGGAAAGTACAAGTTCTTAATTCAGCAGTTTGTAGCACTAGCCTTTGTAAAGCCAGAGCATGCTGGACAAGCCTTTAAGCTCTTATGCCAGGATCAATATGCCAAGAAAAATGATGGTGCCTTCTACCCTTTCATTGAATATTATGAACCACAGTGGATTGGCTGTAAGGTCACTAAGCACCGGAGCAAGCCCAGAGCCAAAGCCAACTGGAACTGCTACCAGGCAGTTCTTAAGGATGAGATGAAAAAAACTTCATCTTTGGAGGTCTGGCATAAGCATATCAAGTCCTCCTTTGGAATTAAGCCCAGATACAACACCTTCTATGAGCACCTCAAAGTCCAACAGGGGAAGACTGCTGCATCCATCAGAGATATTGAGAGCCGCCCATCTAAGAAGAAGAGAACCACCAAAGAGAAACAGTATCAAGAGAAGATCAAGGACATTGTCAAGGCCAAAAATAAGCTTTCAGAGATTGGAGAATACATCAAGAAGATCGTCACAGTTCTTAATGGCAACCAGGTTATTACAGTCTAGCTTTTCATTAAATTTATTGAGTATTGCCTAATTTTTTATATAGTTCTTATATATTAAGTATAATATTTTTAAATAAATAGTTATTCTAAATAAATCATTAATATTTTATGATACTGCTTTTATAAAATCATTGGTTTTTTATTGATAGTTTGATGCTTTAGACTGTATTACATGGCCTATATTGGTATTTTACTAGTAAATTATATGTTTTTTGTAGTTTTCAATATAAAAAAACTTTATATTACTTTTTATGATTGTTATATTTTTCTATAATATGTAAATTCTTATTTAGTACCTTTTTGTACATTGGATTTTTTGTTTTTATAAGTGGGAAAAAATTTATTATAGTAAAGATAGCTAATTTCATAGTAAAATAAAATAAAAGTGTATTTTTATGAAATTTTTTAATATTCATGTATAATTTTTTATGGACTTTTTAAAATCTATGTTGTCACATTACCCTAAAAAGTTTCTTGAAGTTTATTTTTTATTAAGTAAAATGTTCAGGAAACAGGTTTCTGCTTATTAAAAAAGTGTCAACATTTAGTAGTCTGCATGAGTTAAAACTTAATTCTGACTTTTCAATGCTGTCAACATTAAAGTATTTTTAATTCTGATTTTTGACATATAGTAAGTCAACTTGCAGAATGAGTTAATTCTGGCAGTTGCCCACAGCATCCACTAGGTATATCTTTGTCAATGTTGTGGGCGTGGAAGTACGTCTTCCAGGTCTTCGGGATGTGGCCTGGTTGAGTACGTGAGCAAAGGTGGGCAGGTTTTAGTCAGTCATTTTCATTTTCATGGGCATAGTCAAAAACAGTAGCTGCTACCAGTGATGAGGAGGGTCTTTTGGGGAAGCTTCAAATATGGAATTGAGAAAGAAGAGAAGTATATTTTATTGGATAATACTTTAGACTTATATAGCTTTAGCTGTGGCAAAGATTTAGTTGGATCAAACCTAGGGGTTCTTCATGTGCAGGATGTTTTTGAGTCACTGGATACTTGGACAGTCATGTGAT
Source organism: Entomophthora muscae (assembly GCA_014839935.2). Lineage (NCBI taxonomy): Eukaryota > Fungi > Entomophthoromycota > Entomophthoromycetes > Entomophthorales > Entomophthoraceae > Entomophthora > Entomophthora muscae. Next base: position 24,634 of record QTSX02001572.1, on the reverse strand, counting down.
ATTGCTTAGAAGCCATTTCTGGTATGTTGAACTGTATATTAGGAAGGCACCAAATTGGGCAATGACTGGATGTTAAGTGAGTTGGTGGTAGCCAGAATACTTGTACATCCAGATTCTCAACAATGTTAACCTTGTTTAATGCATGATAGTTGGTGATCAACCAGAGAGAACCATCCTTCTTTGCTAAAAAGAATACAGAAGCTTCAAAAGGGGATTGAGAAGTTCAGATGAGTCCTTTCTCTAAGGCTTCTTTAAGGTAAGCACAAAGTGTGTTGTCCTCATTAGGAGTAAAGCAGTATATGAGAAGCGCCTTAGGAGCTGTACCCTTGAGTTAGATGGTGTGCTGTAGGTATTTCTTGGGCTGCAACTTTGGAAGCTGCTTCTTTAAAGATCTCTGGATGTTATACCACTATTTCCTGATCCTGGGGATGGCATTATCTTGTTGGTTATTAAAGTTTATGACCTTGTACTAGAAGGAGTCCCAATTATTTGTCTTGAGGTTATCATTTTCTTCTTGCGTCTCTGTAATGTGCACAAAGATGTGGTCACATAGGAGCTGGTCCACTGAGTTAGGGTAAATTTTATGGTTGAATCCCTATTGCTTGATGGTCAGCACAGAAGTGGTCCATTACATGTGGGGGTTGTTCTTTTGTAGCCAGTCCTGGCCAAGTACCACATCAAAACTGGGGAAGTCAATGTCAGTTCCTTGAATGGTGGAGTGAAATTTCTCTAGCGTGATGGAAAAGGGGACAGTCTCTCTAGTAATGACAATGTGATTTTCATTAGCTAAAAGCTATATTTTTAATCTTCAAAGTACTAGTGGCTAACTTGAACTTGCTCACAAAGTTTCTGTTGGCAAGGATACAATCTGTGTCTGAATCCAGGAGTGCTAAACTTGTATATCTTCAAAAGCAGAAAGTGTAAGACATTGTTGTGAAGTGATTGGTTGTAAACTAGCTGTTACTATAATCACACATTTGATCCATTAAGCTCATTGAACCATGGAACAATGGTACTCTTGCTCTGGATGATAACAAGGTTGAATGATCAACTAAGTTGTATCCTGGGTTCATATTAACTAATGATCAGCCAATCAATAGTTTATTAGTGGGCTAAGAGTAAGGAAAACAAGGCTGTCACCAGAGGATCCTGGCGTTCTGTGTCTCTCATCAATCTCTTCTAACTATATAACTCCCTTCTTGATTGATTAAATAAAGATCAAATTTACATACTTTAACTTTATTATACACATTAGGCTAGATACTCATCTTGACCTAATCTTTAGTAATAAGAAGAATTGTATTTTGAGTTAAGTGCAGGCAACTACCAGCTCTACGTGGAAGTACAACAGGTATCAATTTATTGGGATTTCTGGCAATTATGTAGAGTACTAACTCTCTTGAAGGGACCTGGATCATTGGGCACTGATCTACGTCTTTCAAGTGGTATTCATTATTATGCAAGGTGGAAGATTGATGTAGAGCTTGGCTTGCTTATTACTCTCCACTGGCTTTTACCTCATCCTGATTGTATTGAGTACTGATGATTATGAAACAAGTGCAGTTGTAGTGGCCATTGTTTTTGTTACCATGGTTGTTGGCATTTGAGGGTTTGTTGTTTGCACTATTATTGATATTGGGTGGAGGAAGGCTAGATTATCCTGGGGATGAGAGCCCTTGGGTCTTTCCCTTTTTCCAGTCTGTTCTTTGTGCAGTGCATTGTACATTTTTCTTCTTTCTCTTCTTCACAGTACAGGCTCTGTAGTTTAGAACTTGGTCCTGATTGACGTGTCTCACAATATGTGGTTTGAGATAGTCATAGTACATGAAGTGAGTAGCTGCTTTTTCAAATGTCATATCTATGGCTGCTTGCAGTTGTAACTCCTCATAGGCTCTTATAAGTTTCTTTAATTTTCCAGTCTGTTTCAGGTTCTTTACTTGGTGTATAATCATGAGGGCTGTGTCCTTTATTACAAACCTTGCCAAGAAGTCTTGTTTGAAAGTATCCAATCCTTCTTGGTATGATTTTCATGCCACTTATCACACCAGGTTCTTGTGTCATGGTTCAGGCAAATGGATATCTCTGCAATCCAGAAATGTGTTTGACACTTCATTTGTGTCAACTTGCTCTAGGCGGATTGAATCCATGCTGTGGTTTTGTTGTCATTAGCTCCTGAAAATAATTTCAAGGCAGCACTGTTGAGTTGCTGAGCCATATGAGCAGGCATGATACTTTTTTCAGCGGTTTGTGGCATAGAGAAGGGGGCCTGGAAGAACCCCTGGGCTGACAGGGAGTTGAAGGTAGGGACTGGCATTACCATGTTCTGGTACAGTACATACCTTTTTGGTATCTTGGTCTCTGGCATGTAGGGTGTCCAGTCCATGGGGAGCCCAAACATACTTCTTTTGTATATTTGTTGACTGTGACAAGAACAGACAATGGTAGAAATCTTAAAAAGAAAATTAGGATAGAAACCTTAATTCTGCTACCATTTTCATAACTTTGCTGTTTAGCAGAGTTACAAGAGAAAAATAATTGGAAACTAGATGATATTACTTATTGAGATATTTAAGTTATATAGTTGTTGTGGATTGAGATAGTAGAAATGTCAAAACAGCAGGATTGACCTTCCAACAAGGTTCTGAGTAAGCAGGTTTGTGACCTGCAACCCAAATACCCAGTGACTCAAAGCCAAACTAGGAAGTTGAATCAAATTTCTAAATCCAACAACATGAACAAAAGCTGACCCCTTATGATGGGTACCTCATTTTGGCTCTTGAGTCATTAACAGGATCAGGCCACCCCCTTCACTATCCAACCAATTGATTGACACAATCATGTTCCTGTTATCCACAATTAACACTAACTATATAATACTTATCTCTCAATAAAGAATATTATCTAGTTTCTAAATATTTTTCTCCTTGTAGCTCTGCTAAAACAGCACAGTTACAACATTGGTATCACAGGTAGGTTCTCCATCCTACTTTATTCCCTAAAATTCTGCTTGTTGCCTATACTTGCCGCAGCCAATAAATCCTAGATAGAATCATGTCTGACCTCCCAGCAGACTGGACACCATACACACCTGGCACCAAAATACCTGATGGTTTTGTCCTGTACCAGAACATGGTGATCCCACTCTTCCCCTTCAACGCCTTGTCAGCATAAGGGTTCTTACAGGCATCCTCCAATGTCCCTTGAGTCACAGACAAGAGCATCATGCCAGCCCACGTAGCTCAAAGACTTTAGAACACCACCTTGAACCCATTAGCTGGAGCCAATGACAACAACACCATGACATGGATTCAATCTTCCCAGAGTAAACTGGCACAAATGGAGTGCCCACAACGCTTCTGGATTGCAGAAATCTCCAACCACTCACTCACAATGAGGGTATCTGGCGTTAAAAGTGGCACAAGGACCACACTGAAAAGAATTGGGACACCTTCAAGCAGGACTTCTTGACAAGATTTGTGCTGAAGGACACCACACTCATGATCATATGCTAAGTGAAGAACCACACCCAAACAGGCACAGTTAAGGAGCTCACTTGAGCACGTGAGGAACTCTGCCTGTGTGTCCCCTCAGATATGTCCTTTGACACCCCAGCTACCCATCTCATGTAATACAACACCCTTAAGCCACACATGATGAGACATGTCAACCTGGATCAAGTGACCTACCTGAAGAGCCTTTACTGTGAGGCAGAGAAAGCAAAGCAAACGTCCAATGCCCTTCACAAGGCATAGAATTGGAAAAGAGAGCAACCCAAGGACTCTCACTCAGCTGGACGTTCCAACTGCCCTCCACCTGAGAATAACCATAACAACAATAATTCAATCCAAAAACCCGCTGGCTGAAAATAGCCACAGAAATGGGAACAATGGACAGTCAAATTGTACCCACTTCTGCATCATTGCCACAAAGGACAATTAGGACAAGGGAAAAGCCTAAGGAGAGCACTAAGCAAGCCAAGCTCTCCCTGCAAATTTTCCAACTTGTCCAACAATGAGTACCAACCCAAGGACGTAGATCAGTGTCCAATGATCCAGGTGCCCTCAAAGGGTCCAATAATCTACATCATTACCAGAAATCCCATTAAACATATGTCCTATTCTTTCTGCTTTTGCAGTTACACTATCTCAGCACTCCTGGACTTGGGCGCAGATTGAACCCTTGTCAACAGCAACTTTGTGGAGAAGTTCAGGTTAACCACTAATCCTTTGCGGATTAATAGCATGGTTTTAGCTGTTGAACATCACATTGCCGTGACATGGGAAACTGACTCCTTCTCTGTCATGCTAGATAACCTACACTCCACTATTCAAGGTCCCGTCATTGACTTCTCCAAGTTTGACATTGTACTGGGGCTGGACTGGCTGCAAAAGAACAATCCCCACGTAGACTTGGTGACCTCTGTATTTACCATCAAGTGTAAAGGAGTCAATAATCAAATCTACCCTGACTCAGTGGACCAGCTCCTATGTGACCACATCTTTGTGCACATTACAGAAATCATCAACAAAAACAAGAACCTCAAGGCAATTGACTGGGACTCCTGCCAATATGAGATCATACACTTTAAAGACTACCAAGATACCACCACACCTCAGGATTGTAAAATTGTGACCTGCCATCCAGAAATCTTCAAAGGGGTTCTACCAGGATTACCACCAGAGAAACACATAAAACACTCCATCCTGCTCAAAGGATCTGTACCCAAGGCACAGCCTATCTACCAACTTACCCCAAATGAGGATGATGTAATATGTGCTTACCTCAAAGAGGCGTTGGAGAAAGGTCTTATCTGCCCCTCACAGTCCCCCTTTGGTGCTGCTGTATTCTTTGCAGCATTTAAAGATGGCATCCTTCAACTGGTCACAGATTATTGAGCTCTAAACAAAGTTACCATCAAGAATTTTTACCCACTCCCACATTGACAACCTCTTTGACACCTTGGGTGGGTCAACTCTCTTCTCCAAGATCAACTTGATAGCAGGCTACAACCAGATTTTTATCAAGGAGTAAAACATACTTAAGACGGCCTTCTGCACCAAATATGGTTTTTACAAATGTTTTGTGCTCAACTTTGGGATGAAAAACACACCATCAACCTTTTTTACCTTTACAAACAAGGTCTTTGCCCCTCACATTGACAAACATGCACTAGTGTACTTAGACAACATCATTTTCTACAGTCCCTCAGTTGAACAGCACCATAAGGATTTGGAGGCAGTCTTTTCCACCCTGGCACAGCATAAACTGCTGGACAAACCCTCTAAATGTAAGTTCTTCCGCAAACAGTTACCCTTCCTGTGACACATAGTTTTAAAAGACGGCATCAAGCCTGACAACCAGGAAATCCAGGCCATCTGCAAGATGCCACCACCAAAGGATAAGTCAGAACTGCACACATTCCTAGGTATGGTTGCTTACATGCAAAGATTTATCCCCAACTGTGGTGTTTTGACAGCACCCCTGTTGGCCATAACTGGCGCCAAATCCAAATTTGTATGGACTCCCCAACATGATCTTTGTTTCTGACGTCTAAAGGAGAAACTCACAGCCGTGCTCATCCTACATTATCCTAAGCAATACATAGAATATCACATAGAGACAGATGCCTCTGACGCGTCCATTGGGGGAGTACTACAAATCAAGAACACCAGCGGTGACTTCCTACCTGTAGCTTACAAGTTGCGCAAACTGACAGACAGTGAATGTTGCTACCTCATCCACAGCAAGGAACTACTGGCAATTGTAAACTTCTTTTCAAGTGGTGTTGCTACCTGGAACGGCAGGAGAAGTTCACTGCCCTGACGGACCATAAGTCCCTCATATACTTCAAAACACAAGCCAATCTGTTCAGGCACCAGGTGCTCTGGATGGAACTACTCAAAAGGTTTAACATGATTATCCAATGAAAACCAGGACCCAAACTTACCATGGCGAATGCACTCTCTTGCTTGTAAGTTAGATCCAAAAGAGGGGGAACAGTCTTGATCCAGACTGGCACCTCCTGGCAATCCAAACTAAAGACCAAGGCTTCCCTCCAGGTACTACCAACATCACTAAAGAAATGGACATCAAAAATAAACACCTTTTCACGGACATATATGGGACGCTACACCGCAAGATGACTGATAGGAGCACCATCCTATATATCCCTACACACCAGCAAGTTGACACCATTCTACAATATCACAGAGACTTGGGACCCACCAAGAGCCGCAACCTTTATGAATTTCTAAAGCACAGGGCATGGTGGCCAACTCTATATTGGGACGTCCAAGAAGTCCCCAACCAATGTGAACTGTGTGAAAAGTTTGCAAAAAGCAACACCCTGCCTAAGTCTGGGTTGCCCATTTGTTCCCAGTTACTCTTCAAGGTATGGGCCCTCATCATTGTGGGGCCATGCTCAGTAAACACGACAACAAGAAGTACATCATCACTGCCATTGACTTTGCCACTTGCTGGCTGGTAGCGCAGGCGGTGAAGACCCATACAGGCAACAATGTTTGAAAGTTCATAGGCACAGAATTTATTGGCAAGTTTGGAGAGCCAGAACTCCTGATAACAGATGGGGGCAAGGAATCAACCTCCAAGAACAAAAATGTATACCTCACCAAGAATGGGTCCAGCACACAGTGACAACACCTTACCATTCTCCGGCCAATGGACAAGTGGGGTGAATGAATGGCAGCCTAGTGCAGGCCCTAGCCAAGCTTACTGCCAGGAGACCTGAGGACTGGTATAAGCAACTACCAACTACATTGCTTGTATGCTGTACTTGTATGAAAAGATCCACCAAGAAAAGCCCCTTTGAGCTTGTTTATGGCACACCACACATTATTATTCAGGACCTCATGGGACCCAGGCTGGAAATTCCCAGCAAGGTTCCTCTTCTTTTTTGCACTGCAAACCATACAAGCCAACAGCAATCAGTTGGAAAAAGAAGAAAAATGCATGAAAAACATGTCCATCCCCATCCAAAACTGATACAAAGTTGGTGACAAGGTCTGGGTTATAAATACTGATGAGAATAAATTAAAGTCCAAGAAATTAGGTCCCACAATCATCTTAAAAGTAAACAAAAGCAACACTTACCTTGTGCAAGGGCTTGGCAAACGCAAACAAGATAAATTCCTCCATCATGACCAATTAAGACCCTGTAAAGCAAGACAAAAACAATGAGAAACCGTCCTACCAGCCACCAAACAACAGCTAGTCCAATACAGTGTCTGGGCCCCTGATAACCTGCCCCCAGATGAGGTCAACCTTCAGCTGGGGAGGTTGAAACAGCAGGCTTGACCCGCCAACAAGGTTCTGAGTAAGCGGGTTTGTGACCTGCAACCTGAATACCCAGTGCCTCAAAGCCAAACTAGGAAGTTGGCTCAAATTTTCAAATCCAACAACATGAACAAAAGATGACCCCTTACAGTGGATACCTCAATTTGGCGCTTGACTCATTATCAGTGTCAGGAACCCACCCTGCAGGAAATAGATTCCCAACATGGTGGATTAAGGCAAAAAGGTTTAACCCAGTGATCATAGTACCTATAGGTATAGAAACCATACCCAGGTGTAAGAACTCTCCTAGGATCTGTTATCTTTCAAGTAAGGGATTGAAATGCTCAAGGAAGGTGTACGCTCCCAAGTAGGCGAGCAAGGAAATGGAAGCAAATGGACAAAACAGACTGGATTTCACAGGTTTGGTTGACGTAGATCAAGCTTGTTGCTTGGTGGGAGAATTGGTTTAGAACAAAGAGGCTGTGTATCATCTTCCTGGCACCACTGGGGCCCACTTCCCATTATCACAATACTCTGTGCTGGGCCCCATCCCTGGGCGTGTCTCCGTCTGAACGGACTATTGTACTGAGGTACAAAGCAAAATTAGAGCCGCCCATTTAAGCCTGGTTTCCCAAAATAGGGAAAGATTAGGCAGTTTCATGAGAGAATTTATAAACGTCTTACAAGCAATAACACTATTTAAAGTTGGGATAATCTCTTTATTGATTGAGCAATTGTTTTGACCCATGCTCAAGATCTTATATACTGGATAGGATGAGAAAAAATGGAGAGAAAATTTAACTGCTGTGTAACAGAAGGGATTTGTGGAGGTTTCAAATTATTCTTGGGAACTTAAACAATTATTGGAGCCATTGATCAAAGCTTTAACAGTTTTAGGCTTACCCAAACTCTGCAGGAACCTAAGAGAAATCTCAAACTTAGTAAAAAGTTTCACTAAACTTATCTAGTAACATGCACAATTTTAAAACTGTATATCAACAGTTTTACGGAGCTTGGCATCTTTTGAAGCCTCTGTCAACGTCACCTGGTGTTTTTCTCAAATCTGATTGGCTGCAAAAGTAAATTTGGTAAGTTACACTTGGTTTCCAAATCCAATATGGATTTATTTACGGCAGACAACAACAAGAAGGTTCTGGGTTCAACTTTTGGCCCTGAAATAGCAGGTAATTGATTATTCTTATTATTAATAATTGATCTATTAATTTTCATTCCCTCTGTAGGCCCAAAACACCATTTTTTAACACATTATTAACACTGTTTAAATGAGTACAAGCCTCTACATTTAAACCAAATAGAGCCAAGTGATGGCTGTAGGGATCATTGAAAATAATGATCCTGACAATCAGGATCAAGCTACCTCCCTCACCATCCAACTAAGTGATCAACACAATCATGTTTCTGTTATTCATGATTCACAATGACTATATAATACATATCTCTCAATAAAGAATATTATCTAGTTTCTAAATATTTTTACTCTTTGTAACTCTGCTAAAGCAGCACAGTTACAATAGGAACATGATTATGAAGATTGCTTGGTTGGATGGTTAGAGGGTAGCTTGATCCTTGTAATGAGTTGAGCACTAAATTGAGCTGTTTATTGTACAGGGATCATCATTTGGACATGTTGCTGGATTTGAAAATTTGAGTTGACTTCCACATTTGGCTTTGGGTCACTGAAAAGTTGGATTGCAGGTCACAAAGCTGTTTAACTGAAACCTTACCAGGGTTGACCCCATTGTTTTGACACTAGAAATATTCTATTATTCATATTCAGACCAAACAGGCTTAAAGCCAGAACCTCAAGCTGGACATATTTAAGACTCTTACCCAAGCCCTTTGCTATGGCAAGTAACAAAGCGCAGCTCAACAATCACCCTCAAAATCTGTAGAATTGAGCTACAAAAAATAGTTTATGAAGGCAAGGGAGAGAGAGGTTATTATTTTCTATGATAGCATTTTAAGGGGATTTGGGATGTGTTGGGTAATTGATTGAGGGTGAGTTCACAAATTCACTGTACCCCAGCAACCAGCTCTTAGAAGTCAATCAGATTGAATTTGTTCAGTGATTGCAAACAAGCCTAGATTTGGCTAGGCAGCAATTCAGATGGGGAACATTCATTGTCGAGATCTACATGGGATGAGATTCAAATCATGATGTGCCACTTGGAAGACAATGCTAGCTTTTTATATAGATTGGGTGTGGTGTAGTTGTTCTTTTAGTCAGGATCAATAGAGATGCAAATGTTTCCTAGTCCTGAGTGTATAAGGAGGGCTGCAGTGGATCTGAAACAATGGCTGCTTTATAAAAAAGCAGCCATTTGTCTCAGATTGGAAACAATCCCGGGAAATTGTTTAGGGTACAATTTTTCTGGAATTTTTTCTGTACACATCCACAGATGAATGTTTTTTTGGATTCTTTTAATAAAAATTATGTTTTTTTCTTTCAGATTTTAAAATAAATAATAATAATTTGAATTCAACTTTTAACTTAAAAAATATATTAAAACGATATGGCAAATCTGGCGCGTCCAGAAAAAGGAAAGCCATCCTTGACCTTTTTTCTGAAGTTTCAGATTCCCCTAGGTAAGGGGAATTCAAAAACACGGCGGCTTGGATGGATCAATTACGGCAAATACCGTAATCAGTGCATTTTTAATATGGCAGCTTATGTATAGGATACTGAACTTTTACATGGATTTCTTGTTTCTACTGTTATTCTTAATGGCATGAAAAGTTCTATGGTTCAATCTTCGCGGGTACGAGTGGGCTTAGCCATCCTGGTTTGGCTTGTCAATCCAGCAAGTGATAATTTCGGTTGAGATATATTTACCGGCATCGGATCAGTCACTTGATCGAAGGTGATTTTTGAACTTTGCCGCTTTTATATATAGTGTCTACAGTAAGTCCACGCCCAGCTATGATATTTGGTTAGACCTAAGGACGCTACAGCCAAAATGGAATTGCTTGATATTTAAATTGGTTTGGAATAATTCTTTGAAAAAGGTTTCTAGAGCCAGAAGCTTGGCCGAAGCAGCCGTAATTAGAGTGCTTAACATGGGTTGTTGATCTCAGAGTGTGGAGAAAGTGCGAGCTAATGAATGCCCTTTGGGCTTAAAGTAGACTTTGTTGAATCTCGATTCACGCTAAGACTCAGGGGCATGCGTGACGGTTGAAGCTGTACCCCGCCTCTAACTAAGAACAATTAGCCTATTTTTAAACCTTTGGTTGTTCAGATCGAAACTAGTGTGTACACAGATATTCATAAGTCTAATACGGACAATACTCTTGGTGGAGATAGGTTGGGATTATTTTACCAAATGGAATAGAGCTTAAGCTCTCTAGGGGATGACGTAAATATATCAAAGTTTCCGTTGGGCTGATGGATCGCTAAAACGTGGAATTTAGTATGCAGTTGCCTCACTGGCTTAAAAGTTATGCGAATGGATTGGCAGATGGCTTATGATATTTAAACATTCTGTTCATCAAAACCCCTGGCGATTAAAGAGATACGCCGTCTATTAACTATCACATCTGATGCTAGAATATATTTCACTGCAGCCTTGGCTGTAAGTGTTTTACTGACATGTCATCAATCCAATTTCTTAGGGGGGACATATTAAAGTTCATAGAGCGGCGTTAAAAGGTATGGGGCCATGTCCATCAATCCAAGATAGGTTAGTTTGTATTATACACATGGGTGACGTCACAAGTCTTAATTGGGGAGCTTTAACTAAATTGGTATGGAAGATAGGTGTGGCTCGAACTAAGCAAGACAGACTAGATAGCAGTTCCATGTTTGGTTAGTTCAGCTGGTTTGTTCCCAAGAAGGCAAATGGTGATGAAGGTTGAGCCAATGACTGGTAGTTGAAGCGGAACCATGAGAGTTAGTGTGGGGGTTAGAGAGAGGAGTGTTGATCTGTGATTCTCATTACATGTGGGGAACGGTGGGGGCTTCTGTGCAATCAGTATACGACAATCGATTGCCTGGCAAAAAGCTCAGGGCGGTTACCACCTTAGCAGCAACAACAAAGGGGTGGATCGGCAGAGGCTTCATTTCACCCGGGGTGCCCCATATATAACTGACGGCAATGATAATTGGTTTAATTTTTAATTATACTGTTAGAAAAGGTTCTGAATAATTCATTTGCATCAACCAACTGTGATTTCAAAACGCATACGCATCATGAGCAAGTTTGGGAAGCATACCGGTGATTCCAATTTAGCGATAACTACTTTTTCTTGGAATGGCGATGGAGAGTTTGTCGAGATAAGAGGTTCTTTTGGCCTACCCAAGAACCCTGACTGGAAACCAATGGCGATGAATTGGTCCAAGGAGCTCGATAAATTTTACATTGATCTTAAGCTTGAACAAGGGAAATTTTACCAGTACAAGTTTGTCGTTGATGGCAAATGGGTATGTGATATGAACTCTGAAACCTCCATCGACGTGAACGGGAATTTGAACAATATAATTTACGTTCCTTATCTCAACCGCAATGCTGAGTAAGTTACTGACTTGGGAAAGTTATTGACATCTCTTTAGTCCTGAATTCGAAACCGAGGCTAGCACTGAAGACGAGCAGTATGCCGGGGAGTCACGTCCCAGAGCAAGACAAGAGTAACCTTATTTTTAATTATTGATATTCATTTTGATAGGATCATTGACAATTTAGCCTCAAGAAGAAGACTATCTTCTAATGCTACTCAGCAGTCTGGTCAGTCCTATCTTCCTTCTGGAGGGCAAGGGTCTACAAGGAAAATGAGTGGATCCACTGTTGCCTTTGACGATGGAAATTCATATCGTCAAGAGACTGCATATAAGAGTGGCGACCTGCAAAAATGGTAAGTTGCCCAAACCTAAATCTATTATATTAGGGAAACGCTAAACTAAATGTAGGGAGCAGCAAGAATCTTTGTCCAGACAAAGCCAAATGCCTAGAAAATCTAGTAAGCAGCTCGATTATAGCGAAGAATATGCCAAGCAGGGAAAGAGAGAACCGGCTACTCCAGAGCCTCGCATTCGTACAAACGACGGGTACTCTCGCGGAGCAATGCCTTCTGAAGTTGTACCGAGTGAACATAATAGACGCCCCAGCCAGACCGGAAGCGAGTCGGGGCACACCCGCTCTCGCTCACGTGGAGGCTCCTTCCATTCATCAGAGCGTGAAATTCAAATGGAGCACCAGTCGCTCCAGCCAGAAGCAACGGATAGCCGAGGCCGATCTTATTCACCATCAAACCAAGTTCAGGCGCCACTGCCTGGCTACGTCTATCAGACACGCCAGTTCATGCCAGTTGGCCCCCAGCTCCGAGAACAAGAAGCTAAGCGCGAAAGCTTATCGCGCTCTAGTGGAATCGCAGCACGCCATGTCAGCTTTGACCCTGCTACTCTTGCAGAAAATTATGACTCTGTGGACGCTTCAGAGCCAGAGTATCAACAGAGTACGTCTAGGCGTGTTCCTGAGAAAGTTCAAGTAAAGGGGGCCTCACAGATGCGCCAGCCTGAACACGAGCCTGAAGAAGACTGCGATATGGACCAGCGATATGGCACTCAAGCCCCAGTGAAGGAAAAGTACCCCAGAGGCTCGCGTCAAGCCGCCGACGAAGGTTTGAATCCAGCCAATGCTCGTCGTCAGGGTTACCCCCCACATGCAGCTCACAACCCTGGTTCCTCTGAAGTAAGCCAGGATTTCGAGTCCTATCCAAATGATTCCATTGCCCCTGAGGACTATGATGAACAAATAATGCAAACACGCTCTCAAGTCAAGTCTCATCGTCGCAATAGATTTGGGCAAAGTTCAGCTGGCCCCACCCAAGACCCTATCCAGGGCTACTCGGATCCAGACAGCAGCGACGCAATGGATTTCGGTGGTGTTAAGCCCGTTTCGATAACGCCCCTCAGATATTCTCAACAGGCTGAAGAAGTACAGATTCCTCAGCCGTCCCCTCGCCGAGACTCTGTCAACAGCGCCTCCTTCCCCCGCGGCCGCAAGCCATCCAACCCCAGCATAAACTACCCGGCTAGTGCCATGGCAGTCAATGGGGAGGAAGTTTACAACAACCAAGGTTACTCTTCTAAAGGACGCCAGGGTGGCAGCCATCGCCTTGGTGGATCTTCTAGGCCAGCATCTCGTCTTCAAATCCCTACTGAGTTTATGGCGGTAAAGAATCAAACCGAGGCTGCTTCCTACTCAAGGAACGACTTTAACGAGACATCTGAATCTGGTACCGACACCATGGAGATGCCCTATGAAGGTCAAGCATACTCCAACGTCTATCCCAAGAAGGGATATCCCTCCGAAACCCCCAGCGGTAGATCTCCTGGCTCGGTAGGTCGCAAAGGTTCAAATCCTGTTAGCTCTTACTCTCCAGGCAGAAATAATGCCGATATCAGTGATCGCTATCGTCAACCAGGGTTTACTGCCGCAGAGCAAGGGTCACGCAATGATGTTTATGTTGAATCAAGTGCTAATATGAACAGCGGGAGACGTCGTTCGAACACAGAGCAGGAATATACAGAAGCCACAGCAAGACCTAGACGACGCTCCAAGGCTGACCAGTATGAGTATGCCGAGTCTGCATCTGGAAAATCTGCTATCTATTTCGATCCAGTCACTGGGAAGTTTGTTCGCAGCTACGCCACCCAATTAGTTGACAACGCTCCAGTTAATCAGGAATACAACGACGTCCCAGGAGGTAGAAGACGCCGCTCTAACACCGAAAGAGCCGAGTATTACGACCCCAGCTCTGAAAAGGGCTATTCCACCATCCAGGATATAGACTCTAACCGCTATGAAGCAAGAGCGGGAAGAAACAGACGCAGCCCTATTTTCTCGCAAGGAGGCCACGAAGATGTTGCTGACCAGGAGTACCATAAGAATACTGGTATCAATCCAAGATCAGGAAGACGCCGTTCTAGTACCCAACAAGCTGATCATCTTGAATCTGCAGCACCCAAGTCAGCTGGTATTCTCAAGAAGGACATGGGAGCACATCCCGCAACAGGAAGATCTGGCCGCGGCTCTGTCTCCTCACAAGGAGCTCGTGAGGATAACGACGACCGAGACTACCACAACAATGCTGGTGGGAGTTCGCGCGCCGGAAGACGCCGCCCCAGTGCCCAGACTAGTTCTACAGGGTCCAAGCCTACTGCGAAGGGTTCAAACGCCACTGCTAGATTTGACCCCACAACCGGGAGATTTATTTTCGATTCTGAACCACTCCCAGGAGCCGACGATGCGGCGGCTAATGAACATGAGTCTAAGGATGATATCAAGCAAGAGGAGGAAAACAATGTCAATCAGCATCCCTCTGCAACCGTTAATCCCGATCCTACTTTAGCGTTGCCTCAAGAACATCATGAAAGCACAGCAGAGGATGCCAACCAAACCATCCCCGCCAGTGATCAAGTTAACCAGCCAGCGAAGCCTGTGATCGGCTACTATGATCCTAAGCTAGGACAATTCGTTTACGCCACAGAGGCGCCTGCTGAGACTACAGATCAGGAACCACCTTCCCAGCATGCCGAAACTTATCCAAGCCGCTGCCACAACACCATCCCTGACCAATCAACTCAGACATCCATTGCTCAAGGCAGCAACACCAAAGAGGAAGCCTCGTGTGCAGATATTGATCCTTCTGTTGGACACTACGACCCTGTCGCAAAGAAGTTTGTTTGTGGCTTCTCACATCAATCAAAGGCCGATGCTGAAAACGTAGCTGAATCCACCAATAACATTGCGGAGTCCAAGCAGCAAAACGTCACTGGGGATGTTGCTGCTGGACCAGGATACTTTGACCCTACAACAGGAAGATTCACTTATGCTTCTTCAAATGAAGCATGTTCTACTCAGGAAGGCTCTAAGGCGCAGGTCAATGCCTCCACGGAGGAAGGCTATCAGTCGCTGAATACCAATGACGGTTTCAGTGTTGGCTTAAGCATGCTCAGCGAAGGACCCAACCAGCGTTCCGATAACGAGGAAAAGACAAGCTATGGTGCTCCTCCCTCTGAGATCTCCACCAACGAGCCCGAGGAATCTTCAGCTCAGAGCATCGCTTCAGAAGGTGCTTCAAGCGAGGAAAAACTCCCAGCATGCCCAACCCAGGCAGTACCAAGCTCCCTTCGACGTGTTTTCGATCCCCTTTCAGGAAAGTTTGTTTACACCGAAGCGCCACCAAGCAACCAAGCTTCGGCTTCCGTGTCCCGAGGAACCCCTGCCCAGCTTAGCCGTCGCACTACTGGCTTAAACAACTACGTCGCAGCCAGCCACAGCGGACTTGGCGATACAGAAAACGCCGAAGTAAGCCACGATGAATCTGTTTACCAAGTATCAACCCCAGCTGCCGAAAGAACCCCATCAGGTGGATATTTCGATGCAAGCACTGGGAGATTTGCGGGCGTCACTAGGTACATCCAAGAAAGGAAAATTGACCCTGTCCCCACTCCAGCTGTAGCCAAAGAGCCTGAAAGCGTCAAGCCTGCTGAAGTTGCTTCTTCACAGACATCTAGGTACTTTGATGCCGACTCAGGGAGATTCGTAACTGGAACAGCCCCAAGCCATAATGTTAGCCTCCCTGCACCAGTGAAGCAGACCAGCTACCCCGTCTCGACTGGGGTGAAAGCTGATGCAGCCCCCCTGCACAAGCTGGAGCCTACTTCGATGTAAGCACAGGAAAATTCATCAACGGCACTGCCGGCCAGAATCTGGAGAACAACAAGAAGCCTTATGTTGCCGGTAGCAAATCTAATGCAGACAAGGACACAGATGGTTCATCTGAAAAGCCCAGTGGTTATTTCGACATGAGCACTGGAAGGTTTATCAGCTCCCCCATCAAAGCATATGCTGCACCTGGAGCCCAGGAACCTGTCCGCTCTAATTTGGAGGACACGAATGCTGAAGCACAGGTAGACAAAGCTGCTTCTAGCCAAGCAACACCATTCTTCGACCCTGCCACTGGAAAGTTTGTTAACAGCGTTGTAAATGAGCCTTCTCAGCAAAAAGCCAGTGTAGGGTACTTTGATATCAAAACAGGAAAGTTTGCCGTTGGTCCCCAAAGCGAACCAACCACATCAGACATCAAAGACAACACTGCCGGTGCAGAGAAAGCTATCTATCCCTCAAACTATCTTGAGTCTACCAAGACTGAGACAACTCCTACAGCAGAAGCTACTTACACTGCGAATATCTCCGAAGCTACCAAGGCTGAGGAAGCCCCTGCACCAGGGGTTGGTTATTTCGATGTAGCCACCGGAAGGTTTGTCAATGGGTCCCAAACTACCGCAGGAGAGCAGGATGGATCCAATCAACTCGAGGTAATTTTAAAATATTGTTGTAGGTTACTAACTATTATCAGGTGTCTTCAACCACTGACACTTTGGCCAATGCAGACGCGGAAGTTCCTTCCGTCGACATCCAGACTCCCAAGAAAAAGAAAGGGTCTTCGGGCAAGAAGCATAGCTCCAAGAGCAAGTCCAAAGGAAAATCTAAAAATAAGGCAACCCAGTCCGACGTAGCCTATGAGCAGGATGCTGCTGCAATCAACCTGAACTCCAATTCCCTGGTTGACCAAATGCACACCCTGCGCTCATTAGAAAACCAATACTCAACCGAGTCTGACTCCGAGTCTTGTGACGAAGACTCCCAAGATGATCCAGACAGCGCCTCTTCGGCCAGCACACCTATGGAAACCGAGTTTACTAAAGCTGAGCCCACCAAGAACCCCTCTCTTGAATTGCCTCTATTCTCCAAAACCAGCTTGGCAATCTTGATTGGAATTTACATGGTGGCTTCCTACAACAGCAGCTCCAAATCCTCAGGTTCCATGCTGATGATAATTCCTCTTCTCTTTCTTCTGGTGATTTGCGTGGCCGTAATGAATGCCTCTGCTTGGATCAAATACAGCAAGTTTGGCTGGAGATGCAACGCCGACATGTCAATCACCCTGTTTGAAGATGCTGAGGATTTAGATTCTCGCTGCGTCACCCTGACCACCACTAATATCCTTTCTATCCTTTTCCTAGGCATAGCTCTTATCTCCATTCTTGCCATGACATCCGTCACTTCATTTTACGCTGTGGGCTCTATGACTAAGGAGGCATGCTGCTCTGGCCTTTAATATCCCTATTAAACATATATTCATACCTTTTAGTTTGACTGCACTTTAGAATTTAGCTTACAACTTATATAGGCTGACCCTTACAAGCTCAAGCAAAGCTATCAATGCATCTATATCAAACTTTCACTTTATAATTTGAACACAGCCATTACAAAGCCAAGACCCCTTTTCAACCAGCCCTCAATGGCCAGCTTCTTCTTAAACCAGCAGCCATCTATAATCTACAAGAAAATCCATCAATACCCTGAAAAGCATCGTAAAGTGATCCAGGATATTTCCTTCTAGAAGATTATCATCTTTTCGATAAAACACATCTCCCACAACTAAAAAACCTGTCAGCTCACACCTGGAACTCTCATCAACCTTGGTACTTATCTATTCTGGACAACTTCAAAAAGCTCCATATAACCTTGCTATTAGATCTCATATCAACCATCCTTAAGCGGTTCCTTATATCCTTCATCTAGGGATGTATAAGTTATCAACCATCCTGACAAGTTTTCTAAAACTAATTAATATATCTCTTCAGATGATAACCTCTTAACCTTTCTAATATCACTAAAGTGTGTCAGAGACATGTGGAAGTACTCCATCAAAACCAACAGCTACAACTATCCTGAACTCTCTACCGCTACCTCAATGAATAAATCAAGTTCAGGTCACAGCAACCAGCCCCCAAGATACTAAAAAGTACACCAGCTTACTAGCCTGTTGAGATAAAAAAAATCATCTCAGTCTATAAACAAACTCAAAGTGGACCTGAATCTATTGCAATTCAATATAAGTTCTTTGATTTTCAATTTCGTTTTTAGACTGAGATGAACTCATTTATCTCAACAGGTTATAAAACCACTGTATGACCTGATATCAATTAACAGTATGGTTTACACATTATATATCTGTTGGCTGCCCATCTTCAGTTCTATTTGAAACCAAGGTTGTTCTGTGTATCCCAACAGCTGGAAAGTTGCAGTAAGGTTGGGTTCAGCTCTTGGAAAAGGCATCAAGAGGATACAGTAGGAAACCTTGATTACAAAAGAGTTGAGGTTCAGAGCTAGCCTTGGGTTAGCCTTCAGGGCAGAATTAAAGGGGCATATCTTAGTTTCCTGAAAGATAAAAAAGAGTTCCCTTTTAATGAAAAGGAACAGAACACTTGAAGAATATAAAAGCCAACACAAATGTGAATAAAATTTTCTTTAATTAGAGTGAGAATTCTACTTATATAGTAGGATAGGAGTAGGGATTGTTCACTAGATAGACAAGGGGGCTGGTTGGGTTTGAAATTGTACTGGGATCAGAATAACTCAGGGGCAGGAAGATATCCTATCAATTATTTCTCTGGCAGCTGATTTTTGGTCAAATCCGATCCACCCATAGTTTTTTCTACGTGTAAATTTTTACTTTGCAACAAAAAAATAAAAATTACGGAACAAAGAAAGTATTTCCTATAAAATTTATCCTTCAAAACTCTTAATATTTGTATTTTATTTTCTAGCAGTGAAACTAAATTTAATTGGCTCTTAAAAAGGTAAACCTTCAAAATTAAGCCTCTTAAAAAAATAAAAAATGATTATATATGTGAAGCATAGCTTTTATTGGTATATAGATTATATTTAAATTTTTGATATATTGTATAGTTAAAAAAGTTATATAGGAAGAAGATTATAGGTGGATCAAACTTGACTGAAAATCAGTCAACAGAAAAATAAATGACAGAATATCTTCCTGCCCCATAAACTAAGGTGGTAAACCGGAATGCATGAATATTGCAGTTACTCATTTAAGGGAAGAGGGCAACTGTTGAAGTCAAAATTAAACCCAACTAGATCTTTGCAAGTATTGCAATTTGCAGGCCATATTGAAACAGCATAAATGGTGCAATTTATAACAAGTACTATAGACAGCAGGCTTACCAGATTAAAACCCTAGGCTAGAAAGAGTTCTATCAGATAACCAAACCCTACTAACTTAATTATCTTATCCAACTATTCATATAGCCCCGGTTTTGGTTGACAGGTCTAGTTGACTGCTAGACTGCTCTGTAAACAGCTCAACCTTTTTCATTTGAACAACTTTTTTTACTAAACCCTTTTGGATTTAGCTAAATATAACTTTAAGCTGCCCCAGGAAAATCCCTCCCTCCCTGTTTTATATTTGGTTGGGATCCTCTTGGTTTAGATTGGGTATGAGTTAGGGCTACAGCAATCTATTACAGCAATTGATAGTATGTTGGCGGGGGTGTTTTACTTTACCACTAGTAATTAATATATGACCATATGTTGAATTAGATCAAGGCAACTGATATCATATTTTAAGCCCTTCAACTTTGGAAAATGACTATGAGCATTGATATGAAATCTGATAAAGTATATGATTTGAAGCCTTAAGAAATCATGCCAATAAAGCATCAAGCTCCTATGAAGTTAAATATCTCATCAGGATACAATCCAAAAAATAAAATAACTGGGAAAAACATTGGAGCTGAACTGGCTTAGGTTTGCCCTTGCTATCTTTTCATATTATATGGATCACTTTAGAGTCAGTATCTGGTTTATAGCTCTACAAAAGTATTTTTTGGCCTCTTGCTGGAAAACAATACCCAGTATGTATCCATTGGTTTTCACTGTTGAAAGGTGGGTGAGACCAAGCCAGCTTAAATTTCAGGGATCCAGTCTTGAGCGGCCAGCTTGTTGTTTTCAGGGGTAACTTGGGCTGGGTTTTTTGCGGACAATGCCCACCACAAGAGGGGAGCTAACTTTAAAAGATTGGAGGCGGACTTTCCCACCCAGGACCACAGGCCGGCAGTCGGGATTATAGTATCAATTGCCCCTGTGAGGGTGATGTACACAATCCCAAACAGCTTTCCAGAATGGTTGGTTGGGAGGTTGGGTGAGGAAGCAGGCATAGGTTTTGGGGTCACAGGCAGTTCCATGGGCAGGTTGTAAGCAGGGAGATAGTTGAATTTTCCTCTGAACAACTTGGGTGTTGAAAATATTCACAGGCCTTGTTAGTTGTATCTAACTGCAGATTGTATGTGGGCCAAAGGATTGAGTTTGAGTATCTTTTCCAGAGTGTATTCCTTGTATTCAGATTTTAGAGGATAGTTGGTAAAATGGACGGGTCCAAAGGGTACACCAGGAGGACGGAAAACAGCAGGCAGTGGGGAAGGCAGGCCAGGAGATCTTGAACTGAATTGGTAGACAGCAAATACAAAATAAGGCAATAGCTGTGTGAGCCAAAATAACATAATCTTTATTCAAAAATGGCAATAAGTTTGGAGCACAGGGTCCTTTGGTCTATAGAGTACCCCATCTCCAAACTTAACATTTTTCATGGGGGGTTCATCAGGGCATTGGGAAAGGCAGGGTCAGGGGAACTGGGTGTTTGGGTCTAAAGGCAGCAAAATGGCACTTGGCCCAGGATTTCTTTCATTGGTCAAGAATCTCAATTTGGCTACCTGATTATCTTGCTTTAGTGTCGTGGTCATGGGAACAGGCTGCAAACCCATGCCTCTTTTCTGGGTTGGCTCCTGATTGGTTGCTGGTGTAGACTTCAAGTTCATGAAGCTAATAGTTGCCAAATCAGTACCTCCATTAGGCGCTGTGATTAGTCTTCCATTTTGTGAAATAATTTCCTTGGTTTGGCTTATTTCACTGCATGGGCCAATATTCTTGGTATCAGCTTGTGGGAGCTTGATCCCAGAAAGGCACAGGCAGGCGGTCCTGCGGTCCACAGGCCCAGTGGCATGGGGGGGAGGTCCAGGGTCAGGGTTTGATTCCTGCTCCCGGGCCCGGGTTCCCAGAGAGGAAGAATTGTCAATCCTGACATTAAGCCAAATTTCACCCTATCCAAATAAATTCAACTGATCTCAGGAGGAATGAGGGTGGATCTGAATCCATTGTCAATAAATATAAATCCAGTAGATTTAAAATCTTCCTGGAGACCTGCATGTTTGATTTTGAGCAGAGCAGGGTTATTTAGGCTGGCTCAGTTTTATTATTCTTACTGCTGCAAAGCCTACTGCATTTTATGGGCACTCCCAAGAAAATTATGTTGTTAATTGGCATATTATTACCACATGCTTGTTTTACTGTTTAAAAATATTTCCACTGTAGATTTAGAACCTGCTGGGAAAATTGTGGAAATTTTAAATCCATTATACATGGTTTACAGCTAGAATTGTGATTTGGTTACTTTTCAATTAAACCATTTTTGGCATTTTTTGAATAAAAGTATTGGTTCTCATGAACACATTGCAAGTTTCAAGCTGTGACTGCTTTTCCAAGTGAAAATTGAAACTTTATGTATCAGAAATGGATTTTATAAATCTCAACCAGACCCAACTATTTTTTTTGAAACTGTGGTGTTGTCAAATCTCACAATCAACCTTAAAGCTTTAAAGAAATTCTACTAGATAGCTCAAATATGAATGGTATCTTTTGAAATATATATAAAAGCATAAAAAGTAAACTGGGGCTAATAGACCAAATCAAAAGGCTCCACTATAATAAAAACCAAAGGGAAATGCAGCTTTGATAACCATTTTTAGGCATAAAAATTGCATAAAATGTAGGTTTGCCTAAAATAGGGCTCAGTAAAATACTTTGCACACCAAATCACCAAATCAGACATCATGATGCTATTTGTAACAAAGTTTAATTCAGAATCTGGGCTTCAAAACCCCATATTGAATAACTGACTAACAGATAATATCTCTGTGGAAATTGTTTTGTACAAATTAATTTGACTATGGAATTTTCAAATTTATTTCCTGTATGGTTTACTAGCTGGCTTTGTGAATGTTAGCTTGGGTTTCTAAGCTTCAGAAATGAATACTACACAAACTATCAACAGCACAATTCAGCATTTTAAAAATTACCAGCCAAGATTTTCCCAGGTAATAAATATAGAAAATGTTGAAAATAATTTTCTATGCCCTAAAAATGTTATAAATAAATTTATTTCATTTCTTATTCCTCTCTGTTACTATCAAGCAGAAAGTTTTCACTGGTTTACATTATTGTGTGCACTTACTGGAATCATAATCTTTACAGTTTAGGCAATGGCTTGAACAATATATTAACCACCTTCATTGCATCATGGCTCCTGCCACCACAAAGTCACTCTACCCAGGGATAAATCTATAGCCAACCCCACCAAAAACATCACTTTTATAAGATAGATATTTTTTGATGAACAGACTACCTTACAAGAAGACATGACACAGCCTTCCAAAAAGGACCCAGAGGGTCAAAAAATAGACCCAACACCAGGAACAGTAGATTAAAAACCAATGAACACACCTCTCCAAGTACTACTATCAGTCAACAGCCCCCATGTCCCAAGTCAGATTTATTAACTTAAGTTCAGGACATAAATTGCTCTCAAGACCAGCTACCAAAGTGATCCATATCAAGGTTGTTGGAAGCAATGGGGCTTAATGCACCTCCCCTGTTTACCCAGATGACACAAATCCTTGTAAATTAGACCCTAGACAGACTTTGTGTGGCCAAGGGTAATTTATACATTATATGAGCCTATAGGTAAAAAAAAAGAGCTGATTTGTCAGGATATAATGCCATTTAGGGTGGGGCAGCAGACACAGGTGCATGCTGAGCTGAATGGCTGGAGCATAAGGCTCACACACATTATTTTTGCCA
The DNA here is from genome assembly GCA_014839935.2 of Entomophthora muscae. Lineage (NCBI taxonomy): Eukaryota > Fungi > Entomophthoromycota > Entomophthoromycetes > Entomophthorales > Entomophthoraceae > Entomophthora > Entomophthora muscae. Next base: position 1,541 of record QTSX02001572.1, on the reverse strand, counting down.
ACTTGATAGCATACAATAGTGCTGTTTATATACTTATTGGAAGTATATAAATCAAAACAAAGGGGAAAATTAAAGGAGTTTATATACTTTAATGCATATATAAGAAGACTATTGTAAAGTATCATGATAAGCCACATGCATTCATTTACATCATGACATTCACAGGAATTGTCCAAGTAGTGTTTCATTTAGGATCCAAGATTTCTGATACCAATGCAACATGAATTTGTGATAAGGGTGTCACTAATTATTCATTGAATGAGTTGCTTCTTGGGGAATTGTTTTCCCCAAGAGAGAGTAATCATATATGTTGCAACATCTTTTAATGTTTGTAGCAGCTTGAGGTAGTAATTTCTACAACATTTAGTCAATTGCTCTTTACTCTTAGTACTATGCATGTTATGGGTATATTAAAGACTTACACAAGACAGAATAATAAATATATTATGACAAAAACTACTTTATTGTTTTTAACCAGTATAGACTATATAAGGAGAGAAGATGGTTGGGTTTGGCTGGAGCAGTAAATAGAATAATCTATTCTTTGCACATATATGTTACACAGGAATTAAGGGGCAACAGAACAACTGGTTTTACATGGCTTCCCATTTAAGGGAATTATAGCAAACCAGCCACTGTATGAATTGAACCTCAAACTTCCTTTGTTAGATTGTGTGCGTAATCAATTGAGCCTATGCTTACTGCATTTAGAAACTTGATTTAGTTGACAATTGGGAAAATAATTAAAACACAATAGAGCAATTGCAAAATCATGCAATTGTTATGTTGCTTTACCCCTGATGGACAATAAATTGTCTTATTCATTTAGGGGTTGTAGCATTTCCCCCACTGGATCATACAATAGGTTTTAAAGAGGCATGATGTCCTCAGCAGCATTCAAGGTGTAAAGTTACACCTCCCCCTTAGGCCTCTACTTCAATCCCCACCAAACGCTTGGGGATCTCTGCCAACTTACACCTGAATATTTTCTAAAGATTTACTGAAAACCCCCAATAAAGGTCCTACACTATTAATTTAGAATTAGTTTGAAAATCTCCCACCTAACCCAGCCAAGAGATACCTCTGGTTAAATATCATGTGCAAAAGCGGCTAGGAGCAGTGGTAATTGCATTCAAGATAGGTTCTTAAATTTTCAGTTGAGTCAGTTTTCCCTTTGATTTGTCCATTTGGATTTTTCCAGATTTTCCTGCCTCAAGAGATTCATCCATATTCTCATATCATTTATTAATCAGTTTTGACATTCAACTTCCCATCCAAATTGTATCCTCTCCCTTTTAAATGAATGCAACAGTTGTGAAAGACCCTGCTTCATCATTCTCTACTCTAATAAAGTTTGGAATTTGTTAGTTCAATTTGGTCATATGGTTTTTTCTATGACTTTGGTGTTCAGTTGATTCCTTCCCCCCTTTTTGTCTTCCAGGAATTGTTGATGACAACCTTTTGGTTGTTGCTGAAACTGCAGTTTTTATTGTGGTTGAGAGCTTGGTTCTATTTTCTACTAACATGCTCCCCAATTCTCA
>QTSX02001571.1:0-213229 GCA_014839935.2 Entomophthora muscae | reverse complement strand
ATGTCCCCACAAAACCTCCTCTTGTAACTAACCCCTCCAAGGTTGATGGCGCCAAAGCTTGCAACATAGAGAAAGAGTGGATCAAGGGGGAACAAAACACCTCAAGACCAGATACACCATAGGTGACCCTGTCTACACCCTGAACCCCAATTCAGCTAAGTTAGAACCCAACCACTTAGGGCCCTTCAAGATAGCCTTGGTCTATGAAAACCACACCTACCAACTTGAAGATGCCCAAGGAAACACCAAAATTCTCCACCACAATTGCTTGCGCTCCTGCTGTGCCATCCTCACATAAAATCTCTTTGTGTGTACCTTTCCAGACCTTCCACAGGTTCCAATTCTGGTTTCTGGTGAAAAGCAGGGGGCAAGGGGGGTGTTGCAACCAAGATTACATCCTCGCCTGCTAATGTATCTCACAATACACAGGGGGCAATTGATGAGTCACCCCATGATGTGTCTAACAGCATGAATTAATCTGGTGGTAATGTTGAATTGCGGGCACTATCTGTTAATTAGGAGTGTTGCCAATTCAACATGCTGATCCCTGTGCAAGTTATTCCACAAACCCAAACCTTATATCAAACCTGCCACTGTGCCACCCCCTGGGGACTTGTGGCTTTTCTATATGGTATATTAATTACAATATTACTTAATAAACTACATCTCATTCTTATTTTTGTCCTTTCTATTGGACTTTTGTCTTCCACAATCAAATACTGAACTATTATTGGTTCAGTTGCAACACATGATTACTGTAAATTCACTGCCACCTCTGCTTTGGACTGCTCAATCTTTCCCCGTTGTACCAAGAAAGGTCCCAAAATGCCCGCCAAACCCCTCCATTTGTTGAATGATTTAGCTCACATGGTTGATGAGAGGTTTGTGCTGGCTTATCCTGTGGAATCCCTGCCTTTGGTTGCTCCTTCCTGGGAAGAAACCCTGGTTAATTTGGACTACCTATTAGCCTGGTGTCATCCGTTTTTAAAAACTATCAGAGCCACCCAATCAGGTGTTGCCACATTGACGCTTGATAACCCAGTTGACCCCCAAATGCCTGGCATCTCTTCCAGCCAATCAGATTTGATTTTGGAAATTGGAGTAAAACTCTCCAGTCCCTCTTAGCCCATCCAGCAAAGTTTTGTACCTAGCCAATCAGGCTCACCCCCAACTGTCATGTGACCAGTTTTTTGCAATCCATTCCTTTTAACCAAGCAAGGGGACTTTCAGTCCCCTGCTTGTCTATTTTCCACTTACATTAAAGTTTGGAGTCACCTGCACCTTAATTTTCTTAATTTTGAGTTGCCTGGAACCAGTTGCGTCCCTAAAGCTCAAAATATTAGAGTGTAGCCCCTGCCCTAAGCTTACCTTTAGCCAGCCGGTTTTGAACCTGGCTTCTCTTCTGGCTCCTTGTACAAGTGTTCTTTCACTTAGTTGTCGTCTCTTTTGCTCTCGCCTTCAAAATCAAAGTTCGAAGCTCAAAATTTCAATTGAATTTTCCTATAATTTCTATTATTATCTCAAATTTTCCTTTAAAAATCATTGTTTTCAAACCTGATTTTGCTTGCAGTTATAATCCAAGGGCCCCAAGACAACAGCGAGGCTACCCAAACCTGTTCTGCTGTTTTCCCAAGAATTTGCCAAAGACTACCCTAGTCTTGCCATTTTCTCTCCGTTTTCTCCAGAAACTATACCATCCTACCCCAAATTTTGTGCTGGTTCTTTCTATGATACTGCCGGCTCTTAAATTTGTTGTCTTTTCCCTGGCTCTGTTTCTCTTGCTTCTGTGGTCCACCTCCCCTGACCTGTGGGGGAAAATCTCCTCATTGGCCCGTCTGGTAGATAGCAACCCTGCCAGTCTCTGGGACCTCCCCAGCAGTCTTCTCTTTTCCGGAGAGGCTGTGGTTAAGAGCCTGACGTGTGACAATCTTAATCTGGACGTCGTGGAGCTTGCTTTGCCTAGTTCTGAAGAGGTAGTGCCCCCCACACCTCCTCTCCCCTCCATGGTTCAGAAGAATGTGGTACCCCCCAAGTCCTCCAAGGTGGCCTCTCCTGCTCCTACTCGCACTCCCTGGTTGCTCACCGGTCTGATTCTAATGGGTTTGAACGCCTACTTCCCCCAGTTTTCCCTGGTGTTCTCCCTGTGGTCCCCTCTCCAAGCGGCCATCCCAGTTGCGCACTGGATGGCATCCTGGTGGTTTGTTGCATCGGGATGGGAGCCGAACTTAGTTAGTTTAGCCCCTCTCTCTCACAATTACCTCTACCTAAGAAAGTACCAGACAACAATGACCCTGACATACAACACACCAGAAGGGACCAAGAAGACAAGGAAAAGAAAAGGGTTGAGAGGAAAGCAATCCTATTATAAAAAGAACACTCTCAAGTTGGGGAAAGAATCTGGGTTGTTAATCACAACATGCACAAATTAGAACCAGGGTTACGAGGATCAGGAATCATCATGAAAGTCAAGCCAAACAACAATTACCTTGTCAAAGAAATTGGCGCTTGTACAGAACTCAAGCATATGCACCATGGCAACTTGCCTGTGCAAATCAAGAACAGCATAATGTAACTCTTGACTTCCTGTACTCAATGAAAAACTGGATCAATATCAAGCTCAGATCTCTGACGCTCTCTCAAGAAAATTCCCAAGGCTCCACCTTTCAGCACCCCAGGGGAAAATGTTGCAACATCTTTGATTACTCTCTCTCAGGAAAGTAATTCCCCAAGTAACTCATTGAATGATTCCCTGACTAATTGTTAAGTTGGTGGCACTCTTATCAATCACCCATCTATTACAGGGATCAAATTTTTGAGTCCTAAGCAGAACACTACTTGGACAAGCCTCCTGACTGCCATGATGTTCATGGACAATATGTGGCTTCTCATGATACTATATAATACTCTAAACTCATACCCAATAAAGTATCATTTTCTTCTTAATTTTCCCATTTATCTTGTTTATTATATTTATAAGAAGTATATACTTGAAAATCAGATTTAAACTTAAAGGGCTCAAATCAGACCTGAAATTATCTGCACCTGATCGAATTGAAATTTTAGATGATAAAAGAGCTCACAGCTTATTATATATGTAAATAAGAGTAACTAATTGGTAACACTCAACTCTTTGTGAGTTTTGCTGTTTTGCATGGATGAGGTTGTTTTGAAATAGACTGGAACCAAGCTGCATTCACTTCTTGCTAATCAGACATATCACATCAAACAAGGAACTTCCCATCTCACAGTGATATAAATCATCTAGAAAAGTGTCAGGACTACCTTTTTGCTGCTAGCTGTTACTCAAATTATTGTTCTTGAACAACCCAGCTTAATTTAGTTGATTTTAGTTTGAATTGACCAGTGCTTACATTTTCAGTTTCTGTTTTTGAATCCAAATTTCCTTTTAAATTCAAGTCTTCAGACTTGTTTTTCCTTATCGTTTGTGCTGACACAAGTCAGCTTTTTCTCTCTCTTTCTTCTCACTTTCCCCTGCGCTTCTGATGACTATCTGGTCAGTCTAGTAAAAAAAAACTTAACAAACTTAAGTTAAGTTATTGAGCTTCTGTTTGCCCAACAATTGTTGCAATTTTCCTTCTTGAAGCTAAACCTTCTCCCCATGCAAATCATCTCAATTTTTTTCAAGAATAAGTACGTGGAGCCACCAGCCTCAACAGTAAGTTAAGATTGTTTGACTTGCACCCCAAAAAGGTACTTGTTAGGGTTTGGAGCTTTTCCTTTTGTAAATCTTTTTTGTCCTGCTTGCATTTTCCTTTCTTGTTTTAGTCAACAAATTTTTTATGATTCCTTTTGAACGCCTATTTCACCATCTTAGTAATTTTTATAATAATACTCAATCCTTAACTGTTAACAGTTTCAACTCTATGGTTGATCCTGAACAATATCTTGATCTTGAAGTCAGCTTTTTAGACCAATCCTCTATTGTGAAGACTGGAATCTATTTTATCTTTCTTAGTTTAATTAACCAACTCAGTCCTCATTTATCCTCTTACAAACTATTAGGGGCTCTTGTCCAACTACTTTTACAGACTTTACCTACCTTTTTGTATTTAACTAACATAAATATATTGGGCTTTAAGGCTTTAGTTTATAACCGTTTGCCTAAGAGCTTCAGACCTTACAAAAAGGGATATCAGACATCTCCCAATTAGAGGAGGCTCTTTAAATATGAAATGGTTGATTTTGTAGCAAATTTAAAGTCTCTGTTGTGATGAAGTTGACTGTTAAACAATAGAATACCCAGAAGTAATCCACATCATGTTCTATTCATAGAAATGATGGATTTAGTTCTCTATCTAATGCAAGTTTATATTGTGACTTAAACCTTGCAGCTATGCAAATGCAAAGAACTTCACCTCAATTGCCAAGCATACATTTGAGCAGCTATATAAGCTCAATCAAGATTGCTTTAATAAAACGTGTTTTCATAAATCTTTCCTCTTATTCCCGCCTGGTCTCTTATTGGTTGCAACTGGTGCAACCAATCAGGTTATTGACTCTTCTTTGTCAAAAGCGTTACACTGTGCATGATTGGCCGAGTCAGATGGCAGAGACTCTAGGTAGGAAGATGCAAGCGATACGATTTGGGGCTGAGGTGCCACCCCCAATTGGGAGGTGGTTGATCATTGTTTTAGACAGTTTGAAGTTTCTGTGAATTGAAAACTTTGTAGCTTGTACGTCTCAAATATGGCCATGGGATTAATCGTCTGTCTACCGGGACTCAACCAATAGGAAAGTATCACATGAACAAATTTTGCTTTAAATCTTTAAAATTTCTTATAAACTGCTTTTTTAAAAATAAATAACCGAGTAATCATTCTTTTTTCATATATTTCTGCATGTCTGAGCGACAGAAATAGCATTTATTGTCATTAATAGATCAAGCATGTAAATTTAACTTGTATCCGTATACTTTTTAGCAAAACATGCTATACATCATGGATTATCTGGTTGTTTAATAAAGTATTATATAAAAAAATAAATTGATGTCTATTCTAATTACAAGCTGCTTAATTTAGCCAAGTGATAAAAATATAGGCCACCGTTTATTTCGCTAAACGCTAAGTAAATAGTTCATGAATAACTTTATTTTAATATCAGCTTTAGTACAATGAATTAAAAATAGAGAACTCAGACGAGATCGGATCCTCTTATTGCCAGATTGGCCAGCTAGAGCACTACAAGTTTAACTCACTTGCAGGTCAGCTTAAGGAAAGAGAAGTAAAAATATAATATATTTAAAGAATCTGGTGTTATCAACTTCTACCTTCTAAACACCACGCAAATCATAAAGACGGAATATAATTGGTAAACCAGGAAAAGTGACGACAGACTTTCAGGACGCGGGGTCAAAATATGCTTGTCGCAGCTGATTCAGGAGTTATTGACAAAATGTTGAACTTAGTATTACCTTGTTTTAATGAACTAAAAAGTGGCATTCCAGCCCAGAAATTATGCAACTATCGAAAGGGAAAAAATAGAGCCATAGATATGGAGAGTGTATAGCTAAAGGTAGGCCAGGGAACGGATTAAAAAGGAAAGACCAGGTGATTAGGTTGTATTGCTTAAAGCATTAAAGAAATACACGTTAAGGGTTGCTAAAGGCTTGATAAAATGTGTACCGATGTAATGCAGTCCTGCAAGAGGCTTGAGTAGATAATTATATTGGGATGTAGGGCAGAATGCAAAACGTAGTATGGAAATAAAGAGGATCCATCTAATCTAGCCAATAGGAAAAGATAAATAAAGTGGGGTAACTTGGATGATGTAATGGCTAGCTTGATTGGGCGAAATGAGGGATCATACAATATCGCCATTGCAAATGATTAGGTGGAGAGAACCAAGCAATATGATTGGATGAATGAAATCGATGGCCAACAGGGAGGATCGACGAGAGAATAATTTTCAAAGTGTCTTTTTATGAAGGGCTATCTGCAATACTAGACTGGTGTTTATATTAGAGGCAGGTGTTACCTCTTGTTTGTAACTGCCAGGCGAAAGAGAGCCAATCAGCAGAGCGACAGCCTCTGCAGCCAATGACTTGTTGACAATTGACCGACTTGTATATAAAAAACCCAGAATTAGCTGAAGAGGTTTAAATAGGTGGGAGGAGGTCAGATAGCTTTCTGCTCTTGCACTCCTAGAAGCCAGAATCAAATTTATGTTGGCAAACAAGCCCTTGAGCCCCCATATCCTGCCTGTTTCGCACGCACCAGCTGTTGTAGAGACCCACCAAATGGTACTAGACCACAGCCTCAGTATAGAGGCATCCGCTCCCTTCAAACATGAGTGCACTATAGTCACTAAAAGCTCTTTTGAGCAGGATTCCATCAGCTCCAGTGTAACTAAATCTTACCCTGAGGATAACACGATTGAGGCCCCATCCCACAATCAAAAAAATGCCAATGATCAATCCCTTGAGTCAGTTACACCCTATGTGCTACCTGTGTTAATAGCACCTAGCAGCCCTCAGATGTCTGAAAGTATGGATGATATAAATGAAAGAGAGATGTTGGAAGCTGTGGGGGAGGATTTTATTCTTGACTCTTCGTTTTCAGATGATCTTTCTGATGATGCAGAAATGGATTTAGATCATGTCGCCCATGTTCCTGTCGAGTTCAGCATAAGTGACATCGACCTCTTTATTTCCCCCAAGGTGAAGGAGGATTTAGAATCCAGCCAATCATTGAAAAGCTATAATGAAAGATTGCTCTCAGTGAAAAGCATGCTTTTCCCAGCTGGTGGTGGGATGACAGAATTTAATACACAAAAGCCAGTGGCTAACAAGGCATCTAAAACACCCAAGCCAAATCCTGACCAGCCTGCCTCTGAAACTAAAAAACAATTGGTTAAGCCACGGCGTGACTCTGAATCCACTGAAAGGACTCGGTTTAACTCAAACAATTCTAAGCCATCATCACGTGATGGTCAGCCCATTGACACTTATGCCAAGTCTTCTTCTCGGCCAAGCATATCTGAGTCTAAACAGAAGCAATCAAAAAACAAACCTACAACTGTTAAAAAACAAAGAGATAGAGATGACTTCCATCACACTTCTAGACCAGATAAGGTACTATCACCACCTCTGCTTATATTAACTCCAAATTAGATCCCAACTGCACCTGAAGGCCAAAACTTTGATGATCTTCTTGAGAGTGCTGTTCGTTCACAAATTGGCCCTGAGGTACAAATCTCAATCATATCAAGACTGAACTTTTTCTAGAATATTACTATTCGTCGTGGTTCAGAAGCTAAAGAACGGAAGAATACTGAAGGCTCTAGAAGCACCCCCTATACAAATGCTGTTAACTCTCAGGTATTTATAGTCCTTTATCATTAGCTAATTTCTTCAAGCCTTCTAGCTCTTTCTCTCATGCCAGTAGCATCTCACGCCGTATTCCAGAAAGAGATACCCGAATGCAAGAATATCGTGCCCCCATTCCCACAGATACAAGGAGAGCAAGTCGTACAGAAGGGCAATATCCTGAAGCTATCATACGGTCCCCCCCTCGTTCCTCCTCACGTCCATCTGGGATGCGTGGGATATCAAAGATTATCCAGTCTTCTGAAAGTTATCAGTCTGTTGAAAGTCAGAAAGACTGATACAACCCTTATCACTTGGTACAAATGTTGAACAACAGGTTTCTAAGCTAGTTGGCTCAATCTAGTTTGATCTATATCCTAACTCAGACTCATGAATACTCTGGATACTAGTACTGTAACCTCATGGAGATGTTCTGCCTTGGCTTGTTCACAACTCTGGATTGTGTTCTACAATACAGTTGGAAGTGTAACCAGCCTTTATAGAATTGCAAGGCAAGAGGTGACTGGCATTTTGACTGCCATATGTACAGTACATCATATTAAAGTGTTGAACTTAAGATGCTGCCAGAGCAGATAATGTACAGCTGACCAGATTTTTGTAAGTATTTTACTTGATAACTCTTAATGAAAACATTCTCTAAGCCTATGAACTAATATAAGTTACGTGAGTGCACTGAACTTGCTTCAGCTGCATGATATTTTTCTTTATTCTTTGTTTGCATTAAATTCTGAATATACAAAGTTATATTTTATAAATAACTGCACTAATATCTTGCTTTTAAGTAGTAGTAAGTAAAAGTGCTGTCCTGGATTTGAAGTTAGTTCAATACTTGGTTTTACTGATAAATAGGACAATTTATCATTTAGAGCTTAGATGACTTACTATTAATTACAAGCCTTTTAATTTATATGTTAATAAGTGATTTCTAAATTGACAAGCTTCAACTTGATATATTTGCATTTTAAATTTGCCTATTTTTGTTGCACTACAAAATCTAAACTAGAACTCTTTTTAAACCAATATGATAGAAACCAGGAGCTTTTGTTTGATCTATGTTAGTTCTTATCCTTATACAGGCAGACTTCAAAGCCTTCATATAATCATTTGTCATGTTAAAATATTTCAGTACCATTATTAATTATAGAATGCTACTTAGTTTGCCCCTGACTCTGTTTATGTTTGTAAAAAAATGGCTAAATTGTCATTTTAGCTAGAGATTTTCAGTTCTACTGATTACTATAAAGTAGTGAAGCTTTTAAATCTAGGTTAAGAGTTGAAATCAAAATCAGAAGCTCTAAACTGTTCAAGCAAAATATTTTGTTTTGGACTTGACCCAGATTAGATAGAATTTCAAATCAGAAGAATAGGGTTTTGAATAGCTTATGCCTGGCTAGAACCTGGTTTCTATTTGGTTGGTGTGCTGACCTGGGGCTCCTGAGTTTCATCAGGCTGATTCATCAGGTTGATTTTTATTTTAAATTGGCTTGAGCTTCTGGCCCTCCAGCTACTCTTATTTCACCAAAAATTGTAAGGCCCTGTCCAATAGGGGCAAAAATCATAGACTGTAGCTTTAATCCCAGCAATATCTAAATTTATTAAATAAGGTAGGGTTGCTAAACCAATAGAAAATTTTGGCTTGTAATTAATAGTTATTAAAGAAATTCTTTACCAAAATGAGTTCAATAAAATTTTAAATGTATTAAAAATTATTAACAGCAACATAATGACATTTCAAAATTGTCTCAAATAGAAAAATTAAATTGACATCCAACCTTTTTACTTAAAGAGAGAAATATAAAAGTGGTATTTTACCTGTACAAATATAATTCTCTGTGACTATTAAAAATTGATAAAGCATAAAACAGTGGCTTTAAGAGCTGTTAAGATAAACAAAATTAACTCAGCTTAAAATAAATTAAAAATTAAGGAATTTATATTAAATTACAATATATTTGGATTCACTTTATTTTTTGGCTGCTGAGTTGATTTTGCTTTAGATTGACTTGATTTCATTTATCTCAATAGATCTTAAAACTACTGTAGTGTTATAAAAGTAACAGTTTTGAGGCCCCAGGCAGGAATTGAACCCGCTCCTAGCTGCCAGGCGGGGCTAGTGGGCGGGGGAGATTCACCCACACCTGGATTTGCTTTGAAAAGCAAAAATACAGGTGCAGGAACCATTTCTGCCCTGGTGGCAGCTGCAGGGCTCATTCTGGGCCTCAAAAGCTACGCCCAAGCCTTGGTGGGTTTGGCTGGGCCTGGGCAGGCTAATTTTAGCTGCCCAGTAAGCCCAGTTCAAGCCCACCCTCTATCAAGTAATTTGGGGTTCCCAATTGGGAATCCTTTTTTAATCAAGCTTCTTTGCCTCAAGAATGCTTGTCAAGCCAGTCCAAAAATGGTGACCAGATTGGAAAAACCCCATGACTCCTGAAGCCAAACCTGTCAGAACCAATGGCCAGCCAAGCCAAGATGGACCACCAAGAAGCCAAACAACTGTTTCTGAAAACCCCAAAAATGATCATGAAGCAGCCAACCAAACAGCAGAACCTGAGATGCCAAGCCTTGCCACACAGTTAGCACCAGAAGAATGCCCAGAGGCACTTGCATGTGAGTTAGTATATAAATCAGAAGCACCTGAAAAAGTTCTGTATTATCATTCTTATCAATAAAGTTGTTATGAACCTTTGGTTCACCAATCTGTTTCCATACTTATTTTTGATACTCTTCCATCTGAAAACACCAAAGCGTCAGTACTCATCCACAGGGATAGATAGCCAGACTCCAGTTGACAAAACTGGAACCTTTGACTACTATCACCCTCCTAACGCTTCATTTGGCCCTGTGCATTTCACTGAGTATCCCCCAAACCCTGATCATGAACCCTGGACCTTGGAAGACTTGCAGTGGTACACCTGCTCAAATGCCCCCAAGGAACCCTACCAAATTGTCCGTGACGGCAAAGCAATCACCATTTACCCTTTGATCTTCAACAGGAAATACAACAATCCTGCTGCCTACCTGTTCCCCATAGAACCACCTCCGACACCCAAACTGAACATCTCAACCTCACCCACTTCTGATGCCACTGGCCAGAGTAGTCAATTCCTTGGAGTGCTTTATCTGGCACTCACAGAATTGATTGATTCTGCCTTGCCAGCGGCCAAGCCCAGGGCTATGGCTGGGAAGGCCCTTTTCTACCTGGTAAAGTTAGGTCCCATCATCTGGTGGGCCATGCCAGTACCTGCTTTGACTCCTCCTTCACCTGCTGGAGCTCCATGGTACTCCTGGTACCCTGACATATAGCATAAAAATAAACAATTTAATTTTTCCTTATATTGAATAAAAGTTTGACAGTTTTATCTTAGAAAATCAGCCCCCCAACAACCAACTTTAAAACCATCAAAGATACAGCTCTAAAATCCTGACCCAATTACAGTAGTTTTCAAAGCTCTGGTATGTTCAAAAACAACTGATATTTAAGTGAGAACATTTGAGATTTAAGCAAAATCAACTTAGAAGAAAACAAAATAGAAGTGAACCCAAAGCCATTGATAATCAATATAAATTATTTGATTCTAATTTTGTTTACATCCTAGTTGATTTTATTTAAATCTCAGTTGTTTTTGCTTACAGATGAGTTTTTGTGCTTAGCGCCAGAGCCTTGAAAACTACTGTATAATTTATCATTGGAAAAAAACTATGACATGTGTTGCAATATTTACAATTAATCTCTCTCAGGAAAACAATTTCATTAGAAACATTACAATTAATGAATAATCATTGGCACTCTTATCAAGGGCTCATGCTGTCCAGGGATCAAACATTCAAAACTTCAAGTGAAATATTGCTTAGACAAGCCCCGCAGCTACCATAATGTACATTGGCAGTATGTGGCACCTCATGATACTATATAATACTCTATCTTCATAATAAAATAAAGTATCATCCTCTTCTTACTTTTCTCCTTTATCTTGATTCATATACTTCCCAGAAGTATATAATTGACAGCAGTAGCACAGGTAGGTTATCCATACCTACACAACTTAAAGAAAAATTAATTCAAAGAAAAAAATCTAGCAGATGGTGCTTCATAATGTCTGAAGAAGACACAAAGAGGGACAATACATCCCAATAGATTACACTGTCTTTAACAATATCCTTGTAATCATCAAAAATTACAACTTTATCAGCACTCAAGGAGTCCTAAACCTTCTCCCAACTCAAGACACTTTTGAAATACCTAACATTGTATTTAAGAGCCTATGTTTGGCTAAGATTGGGAAGTTTTCAGGACTACACCAAGAAAAAGCCAAACTCTGGATCAAAAGCATTCAAAATAAATTCACACAAGTTGGTTTCCCCCAAAGACTCTGGGCAAGCAATATTGCCCTTTCTTTAATGGACACAACTTCCCAATTTGTGGGTGACTGGCTAAAAAATATTAACCAGAACAAAGACAGGGATTATATAAGAAAGCCTTTCTAGAAAAGTTCACCATTGAGAACTCTGACAAAATGATAACAACAGAACTCAGAACCTTCAAGATGACCTGGACTATGGAAGAGGATGTTGCTGGATATAAAAACATCTGTGATTGAGCCCCAAAAACATAGGCATTGATGGTCCTGCAACACATCTGTATTTCTACAATAGACTCCAAACATACATCAAACATAAATTTGACATAGGAAAATGTAACAACCTCCAAGAAGTATTATTGAAAGAAAATGAGCTTCCCAGAAATCCAACAATTTAAATGTGACCAACAATCAAAAGAAGAGCTCCTCTACCAAGAAGGATGCTTGTCCTCACAAAAAAGCCAACCAAGCCAGTAATGCTAACCCTTGAAACAGAAGCTGTAACAGCCAGAAAAACTATATGAGCATCAAAACCGTACCTGAAGAGGGAAAATTTCAGAGGAGTGGTTAGACAAGCTTTCCTCTCCCATACTATAAGAATTATACAGGAACCAGGATTTGGATTCAATCATCATGATCCAAGTGCCCTCCAGTAATATTATACTGTTTGATATCAAAACTGGAGATACACTACTCACTTATCCTTTCTATTTTTGAAGATATCAAGGCATAGCACCATTTGACACTGGAAAAGATCAGTTTCTTGTTGACAAGAAATTTGCCAACCTCATGAAACTACCCAAAATCCAGAGCCATGTCAAGAGATTTGTTATGGCAGACAACCAAAGCTCCCCAGCCACCAAAGAGAAAAATCTTTCCAGGCACAGATAGGGAATGTACAAACTACCATTGATGGCCCCAATATTCCAATGCCTAACTATGATATAGTACTTGGCTTAGATTAGATGAGAAAGACAAAACCCCATATTGACTGGGATAGTGCTACCCTCACCATACAACAAGGCAAGGTACACCACCATGTTTAACTAACTCATCTCAACACACTTATGAGAGACCACTTGTTTGTGAAAATCACAGAAACAGAAAATGAAACTGATCCTAGTAAGATTGACTGTAATACCTGCACATACAAGATCATAAATTTTGAAAATGTGGAAGTCTCAGTCAAACAGGACCCAATACGCCAACAGCTTGTCCAAGAGTTTCATTTAGTTTTTCAGAAGAAACTTCCAGGCTTGCCACCTGACAGAGGTATCCAGCACAAAATGAACCTAAAGGGGAGTGTACCAAAAGCACACCTCATATACTGCCTGATGCCACAAGAAGACAATGCACTGAAAGCTTACCTGGACAAAACCTAAAAAAGGAACTCATTAAACCATTAAAGTCTCCTTTTGATGCAGCAGTCTTCTTTGTAGCCAAGAAAAATGGAGGACTACACCTTTTTACAGATTATAGAGAGCTCAAAAAGGTCACAATTAAGAGCAGGTATCCCCCGCCCCTGATTGAGGACCTCTTCAATGCCCTAGGGGGTCACAGTTCTTCACAAAAGTTGAATTAACAGCAGGATTTCATCAAATCCATGTTAAGCCTGAAAATATCCAAAGACAGCATTCAGAACTAAATATGGGTGATTCAAATGTATGGTTCTCAATTTTGGTATGACAAATGCTACCAGCACTTTATGTGACTTTCATGAACAAGGTCTTCAAGGAACACATCAGAAAAAGAGAAATCATCTACCTAGACAACATAATCATATACAGTCCAATTGTAACACAACACTAGGAAGATGTCCTCCTAGTCCTCTTTACCCTCAAAGAAAACCAACTTATTGCCAAACCTTCAAAGTGCGGTATCTTCTTGTCTGAACTCCCATTCCTTGGTCACGTTATCAGCAAGGACAGAATTAAACCTGACCCAGAGAAGATACATGTCATAACCAACATGCCAGCACTACAAAATAAGAGTGAACTACAAATAATCTTGGGAATGGTGATGTAAGTCAGAAGATTCATCTCCAATTGGGGAGCACTAACTGCCCCCTGTCTGCAATCACTGGCAAGACAAAAAAACTGTATAAACACTGTTGAGAGAACAAAACTTCTGACAATTAAAAGAGTGAATGGTTTCAGCCCCATCCTACAGTACCCCAACTGTGAAAAGGTCTATGAACTAAAGAAAGATGTCTCAGATTACACAATAGGACAAGTGCTTAGAATACAAATCACAGAAAAGGGTTTCCTCCCTGTGGTGTATGAATCAAGAAAGCTGTCCAAAGGTGAACAAAGATATCCAATCCATGACAAAGAACTGATTTATATTGTCCACTTCTTAATGAAGCAACATTGCTATCTGGAAGGCACACATATATTCAAAGTGCTAGCCAACCACAAGTCCCTGATATTCTTTAAAACACAATAATACTTATACATAAAACAAGCTTAATGGATGAACCAATACAAAAGTATCCAATGATAATTGAATATAAGTCAATCAAGATGCTACTTAATTTAGATGTCCTATCAAGGCTATACTGTAAGTACCTATTCTACACCAATGGTAAAGGCCTTAATTAGCACATGTTAATAATGGGTGTCTGTCAGGATTCCCTTCCTTTTATTATTGCTGCTAGTATTTTTTTAGGATCATCAAAACCAGTTATCCAAGGCTTTGGGTTGATTTACAAACAAATTTACACCTAATCACCTTCCTTCTTTCATTCCCTTGCTCTGCCAGTCAATTTTATCTATATTAACGGTTAATTCATCTTTTTGAAGTTATCTTTTTATTCAAGACAATTCTCAAACCCGCTATCTTTTTGCTAGGATTAGTAACAATTAATCCGAACTCTTTACCTTTCACATCTTCAAAGTGGCCTATGCCAGCACTTTGGAGCTTGTTTTTCCGTCTTCTTGACCGTTCTTTGATCTCCTGTTTGCTTTTCTCACTTAAACCAAGCATGTCAAGCAGTCTGCCGCGTCCCCTACTTTCCCTTTATCTTCTACTTAACTTTTTAAAGTTAAATGTAAGTAGAACTATGTTTTCTCTGCCTCTCTTCACATCAAGCCTTCCTAACCACCTTTGGTTAGAGTTTCCTCTCCATTTTTCCCACCTCAATAATCAGATGTAAATAAAAGGCCTGAGTTTTGTCCAATCTCAACTTAAGTTGAGATTGTTTGACTTGCACCTCTAAAAAGGTACTTGTTAGGTTTTGTGGCTTGTGTTTTCTTTCCAATTTTAGTTTAAGTTTTAAATCTTTGATCTTATGATTCCTTTTGACTTTCTGCTTCACTAGCTAGGTAGTTTTTATAGTAATACCCACAATTTGATTGTTGAGAGCTTTAATCCTCCTGCTAGTGCTGAGCAATTCCCAGACTTAGAAATTGATTTTTTGACCAAATTGTCCGTCATTAAGACTGGACTTTATTTTATTTTCTTAGGGTTAATAAACCGCCTCAGTCCATATTTTACCTCTTATAAGCTTTTAGGAGCCTTAGTAAAGTTGCTATTACAGACCTTAACTACCTTCTTGTATTTGACTAACATAAATATAACTGGGTTAAAAGCTTTTGTTTGCAACCATCTTCCCCAAACCATGAGACCTTACAGTGTCATGAATGCCATCATTCACCATGTTTTGATTTTGCCTTCAATGGGTTATTTTGAGGACAAATCTCTCTCTTTTGCTTTTTCTCCTTGAAATGAGTCTGGCTCCAAATTGGGAAATTCAATTGTTCAGTTTCCTGATTCTGTGCAACTCACTTGCCCCACTCATGTTTGTGGCAAGTGATCCTACCATACTGGTAGTGTTTTGTGGTATTATCAACCACTATATATTTCATTTCTATTTCACCAATAAGAATTAAGTTCTATTCACATTTTGTCTTTGTGTCTCCCAATACTTTGGCGCCTCTCTAGCCACGTCTAGTAGATATTATTCAATCAGGCCCACAAGGCAATTGCATAGCCTTCCCTGAAATTCTAACCAAGACTTAGTACAAATCCAATCCTAAGGTTAGGATTTCCTGTTGTGACTCTGTGCCGCGCCTCAGAACACAACAAGAATAGTGCCCACTACAGGGGCTGTAAGTCCCTCAGTTATAACTTCTGCAACCTTGTTTTCAGGTCCTTTTCCTTCTCCTATACAAGAGCCAAGCTCACCTGAAATCACCAGTCCTCCTATCAAGGAAGACATCACAGATCCACCTATTGTCCCTACTGTGCTGAACCTTAGAAATGGTCCCCACCTAGTGGCCTACCCTTTGGGTACCCCTGGCTTGGAACAAGTCATGGTAGTAGCCCTTGGGATAGCCTGTGATGGGGCCATTCCTTGCCTCCAGCTTTATTTTAGTCAAGACAAATACTAAGAATTGATTGTGGCTCCATAATTTTCACAGCATCTCCTCTCAGCAGCTGGCTCTGCTGATCACCTATTGTCATCCTTTGTACAGCCTGCCTTAGCCCACCATCAAATGATGTTAGGGCTCCACGTTCAGGAGATTTTGTTCCTAAAAGCAGCCATCACTCATCACTGGGATCAGTTTGCTGCCTATCAACCTTGGATCCACTCCCTGTTTTTCTTGGTGTCAGACAATCAGCGCAACTCTGTCACTTCCCAAACTTGCTTGGTTAATTTCATTGAAAAAATGAGCCAGTCCATCCCTGAATACATCAGGGAGCATCTACATGAGTTTCACCAGTTGGAACAGCCCTGGAAAACCCAAGTAGACTCCACCCTGAACACCTATCTCACCAGCTTTAAACAACTTGTGCAGAAGCTCAATGCATTCAGTGCTTACTCCTTTGATCAACTACAAAAAGTAGCAGAACTCACTGCTAAAGGCCTTTGCAAGCTCAGTAAAGAATTTGATCAGGAAAGGGTTGCCACCGCTGCAGCCATTACCAAGCTCCAGACTCAAATGAATGAATTTTCTACACCCAAGACAGATGTTCCATCTTCCCCCATCTGACAATTTAGTGGATAGAGAAGAGAGGCTATGGGATGCCATTAGAGGGCTGTGAGCGTTCACCTGCAGTCAAGGTTGCTCTGCCAAAGCACCTAAGCCAGATCCCCAAGTGCTTGCTTTGACGACTCAAGTTGCTGAGCTGCAGCAAGAGGTTTCTACCTTATGCAAAATGGTGGCAACTGCTGCTAATCACCTGGGGTTATTGATGAAGATGGCTGATGCCCTGGCCTGTCAGAAGCCCCCCAAATCCACTGTGCTAGAGAGTTGATTGCTCTAGCTAATGAGGTGGACCACTTGAAACAGGACCACTCCAAATTTGATAAAGACATGCAAGAAATGAGTGAATTAATTGGTTCAGTGAATACCAGGTTTGTACATTGCCTCTCAGTGGGTTCTTCCCTTACCTTCTGACTGGTTGAGCTTTCCACGGTAGTAACAACACAGGGCCAACACCTAGACGTTACTGAGCAACAGACCACCTTAGCTAATAATACAGGTGCCTGCACTGCTGAGACCTTGACTACTCTAGAAGAGAGTTTTTTCAGCTGTGGGCCAGGTAGCCCCCCTCTGAATCTGAAGCAGAATTCCCCCTGATCATAAATGTACTTAATAGCAACAATGGTGGTCCAACTCCCAAAGCACACTTCAAACCTACCTTTAAGCAAGTCTTTGACCCCAAAACTTCTACCATTGCAGCTTTCCTAACTATCTACAAAACTGTCATGAGGAGAGCCTCTGATGAGGTTAAGAAGGAACACATTCTAACCTGCCTGCACCTAACCTGTCAGGAGGTAGTAGTGCCTGAGTTGCCCACCATCAAGACTAGGGAAGAAATGAAGCAGCTTCTGATCAACAAATTTGGTGGTAACCTTAGTTTGGAAGTGAAGAAGGACGCCTTCATACATATTTCTTTCAAACCTAAGGAGACTCAAGCTGAATGTGCAGATAGATTCTACATGGAAGGACAGCAACTGATAACAAGCAGACAATTGACAGAGCACAAAGCTTACAGGGCTTGCGCTCAAGCCCTCAAGGTTAATCAGCCTCTGTGTCTCCACTTTAAGACTCATAAGGCCATGATTTCCTCTATGAAGAGCATAAAGACACTGTTGCAGGATATGCACAATACCTATTCTGGGGAGGTTGTGTGGGAAAATTGTGCAGCTTCTAACTCTGGTTTGTCTTCCTGTGGCCCTTGCATCCTAACCATGAACTCACAAAATCCTCCTAGACGCCAAAGTTGCCACAACTGTGGCTAGATAGGTCACCATTCTCAAGTCTGCACCAATCCCCAGGTTGAAGGAGTTGATCCCAAGGAGCAAGCGGGAAAAGAACAGTCAACCTAGAGGCAGAGACGCTCTTGATTGACAATTCTTCCCAGTCTCCTTCAATTCCTCCCTCCATAGCTGACTCTGAGACTGCTGAAACTGAGGCTCCTCTCATTCTGCTGCTGTTCCATAACATCTCTGACAACTCTGACATGGATGATTTGGACATTGATGATCCTGACATCTATGGGTATTCAGTTCTTGCTATCCCCAAAACCATTGTGATCCCCTATAAGTTACTCTCTGGGAAAACTACAACAACTGCCAAGCCTTTGTCTGAATCCAAAGAGGTTGTCTCTTGCCCATACCTCACCCAATCTAAGAGGTATCATGTGCTTGTAGAGTTATCTGAGGAAGATGCTGAGGTTGCTGACACTGTATTCAAGAATATTTTGGTCTTTCTTCCTCTCCATACTGTCTATAAGGAGTTTCCAGGCTTGAGATGAATGATTAAAAAGTGGGATAATAAACTAGGAGAAGCCCAGGACATCCTGGCCGTCTTTCCACCCTTTGGTTTTACTACCACTTGTGTGGAGATATCCATACAAAAGGTGAAAAAAAGCTGTCTTGGACACTGGATCCCCTGTTAATGTTGTCTCCTTGAAGCTTTTCAAGAAGCTCAAGCTCACCTTGACCTTAACTATCAACAGCTTTATGGTACAGTTGGGCTATCCATGACTCACATTATAGGGGCTTATTCTTCTCTTACTATGCAGTTTGGGAAGCTACTCTTAGCCATGCCTGCCATTGTCTTGGAATATGAGAGTTACAATATCCTGGTTGGTACTCAGTTCCTTAGGGAATACAATGGGATCATCAAATTGAAGGATGGCTACCTCTCTATCTTATGGTAAAAAGTTTCTCTGATCTTTAAAGAGCCTTTTAAAGTCCCCAGTAAACACCTCAAGATGTGTGCCTTAGAATATCCCATTGGTGTCTTCACTCTAAAGTACCACACCCACTCCTCCAATATGAAGTGTCCACCCATGGCTTGTCCTGCGTCTGAGGGGATCCCTCTCCTGGCCATGTCTGCTGTAACCATCCCCCCTGGCTCTCAGATATTGTATTAGTTACCTGAGAGTACATTCTTAGAACTGTACTCTCCTCCCTCACTAGGCTGCAACAAACCTTACCTCTGTCCTGGAATTCTAGACGTCTCCCATAAGGACCCTGTTCAATTACTAGTAGCCAACTTAACTGCTCTCCCCATAAATGTATCTAGAGGGCAGGTTGTTGGTTATGGTAAATTATTGAATGCTCCTGATGTCTTGTCCCTTCATCCCTTTGGTATGTTTCAGGACTTTAACTTACCATAAGACAAGCCCCAAGTCCTATCTCTGTTCACTGCACAAGACTTCTCACAGCGGTCCCTGGTTCAACAGAAAGAGGCGCCTGACTTTCTAGATTAATTTTCAGACATCTTTGCTAAAGAAAGTACTGACTATGGGCTAGCCAAAAGCGTTGTCTATCAGATTGATACTGGAGACGCTCCCCCCTTCCACGCTAAACCATATTGCCGCAGCTGTGTAGAGGACAATCAGGTGTCTAAAGAGCTCAAACAACTTTTAGATGCTGGGCTACTGGCTCCTTCCCAAAGTCTGTGGGCCTCCCCCTTGCTCATGATGAAGAAGAAGGATGGAGGTCATTGTATTGTGATGGACTATAGACAATTGAATTCCTTAACCAAAATGGATTCTTAGCCCTTACCACATATTGATGATGCTCTCTGCTGCCTTGGAGGCTCTAAGTTCTTCTTCACTATGGATCTAGCATCAGGGTACTAGCAAGTTGATATCTCTCCCAAGGGTAGACAGAAGGCTGAGCTCATCACTTCAAAAGGACTGTTTGAACCTACACGTATGCCACAGGGACTCTGCAATGCCCCAGCTACCTTCTAACAAGCCATGGACTCCATCATTTGTGACTTAAAGCTTTCATGTGTCTTAGTATACCTAGATGATATAGCGGTCTTAAGTGCTACCTTTACAGATCACCTGGCTCACCTCAAAGAAATATTTGTAAAGATTTGAGAGGCTGGCCTTAAACTGAAACCATCTAAGTGTGCTTTATTTAAAGAACACCCTGAGTTCTTGGGCCATGAAGTCACTCAGACTGGTATAAACCCCATGAATAATAAGGTGGGAGCCATTGATAGATGCTACCCCCCATAAATCTGCGCAAGGTCCAGGTATTCCTTAGCATGATGGAATACTATGGGAATTTTATCCCTAACTTTGCCAATAAAAGCAAACCTTTGGTCTAACTGTTGTAACTGTGCTGTTTTAGCAGAGTTACAAGGGGAAAATATTTAGAAACTAGATAATATTCTTTATTGGGAGATAATTATTATATAGTTGTTGTAAATGATGGGTAACAGGAACATGATAGTGTTGATCACACAATTAGATGGTGAAGGGGGTGGCCTGATCCTGGTAATGAGTCAAGCGCCAAAAGGAGGTATCCACTGTAGGGGAGCAGTATTTGTTCATGTTGTTGGATTTGTCAATTTGAGTTGACTTCCTAGTCTGGCTTTGAGTGGCCAGGTAATCAGATTGCAGGTCACAAACCTGCTTACTTAGAACCTTGCTGGTGGGTTGAGCCTCCTGTTTCAACATCCCCCTCAACTGAAGGTTGGCCTCCTCTGGGGGTAGGTTGTCAGGGAGGTTGTCAGGAGCCTGGGCGCCATACTGGACTAGTTGTTGTTCTGTAGTGGGCAGGGAAGTTTCACGTTGTTTTTGTCTTGCTTTGCCGGGTCTCAGGCAATCATGATAGAGGATTTTGTCTTGTTTGCGCTTCCTGAGTCCTTGCATAAGGTAAGTGTTATTTTTTTAACTTTAGGATGATTGCTGGGCCTACTTTCTCAGGTTGTAGTTTGCTTTTATCAATGTTCATGACCCAAACTTTGTCACCAACTTCATGTTTATTGTTGTAAATTGCACAATTAATGCTATTTTGATATGGCCTTCAAATTGTGATAGTTGAAAAGATTTGGCTGGGTTTGCGTTCAACTTCAGAAATCCCTTGCCATCTACAAATGGGTCTAGTTCAATATCCACCCATTCCAGATTATTGTACCTGTCTGTGGTTGATCCTGGTATGAACTCATCCCAACGTGACCCCCTCAGCCACTCTGTCTTCCTAATGAGTGATCACTGTCCCTTGCCTACTATTTAAAGTAGAATCATTTTTCTTAATAAAACCAAGTTTATCCACATTTGCATTAACATTTATAATCTTCAAGCTTTTCATGTCTTTTCTTCCAAAAGGACTTTTACATCTTGTTTTCTAGGAAATTAAGGTACATGTCCTTAATTTTGCCCTGAAGGCTAACCCAAGGCTAGCTTTGAACCTCAAATCTTTTATTATAAAGATTTCCCGCTGTGTCCTCCAGGATGTCATCCCCTGGAGCCAAACATGACAAAATGGTGCTCACTACAGGGGCTGCAAGCCCCTTGGTTACCCTGTTCCCATGCATATTCTCTGATCCTTCTTCTTTTGTTTCTGAAGTACCCAATCAACCCAAAGTTTCTAGTCCCTGTCTAGAAGAAGACATCACCAATGCCCCCTCAAACCCTATGGTATTGGTTCTGTCTCCCGGGCCCATGTGGGCCCCCCCTTCCCGCTTTCTCTCTCAATTACAAGCAAGCTTGTGCTGCCACCCGCTCCCTTCTTCATTCTGGCACAGTAGCCATGCACTCTATCCCTAGCCTCTGTCCCAGGTACGTTTCTGAAGACCTGTACTTCTTACTTTTGGACTTTGGTCTCCCCCCCTTTGATGGAATCCATAGATACAATTGGTGTGTTAGTTAACCGGTTCATCCAGCCTGCCTTAGTTCACCACCAACTTGCCTTAGGATCCCAGAATCAAATATTGGATGCTGTAGCCACTGCTGTATCAAATAATCATGCTCAAAATATGGCCTACCAAGAATGGTCACACAGTCTCTTTGCTTGTATTTCTGACAACCAACAAAACTTATTGGCGTCACAGAAGTACCTAACCGCCTCCCTGAACTCCCTTTGTTCCTTGATCCCTGGATACATAAAGGATCAACTATGCAAATTTAATGAACATCAGGCAGCATGGCGTGAGCAAATTGAGGCCTTTCTGCTGAACCATTGCCAGGATTTTGAGACTCTGGTTAGTGAGCTTAATCAGTTCAGAGAGCATATCAACTTACAACTCAAATTGATAGGAGCTCATGTCAATACTTGGGGCTGCTACCTACAGCACCAGTACGTCCTGGATAAGGCTGCACTAGGCAACACTCTATACCAGTTGCAAAATTATGTGGATGACAGGTAGCGTCTATTGAGGTGACTCCTCCTGCTCCTCCTGTCAAGACCCCATCTGATTTTGAAACCAAGGTATGGGAGGCAATTGCCAGACTCAAGGCTACCACTCAATGTCAAGCTTTTGTGCAGAACCCCCCTCCATTTGATCCAATGCCTTACCCTTGTATTGCCTCCCTCACTGATCAGGTGGCTACCTTACAAGGTAAAATCAAGTGCTTAAGACTGCGCCTTTCCAACTCTGAAGATTTGTCATCTGAATCTGAAGAGGAAGGTGATGTTGTTAATACTCCCACTCATGAAAATCATGGTTGTTGCCCTGGTCTGGAAGGTCAAACCCAGGTCAACTGTGCGTGTGCACTAGATCAACTTGCCAAAGTGACAAATGATGTAGCTGATGGGCAGGACACATTGGAAAGAGAGGTCCAAAGCCTCACCCGCTTTACTGAGACCCTAAATGGACAAGTTGCCCCATTGATCACTCAAGCCACTTCTCTGGCTACTCATGTCAATGGGATTGCTGGCACCTTGGCAGTACAACAAATCAAGATTGACAAGTTTGAGACTGCTGCCACCACTGCCAGAGATATTAGTGGACAGAACAGCTCTACCTTGGACACCCTAGAGGAAAGCCTTTGACTCCTCTGGGCTAGACAACCTGCTGCTGAGTCCAAGTTTGAAAGAACCTGCATATTAATGTCCTCAACCCTGTTGAAAACAGTCAGTCCTTGTCCTTGTCCATTGACCCAAACTACAAACCAACCTTCAAACAGATATTTGATCTAAAAACCTCTATTATTGCCACCTTTATAACCATTTACGGAACTGCAATACAAAAGGCTACCAACAAGCTCAAGAAAGAACACATCCTCACCTGTCTCCATCCCACTTACCAAGAAGTTGTGGTCCCAGAACTCCCCTCCATTGTCACTTGGGAAGACATGAAGCGCCTCCTTATTGAGGAGTTTAGAGGATATCTCAGCTTGGAGGTCAAGAAGGATGCATTTATGCACATTGCCTTTAAGCCCAAGGAAACCCTGACTGAGTTTGCAGATTATTTCTACATTGAAGGCCAACAGTTAATCACCAGTCACCAGTTAACTCCCCAGGAAGCCTACACAGCTTGCTCAAATGCGTTAAAGGTGAACCAGATATTATGCCTACACTTCAAGGCACACAAGGCTTTGCTCACTTCCATGAAGAGTATTAAGACTCTCTTACAAGACATGCATTTGACCCATGGAGGAACAGTGGTACACAAAAATAAAGCCAGCAATGCTGGAACTACCTCTTGTACGCTGCACATAATGACCCTGGGTGCTGGTGGACAGGCTAAGAGGCAAGGTTGTCATAACTGTGGCCAAATCAGGCACCATTCATGCACTTGCACTAATCCTCAAGTGGAAGGTTGTGACCCCAAGGAACAGGCGGGAAAAGAGAGGTCAGCTTAGAGACAGAGATGCTCTCTGCTGACCAATCTCCCCCATCTCCCCCTGATGCTCCTTCTGATGAGGAAGCTCTGTCTTCCTCTGGCCCAACTATCCTTCATCTGTTTCACAATCTCTCCAGTGATTCAGAGCCTGAAGATTCTGATAATGAAGATTCTGATAGTTATGGCTGTTCTGTCTTGGCTGTTCTGGAAACTATCTCTGTCCCATACAAGCTTTGCTCTGGAAAGACTACCACCACTTCCCGTGTACCTGCAAGTGAAGCTAAGTCTATGGTGGCTTGTCCTTACCTAGCTCAAGCCCATCAACCTCCTGTCTTGGTTGACTCCTCTGAAGAAGCTGCCAAACTAGAAGACGCTCTCTTTCAAAATGTGACTGTATCTCTCCTGCTACAGACTGTATATAAGAAGACTCCTGAGTTATGGTGCATACTAGCTAAATGGAAAAAGGAGCTAGAGGCTGCTCAAGATGTGTTGGCAGTCTTGCCCTCCTTTGGGAAAGATACAATCCGTGTGGAAGTATCAATCCAAAAGGTTAAAATCAAAGCCATCTTGGACACGGGTTCCCCAGTCAATGTGGTATCTTCCAAACTAATGAAGAAACTTAAGTTTGCTCCTGACCTCAACTACACACAGTCATATGGCACAGATGGTATAGCACAGAAACAGACCATTGGTGCCTATTCTGTTCTACCCATGAGGTTTGGGAAACTCCTTATTGCTTCCCTTACTGTAGTCCTTGAGAATGAAAGCTATGGCCTCTTGGTTGGTACGCAATTCCTCCAAGAGTATAATGGGATTGTAAACTTACAAGATAGATACCTTTCTCTCTTGGAATATGAGGTTCTGTTGATTTTTGAGGAACCTCTGCGCCTTCCAGGGAAACGTCTTAAAACATGTGTGCTTGAGTACCCTACAGGTATCTTCTCTCTCAAGTATAGGACCCACTCCTCCAACATGCGTACCCCTCTGCCTTCCTGCCCTGCGGAAGAAGGGGTACCTCTGCTAGCACCTGCAGCTATTACCTTCCCCCCAGGCTCTCAAGTGGTGATTGATTCCCAGATTTCTTATGAGCTACCTGAAAAGTCATTCTTGGAACTTTACTCACCTGAATCCTTAAGTCATACAGAGCCCTGTCCGTGTCCTGGGATTTTAGATCAAGCCCACAAAGAGCCCGTACAATTACTGCTTGCCAACCTGACAGCCCTACCCATGCAGGTGACCCAAGGCCAGGTTGTGGGACATGGTTGTATACTATGAGCAGAACAGGCGACCTCCCTATACCCCTTTGGAACTTTTAGTGATTTTAATCTACCTGAGGATAATCCTCAAGTTCTCTTGTTGTTCACCGCTGCTGATTTCTTCCAACTGTCTCCTGTTCAACAAAAAGACGTGTTGGACCTACTCAATCAGTTCAGCAACATCTTTGCCTCTGGTCCTATGGACTATGGCCTAGCTAAAGGGGTCATCCATCAGATTGATACTGGGGATGCGCCCCTTTTTTGTGCCAAACCATACTGCTGTAGTAGGGTGGAAGATGCTCAGGTGTCTAAAGAGCTCAAACAACTTCTGGACGCCGGGTTACTAGCTTCTTCCCAAAGTCCTTGGGCTTCCCTGTTACTGATCCTCAAGAAGAAAGATGGCAGAAATTGCATTGTAATGGACTATTGTTGCCTGAACTCCCTCACTAAGAAAGACTTGTACCCCTTGCCCAGATTTGATGATGCACTTAGACGGCTGGGTGGTTCCAAGTTTTTCTCAGCCATGGATCTAGCCTCTGGATACTGGCAAGTTGACTTATCTCCTGAAAATAGAGAGAAGGCTGCGCTTATCACTTCAGAAGGCCTTTTTGAACTCACTCAAATGCCCCAGGGACTCTGCAATGCCCCTGCCACATTTCAATGGGCTATGGACTTCATTCTACAAGACCTAAAGCTCTCTTGTGTCCTTGTATACTTTGATATATCACCATGTTCAGCGCTACCTTTACCAATCACTTGGAACACCTCAAGGCTGTCTTTATCAAGATTTGCAAAGCTGGGTTGAAACTTGAACCCTCCAAGTGCTCCTTCTTCAAGGAACGTCTTGAGTTCTTAGGTCATGAGGTCACTCAAACTGGGATCTGCCCCATGAATAATAAGGTGGAAGCCATTGACAAGATGCTACCCCCCCACAAATCTTTGAGAGGTTCAAGTATTCCTTGGTATGATGGGATACCACTGACAGTTTATATCTGACTTTGCTGAATTGAGTGAACCCCTTGTCCAACTGCTGCGCAATGTCCCCTTTGAATGGACTGACAGCTAACAACAAGCATTTGAAGCGCTGAAGGCCAAGCTCAAGGAGGCTCCTATCCTAGTCTATCCTGATTATGACAAAGAGTTTATCTTTTACACTGACGCTAGTGGAGTAGCTGTGGGTGCCATCCTTGCCCAACTTGACATAGAAAGCGTGGATCAACCTGTAGCCTACTTGTCAAGGGTCCTCAATAAGCATGAGAAAAACTACAGCGTCACTGAGAAGAAATGTTTGGCCATGCTACATGTGGTACAAACGGTTTTGACATTACATCTATGAGACCCACTTCACGGTAGTCACAGATCACTCCTCCCTCAAATGGCTGCAGCAGTTAAAAGAGCCTGAAGGTTGACTAGCACGTTGGGCTCTGCGTCTGCAAGGATACAATTTCACTGTGATACACTGTCCTGGGGCCCAACATCAGAACACTGATGGCTTGTCCAGATTGCCAATCCTAGCTATCCATCCCGCTGACGCTAATTGTCTATACAAGTTAATAGGGTATCCTGACTCTTGGACCACTGAGCCAGAGGACATCTGCTTGGCTCTACAGACCCTATCCAAGGACACTGTTATTTGCAATAGACAACTCTTCAAAAAGGTTAACAATGCCTACCTACCCTACATTTGCCCTAGCATGAGGATAGCCATCATCCTCCAAGCTCACATTGACACTGGCAATGGAGGCATAGCCAAGACTCATGACTGGTTGTGTAAGAACTTCTATTGGGAGAACATGCGTCTCCTGATCCCTGATGTTCTTGCTTTCTGTCACTCCTGTCAACTCCAACGCTCTTGCCTGTCCCAACACCAGTTCAAACTCATCCCCCAAAGCATGCCTTCCACACTATGAGTATTGATGCTGTTGGGCCTTTCTCTTGGTCTAGGTCTGGATGTCAATTCATCTTGGTTGCTGTAGACCACTTTAGCAAGTGGGTTGAAGCCAGAGCAACAAAAGATATAACCGCTAAGACCACGGCTACTTTCTTGCTGCAAGACATTTTCTATTGACATGGCTGCCCTCAAGTCCTGCTCTCTGACAATGGTACCAACTTTAATGCCCATCTCATCACTTCTATTATCAAAGATATGGGAACTCACCAATTGTTCTCTGCGCCTTATAACCCCTCCACCAATGGAACTGTCAAATGAGAAAACTCCTTGCTGGTGTCCATAATGAGAAAGCTTGCGCTCTCTGACCCTGCCAATTGGGATATGTTCCTCCCTGCTACCCTATTTGCTTACCAACTCAGTAGGCACCACGTGACGGGCCAGTCATCTTTTGCCATGCTGTATGGACGTGAGGCAGCTACCCCCTCAATATGGGGACCCCCTTTGATCAAATTTGATACGTCTGCAAATCCTGAAGCCCATGTTAGAGACTAAACCAATTGTATCATTGACATCTAGACAACTGCTTATTCTACTGCTTACAAGGTTAAGGCCCTGGAGCTCTCCCCATTCAATGCTGCTAGATCCCCCCTCCCTGAGTATCAAATAGGTGATCTAGTTCTCTACTACCAGAATTGTACAGGTGGTAGAGCCCACAAGCTGGATTCCCTCTGGGTTGGGCCCTGTGAGGTCACCTTTAAGAAGGGTGTTGAGTATACAGTAAAACTTCTGTCTTCTGGACGTCTTTTTGCCTGTGTTCACTCCAAGTTTCTCTGCAAATACCACCTCCCTGTGTCCAATCTTGAGGGGAGAGATGTTTTAAATTGCGCAATTAATGCTATTTTGATATGGCCTTCAAATTGTGATAGTTGCAAAGATTTGGCTGGGTTTGCGTTCAACTTCAGAAATCCCTTGCCTTCCGCAAATGGGTCTGGTAAAATATCCACCCATTCCGGATTATTGTACCTGTCTGTGGTTGATCCTGGTATGACCTCATTCCAACATGACCCCCTCAGCCACTCTGTCTTCCTAATGAGTGATCACCGTCCCTTGCCTACTATTTAAAGTAGAATCATTTTTCCTAATAAAGCCAAGTTTATCCACATTTGTGTTGGCGTTTATAATCTTCAAGCTTTTCCTGTCCTTTCTGCCAAAAGGACTTTTACATCTTGTTTTCCAGGAAATTAAGGTACATCTACTTAATTTTGCCCTAAAGGCTAACCCAAGGCTAGCTTTGAACCTCAAATCTTTTGTTATAAAGATTTCCCACTGTGTCCTCCAGGATGTTGTCCCCTGGAGAAAAACACAACATTTATCTTGGATGGGGACAAAAGTTTTTTGCAGATGCACATTTTCCTTTTCTGTTTGATTACTGTTGGCCTCTATAACTTGAGGATCTGAGCAAGGGGGGACTTTGCTTGGAATTTCCAGCTTGGGTCCTGTCAATGCTTGAATGATATTGGGTTGTGTGCTGTATACCAACTCAAAAGGGCTTTTTCCGGTGGATCTTTTCACCCGGGTTCAGCACACAAGTAGTGCAGTCAATAGCTGCTTATACCAGTCTTCAGGTTTCCTGGCAGTGAGCTTGGCCAAGGCTTAAATGAAGCTGTCATTTAGCTTCTCTACACACCATTGGCCTGTGGGTGGTATGGTGTTGTCACAGTATGTTTGACCTCATTTTTAGCAAGGTATAGATTGGTGTGTTCAGAGGTCAATTCTTTCCCTCCATCAGTAATCAGAAGTTCTGGCTTTACAAACTTGCTGATTATTTCTCTCCCTATGAGCTGTTGCACGTCATTACCAGTATGCGTCTATACTGCTTGGGCTGCTGGCCAATGTGTAGCAAAGTCTATAGTGGTGATGATGTATTTCTTGTTAATGTGTTTCCCTGGAATAGGGCCAACAATGTTGAGGGCCCACACC
The DNA here is from genome assembly GCA_014839935.2 of Entomophthora muscae. Classification (NCBI taxonomy): domain Eukaryota; kingdom Fungi; phylum Entomophthoromycota; class Entomophthoromycetes; order Entomophthorales; family Entomophthoraceae; genus Entomophthora; species Entomophthora muscae. The sequence goes on along the minus strand of QTSX02001571.1, from coordinate 184,355 downwards.
TTGAAGGGTAGTTATGTGCAGATGGGTAGTACTAATTTTGGTGGGGCTTTGCTTTTAGAAAATTTCTCAAATACTTCACATTAGTCTAGGACTTCTTGAACATCACAATAAAGGGTTGGCCACCAGGCCTTGTATTTAAGGAACTTGTATAGGTTGCAGCTCTTAGTGTGTCCTAGGTCTTTATGATATTGTAGGATGGTGTCCACTTGCTGATGTGTGGGGATGTAAGGGGTGGTAGTCCCATTGGACATCTTTTGGTGCAGGGTCCCATACACGTCAGAAAATAGGTGTTTGTTTTTTATGACTGTTTCCTTTGTTATGTTGGTTGTGCCAGGAGGGAAGCCCTTGTCTTTTGTCTGTAGTACCAAGAGGGGCCATTCTGAGTCAAGCCCATTTTCTCCTCTCCTGGTGCGGACATACAGGCGCAAGAGGGCATCTGCCATGGCCAGTTCTGGGCCAGGTTTATACATATGAGCATATTGAATCTCTCCAAGAGTTACATCCAGCGGGCTTGACAGCAGGATAGGTTTGCTTGGTTTTTGAAATATATGAGTGACTTGTGGTTGGTCAATGCCGTGAATTCTTCCTGTTGTTCTAGATAACAGCACCATTTGACTAGACAGTGTACAATGGCCAGAAGTTCTTTGTCGTGGATAGGGTATTGAAAAGTGCCACCTGTCAAATTTTGTGATTCATAGGCTACAGGCAGGAAGTCATTATCATTTTTTTGATTTTCTAGTAATCCCCCAATGAATGTGTCTGAGGCGTTGGTTTCCATTTGGTATTCCCCGTCACATTTGGGGTATTGCTGGATAGGAGCTGTTGTGCTCTTCTCTTTGAGACGTCATAAACAGAGGTCACATTGGGGGGTCCACACAAACTTAGACTTGGCGCCAGTTATGGCAGATAAGGAGGCAGTCAAAATGCCACAGTCAGGTATGAAGCGGCGTACATAGGCCACCATCCCCAAGAAGGTGCAGAGTTCCAACTTATCTTTGGGTGGTGCATCTTTCAGATGGCCTGTATCTTTTGACTGTTGAGTTTGATTCTGTATTTTGAGACTGTGTGTCCCAGGAAAGGCAATTGCTTGCGGAAGAACTGGCACTTGGAGGGCTTGGCCAGCAGCTTGTGTTGTGCCAGGGTTGCAAAGACTGCCTCTAGGTCTTTATAGTGCTGCTCTATTGAGGGACTATAGACAATGATGTTGTCTAGGTAAACTAGGGCATGCTTGCCTATGTGTGGGGCAAACACTTCATTCATGAAGGTCACAAAGGTAGAGGGGCGTTTGTCATGCTAAAGTTGAGCACCACACATTTGTATGAGCCGTATTTAGTGCAGAAGGCTGTTTTGGGGATGTCTTCCTCCTTAATACAAATCCAATTGTAGCATGTGGTTAGGTCAATCTTGGAGAAGACTGTGGCTCCTCCCAAGACGTCAAAGAAGCCGTCAATAAGTGGTAGTAGGTAACAATTCTTGATGGTAACTTTGTTTAGAGCTCAGTAGTCTGTGACTAGACGCAAGGTACCATCCTTCTTGGCCATGAAGAATACAGCGGCCCCAAAGGGAGATTGTGAGGGGCGTATAAGTCCTTTCTCCAATGCTTCCTTGAGGTAAGCACATAGGGCGTTGTCTATGTTTGGGATCAGCTGGTAGATAGGATGTGCCTTAGGTACAGCTCCTTTGAGTTGAATGGAATGTTGGATGTGTTTCTCTGTGGGAAACCCGGGTAGAGCTTCCTTGAAGATTTCTGGATGACAGGCCACTATTTTGCAATACTGAGGTGTGGAGGTGTCCTGGTGATCTTTAAAGTATATGATCTTGTACTGGCAGGAGTCTGTGACAATTGCCTTCAGGTTTTCCTTTTTTTCAAGGGTCTCTGTAATGCGCACAAAGACGTGGTTGCGTAGGAGTTGATCCACTGAGTCAGGGTAGATCTTATGATTGACACCTTCACGCTTTATGGTCAACACCAAGGCCACCCAGTCTACATGAGGATTCTTCATTTGTAACCAATCCAAACCCAGTACAATGTCAAACTTTGGGAAGTCAATGACAGGACCTTGGATGGTGAATTGTAGGTTCTCAAGAATGATGGAGAAGGGTGTGGTTTCCCTTGTCACAGCAATGTGATATTAATCAGCTAAAACCATGTTTTTAATCCGCAAAGGATTAGTGGCTAGCTTGAATTTATCCACAAAGTTGCTGTTGACTAGAGTTCAATCCGAACCTGAGTCCAGGTATGCTGAGCCTGTTTAGATGCAAAAACAGAAAAGATAGGACATCAGTTTATTAGGATGTCTGACAATGGTGTACAGTACTGGGTCCTCTGAGGGTACTTAGCTCATTGGGCATTGGTCCACGTTCTCAGGTTGGTACTTGTCATTGGGCAGTCAGGAGTTGTATGTGGAGAGCTTGGCTTGCTTAATGCTCTCCCCGGGCTTTTCCCTTGTCTTGATTGCCTTGTGTGGCAGTGATATGGAAATGGGTACAATTTGACTGGCTATTGTTCCCATTTCCATTTCCATTTGAACCTGTGGGTTTATGATTGGTGTTTTTCCCGTTGTTTCAAGGGGTGGTCAAGTGGAACACCCACCTGTGTGAGAATCCTTGGGTCTTTCTTGTTTTCCAGTTTGCACCTTATGGAGGGTGGTAGATGTTTGTTCTGCTTTCTCTGCCTTGCAGTGCAGGCCTTGTAGGTTGGTCACCTGGTCCAGGTTCACGTGCCTCATTACATGCAATTTGAGGGTGTCATAGTACATGAGGTGTGTGGCTGGGGTGTCAAAGGCCATGTCAGAGGGTGTGCGTATTTGGAGTTCCTTGTAGCGGGTGAGTTCCTTCATGGTGCCTGTCTGGGTTAAGTTCTTTACTTGACGTATGATTATGAGCACAGTGTCCTTTAGAACAAACCTTATCAAGAAGTCTTGTTTGAAGGTATCCCAGTTCTTATTGGTGTGTTCTTTATGCCACTTGTTGCATCAGGTGCCAGCGTTGTGGATCAGTCAAATGGAGATTTCTGCAATCCAAAATTGCTGCAGGCATTCCATCTGGGCCAGCTTTCTCTGAGCAGACTGGATCCATGCGGCAGCGTTGTTGTCATTGGCCCCAGAAAAAGGTTCCAAGGCAGCGCTTCATAGTCTTTGGGCTACGTAAGTGGGTATGGTGTTTTTGTCAGTTGGTCACAAGATGGTAGCAGCCATCTGGAAGAGCCCTTGTGCAGGCATGGTGCTGAAGGCTGTTAGTGGGATCACCATGTTATGGTACAGGACAAAACCATCAGGTATCTTGGTACCAGGGGTGTACAGAGTCCAGTCCAGTGGGAGGCCAGACATGATTCTGTCAAGGATTTGTTGGCTGTGGCCAGTACATACAACAGGCAGAATTTTACAAGATGCAGTAGGATGGAGAACCTACCTGTGCTACCAATGTTGTAACTGTGTTGTTTTAGCAGAGTTACAAGGGGTAATTATTTAGAAGCTAGATAATATTTTTTATTGGGAGATAATTATTATATAGTGAATGTGAGTCATGGATAACAGGAACATGATTGTGTTGATCACATGGCTGGATGGTGAAGGGGATGGCTTGATCCTGGTAATGAGTCAAGTGCCAAAACAAGGTATCCACTGTAGGGGATCAGCATTTGTTCATGTTGTTGGATTTGGAAATTTGAGTTGACTTCTTAGTCTGGCTTTGAGTGGCCAGGTAATTGGATTGCGGGTCACAAACCCGCTTACTTGGAACCTTGCTAGAGGGTTGAGCGTGCTGTTTTGATATAAATGTTATGTAATGTCTCTTTTAAATGGACCGCTAGTCAGCAGCAAGCCTTTGAGACTCTTAAATAAAAACTCAAAGAGGCTCCCATCCTAGTGTATCCTGACTACTATAAGGAATTCATCCTTTATACTGATGCTAGTGACCTGGATATTAGAGCCATCTTGGCCCAACTAGATGATGATGGTGTGGATCATCCTGTAGCTTATACTCTTGTGTCCTGAACAAGCATGAGAAGAATTACAGTGAAAGGGAGAAAGAGTGCCTTGCTGTTTTACATGCCTTCAAACAGTTTTTCCATTATGTGTATGGCACTTATTTCACTGTGGTCACTGACCACTCTTTGCTTAAGTGATTACAACAGCTTAAGGAACCAGAAGGACAACTAGGTAGATGGGCTCTCTGCCTGCAAGGTTAAAACTTTACTGTGCTACATTGTCCTGGGATTCAGCATCAGAACACTGATGGATTATCCAGGATGCCCACCTTGCTCTACACCCTGCTGAGGCTGATTGACTGTATGAATTAATTGTATATCCTTCCTCTTGGGAGATCAAGATGGAAGAAGTCCAAATTTCTTTATCCAAACTATCTGAGGACACGCTCATTCATGACAATCAGCTCTTCAAGAAAGTACAATACCAGTACTTGCCTTATGTACAGCCTAGTCATTGCCTTTTGTTGGTGCTTCAAGCTCATAAGGAGACAGGACATGGAGGCATTGCCAAGACCTATGACTGGCTCCAGAAAAACTATTTCTGGGGAAACCTCCGCCTGCTGATTCCAGATGTCATTGCTAGTTGCCACAATTGTCAGCTCCAGTGACCTTGAGCTGCCTCTCACAAATTCAAGCCAGTCTCCCCTCAACACAGTTTTTCACACTGTCAGCATTGACGCTTTAGGGCCTCTCCCTTGCTCCTGCTCTGGTTGCCGCTTTATCTTAATTGCTGTTAATCATTTTAACAAGTGGGTAGAAGCTTGCCCTACTAAGGACATCACCGCCAAGACAACTGCCGCCTTCCTGTTGCAAGACATTTTTCTACTGCCATAGCTGCCCTCAAGTGTTATTGTCTGACAATGGGACTAGCTTCAATGCCAAGTTGATAACCTCTGTTATCAAGGCCTTGGGATCACACCAGTCTTTCTATGCCCCCTATAATCCTTCTACCAATGGGGCAGTTGAGTGTGCAAATTTGACTCTGGTTTCTATTACGCAGAAACTCACTTATTCTTATGCTGCCAACTGGGATATACACTTACCCACTGCTCTCTTTGCTTATTGCCTTACCAAAAATTGTGTCATCAGATATTCTCCCTTTGCTATGCTGCATGGGAGTGAGGCCATCACTCCATTGCTCCATTGCTCCTGAGAGCCCCCCTACTCTCCTCTGATAAGGCTATGAACTCTGATGACCATATCAAAGATCTTGTCAACTTCATAATTGAAATACAGGCTACAGTATATACTTCTGCATACAAGACCAAGATGCTTGAGCTCTCTCCTGATAATGCTGAACGCTCTCCCTTGCCTGAGTTCAACATTGGGGACTATGTTCTCTACTATCAGCATAGAGTAGGAGGACACACTCACAAGCTAGATACATTGTGGGTTGGACCTTTAGAAGTGACCTTCAAACAAGGGTCAGAATACACTGTGAAACTCCTCTCCAGTGGTTGTCTGTTTTCCTGAGTGCATGCCAAGTTCCTCCGCAAGTAAACCCCCCTAAGGCCAATCTAGAGGGGGACAATGTTGTGAATGCTGTCATTCACCATGTTTTGATTTTGCCTTCAATGGGTTATTTTGAGGACAAATATCTCTCTTTTGCTTTTGCTCCTTGAAATGAGTCTGGATCCAAATTGGGAAATTCAATTGTTCAGTTTCCTAATTCTGTGCAACTCACTTGCCCCACTCATGCTTGTGGCAAGTGATTCTACCTTACTGGTAGTGTTTTGTGGTATTATCAACCACTATATATTATATTTCTATTTCACTAATAAATATTAAGTTCTATTCACATTTTGTCTTTGTGTCTCCCAGTACTTTGGCGCCTCTCTAGCCACATCTAGTAGATATTATTCAATCAGTACCACAATTTAATTACATAGCCTTCTCTGCCATTCTAACCAAGACTTAGTACAAATCCAATCCTAAGGTTAGGATTCCCTGTTGTGTATCTGTGCCGCGCCTCAGAACACAAAAAATACCCAAGAGTGGTGGGTATTATCTGTAACAAGTATGGCAGTAGGTTAACAAAATGAATCCCTGTCAAGGCCATGACAATGGGGTATATGGTTGTCATCCAATAACAGACCTTGGCAGGGGTGTTGTAGCGGCCAAAGCTGCCGGCAAAGTGCATCAAGATGTAGTAAGTAGAGGTATACAAGGCAACAGACAGGATGGAGTGGGGTGATACCATGATCCGCCATATGAAGAATAAAGTTGTGCTGTTTCTTCATAGTAGCTTTCCCCAAGCCCTTCTGGTGATGGTTTGAAGGTGGCAGGACCAGGTTGGTAACCTCCAATCCCAAGGCAAGCTGTGAGCACAGCTGTGAAAATGAGAAGGTTCATCTTCACTTGGTTGGGGATTGGGTATTTGGTTAAGGGTAATCTAGTTGCTAAGTAGTAATATTTAAACTGATACTGTAAATTGAGAACCTGAATGTAAAAATGCGGGATTGTCAAATCCTTGGTCCAAATTTTGAATCACTTTTGCAGGCAACTCAGCAGAGTGAAAAATAAAATAATTAATAAAACTAACCATTTAATTTGACTTTTTTTGGTTTATTTAAATTGGAAAATTTCAAATCCCTCAAGCAGATAACTCAACTAACAAAAAAAACTCAGCAAACAAATGTGGGATACATGAATCAGAAATTTGGGATTCTTATGTACAACTTAATATTGTCTGTATGTCAAAAAAATCATAGACACCATGTAAAACTTAACAAATCTGAAATTGTGGGATTGTCAAATCCAAGAACCAAATTTCAAATCATAATTGCAAGGAATTTGAAATAAATATAATTTATGAATGTCTCAAAAAAGATGCTAAAGGATATAGAGTGGATTTGTGCTGATTCTTTTAGGAAGCACAGGCATTCTCAAAAATCACCCTATTCCATTTTAGTGTGGCTAAAATTTAGATCCTACTATTCACAAAATTAACATATTTAACTTTAAAATTGACTAAAATATACACTCCTCTTTTTGAGTTTAAAATTTTAATAAAAATTTATTATGTCTTCTTCCAATAACAACCAAGTCAATGAGATGTTCCCTGGCCTTGACAAAATCATGCAGGGCTACACTGGGTCTTCTAACAGTGAAGCCCCCCTCTATGGCCACTCCCAACCCGCAGGCCCCTCTGCAAGCACCACCCAGGAGTGTGTTCCTTCTCTTGTGTCCTCAAGCATGGCCCTGTTTGCCCATCACGCACAGGTAGCTGCTAACCCAAATCATACAGCAACACTAGCATCTGGAATTTACCAAGTGAGCCATGGGGCCACCCAGAGAGCCCAGGACCCCAAAACAGCCAATTAGATGGCATTGACAAGTTCCCAAGATAGACACATCCCTCCCCCAGCCATTCAGCCTGCAAGACCCAGAAAAAAATTAATCACTCCGGAGATTGTTCTCAAAATGGTTGAAAAGCAAGGGAAGCTTATGTCCCTCAGGGAAATTGCGGCCACAATGGGGTTTACAAAGTCTACTGTGGCTGCAACCCTGCAAGCCCATGCCAACTGTGGCCCCCTACCAAGAAGACCCCAACTGGTGCCTGTACTTCAACCAAAGATGACACAGCCTATCTCCTTATGATAGCCATCATGGAATGTGACCTGTGGATGCCCCTAGTCCAGGTACGTCTCCAGCTGGGACTCCACAACATATTCACCAATAAGAGAATAGTGAATTTGTGGATGCACAGAGTTGTGGTTACCACCAGAATCCAATTTAATCAGGTTCTTGGTGGCCCCAGTTTGGTGAATACCAACCCATACAATTCAACCATAATCAATTTTATTAAAGGGAGGGCAATGAGGGCCCATAATGATGTAACCTTCCTGTCATATGCCAAGCTTTTGGCAAGTATTCAAGACTTTGGAGAAAAGCGTGTTCAATCTGACGTCTATAAGCGCGGCCCAATCTTGTATTTTTTTGTTGGTGTTTTATTATCAGTTTCCCCATTGGGCAAAAACACTACTCTGCAATATCAAACACTGCAGATGGGTATGCCTACCAGACAGAGCTTAAGGCCATGCTGGAGGAGCAGGCCACATAAAACGCCGTGCACACAGTTGTACTGAGTGAGGAGATAGAGCAGCAGGAATGGGAAACCCAAGAAATCAGGGCTGCTGGGCATACCTGTTGGTCCTACCCCATCAACCACACCAACATGCATCTTGCAGATTTATGTCTTTACAATTTTGGTTCTGCGTTCAGGCGCTTAAAGCCTGCCACCTACAAAAAACTGTGCACCCAAATTGATAAGTTTATGAGCTTTTCTCTTCTGTGTTTGTCCAGGACCTATCAGATCTTGTCATTTTCTATGCAAGTGACAGTGATAACTATAGAAAGGACTCCTTCCTCCCCCCTTGCCCATCCATCTGTTTTTTCAAGCCTGCATATGTGAAGGAAGAAGAATTCAAGCAATTGAAGCAATCAGCTCTTGCCACCCCTTCCCAGTCAACCAACCCTGCCTCCCCAACCCCCCATCAAGCCACCCGCCCTCCAACCCTGACTACCAAACCACCGCCCATCCCCCCCACTATCTCTGTTGCTGTCCCTTTTACATGCGCAGATGAAGGCAATGTTCATTCTGCTCAGTCCCTCCCCTTCTTGACCTTTGATAATTAAAATAAATCTTTTCTTTATGACAACTTATTAAAGGTGATATTATTTCTTCCAATTCATAATCAATAATATATTTTTTATATTATTGTCATTCCATATAATTAATAAAATGGTATACATCTGATACAGTAACATACAATTATTTGCATGAATATTTTTCATCATTATTAATAAATTAAAGACCATAAATGTAAAATTAATAGTATATTGCAATTAGACGTCAACTCTTGATATTTAGATATTGTGTGCATAACTCAATGCAATTTTTTAATAAAATTCATTGTAAACTTGGCCTTTTTCATTGTAATTTATTGAAATAGACTGTGTTTATATTAGAGAGCCATTAACGTTTAGTAGAAATATTGATACATAGTGCATTTTACAGCCTGTATATTTACCTATTGGTAATAATTCTGTAAACTTTTCAGTCAGATTTTGCATGGTAATAAATATGTAATGGATTAATAAATTACTGTTTATTGTCATTAATTGGCTGCTATTATTTGCTGTGGCAATAGTGCATTTTCTGATTTTTATGCACTAGTATTCAATTGGTTGGCTTCATATCCAATTGCACAGGCAAAAGTAAATCAAGACGCCACCCTGACCACATCTGGTCTTGGGGTGGCAACTTGATTTCCTATTGCCTATGAAATTGGATGTGAAGCTGTCAAAAAGCAGGCTCAAACCGCCAGCAAGTTTCCAAGCAAGCGGCTTTGTGACCTGCAATCTGATTACCTGGCCACTTGAAGCCAGACTAGGAAGTCAACTCAAATTGCCAAATCCAACAACATGAACAGATGATGATCCTTTATGGTGGATACCTTGTTTTGGCGCTTGACTCACTATCAGGATCAAGACACCCCCTTCACCATCCAGTGTGTGATCAACACAATCATGTTCCTGTTATCCTTGATTAACAAATACTATATAATCATTATCTCCCAATAAAGAATATTATCTAGCTTTTAAATATTTTCCCCTTGTAACTCTGCTAAAACAGCACAGTTACAACATTGGTAGCACAGGTAGGTTTTCCATCCTACCTTTTCTTGAAAAATTCTGCCTGTTGCCCACACGTGCCGCGGCCAACAAATCCTTGACAGAATTATGTCTGGCCTCCCGCCTGACTGGACCCTGTACACCCCTGGTACCAATATACCTGATGGCTGTGTCCTGTACCAGAACACAGTGATTCAACTACCTGCCTTCAACGCCATGTCTGAACAAGGTTTCTTTCAGGCTCCCTCCTCTATTCCGTGACCAACTGACAAAAACACCATGCCTGCCTTTGTGGCCCAAAGACTGTGAAGCGCTGCCTTGGAACCTTTCTCTGGGGCCAACTATAACAACGCTGCTGTATGGATCCAGTCTGCCCAGAGCAAACTGGCCCAGATGAAATGCCCACAGCAATTTTGGATTGCAGAAATCTCCATCTGCCTGACCCACAACAATGGCATCTGTTGTACAAGTGACATAAAGAACACGCCAATAAGAACAGCAATACCTTCAAACAAGACTTCTTGGCAAAGTTTGTGATTAAGGACACTGCGCTCATGATCATAAATCAAGTAAAGAACTTAACCCAGACAGGCACTGTGAAAGAACTCACCTGCTACAAGGAACTCCAAATACGCGCACCCTCTGACATGGCCTTTGACACCTCATCTACACACCTCATGTACTATGACGCCCTTAAGTTGCATGTAATGAGACACATGAACCTGGACCAAGTGACCAACCTACAAAGCCTGTAATGCAAAGCAGAGAAAGCAGAACAAACATCCAACACCCACCATAAGGCACAAACTGGAAAATGAGAGAGACCCAAGGATTCCCACACAGGCGGGCGCTCCACTTGACCACCCCCTGGAAACAATGGGAATAACACCAACCATAAACCCACAATCTCAAATGGACATGGGAATGGAAACAATGGCCAGTCAAATTGTACTCATTTCTGTATCACTGCCACACAAGGCAATCAAGACAAGGGAAAAGCCCAGGGAGAGCATTAAGCAAGCCAAGCTCTCCCCACACAACTCCCAACTTGCCCAATGATGAGTACTGACCCAAGGACGTGGACCAATGTCCAATGATCCAAGTACCCTTGCAGGACCCAGTGCTGTACACCATTGCCAGACATCCCAATAAACTGATGTCCTATCCTTTCTGTTTTTGCAGTTACACAGGCTCAGCACTCCTGGACTTGGGTGAAGATTAAACCCTAGTCAACAGCAGCTTTGTAGATAAGTTCAAGCTAGCCACTAATCCTTTGAGGATTAAAAATATGGTCCTGGCTGATTAACATCACATTGTTGTGACAAGGGAAATTTCCCCCTTCTCCATCATGCTTGAGAACCTACAATCCACCATCCAAGGTCTTGTCATTGACTTCCCAAAGTTTGACATTATCTTGGGGTTAGATTGGTTACAAAATAACAATCCTCATGTAGACTGGGTGGCCTTGGTGTTGACCATAAAACTTGAAGGTGTCAACCACCAGATCTACCCTGACTCAGTGGACCAACTCCTACACAACCACGTCTTTGTGCGCATCACAGAGACCCTGGGCTAAAAGGAAAACCTGAAGGCAATTGACTGGGACTCCTTCCAGTATGAGATCATACACTTTAAAGATCACCAGGATACCTCCATGCCTCAAGATTGCAAAATTTTGGCCTGCCATCCAGAAATATTCAAGGAAGCACTACCTGGGCTGCCCCCAGAGAAACGCATTTAACGCTCCATCCAACTCAAAGGAGCTGTACCCAAAGTGCGCCCTATCTACAGGCTGACCCCAAGCAAAGACAACGCCCTACGCGCCTACCTCAAGGAAGTATTGGAGAAAGGACTTATCTGCCACTCACAGTCTCCTTTTGGGGCTATTGTATTCTTTGTGGCCAAGAAGGATGGTACCTTTAGACTGGTCACAGACTCCCAAGCCCTAAACAAAGTTACTATTAAGAATTGTTATCCACTACCACTGATTGACAATCTCTTTGACACCTTGGGAGGAGCCACAGTCTTCTCCAAGATTGATCTGACTTCAGGCTACAATCAGATTTGTATTAAGGAGGAAGACATCCCCAAAACATCCTTCTGCACTAAATATGGCTCATACAAATGTGTGGTGCTCAACTTTAGCTTGAAAAACACCCCTTCTACCTTTGTTACCTTCATGAACAAAGTGTTTGTGCCACACATAGTCAAGCATGCCCTAGTCTACCTAGATGACATAATTGTCTACTGCCCCTCAGTGGAACAGCACCACAAGGACCTAGAGGCAGTCTTTTCTACCCTGGCACAACACAAACTGTTGGCCAAACCCTCCAAGTGCTAGTTCTTCCACAAGAAATTACCCTTCCTGGGACACATAGTCTCAAAGGACGGCATCAAGCCCAACAGTCAAAAGATACAGGCCATCTGCAAGATGCCACCACCCAAGGATAAGTCAAAATTCTGCACCTTCCTGAGGATGGTGGCCTATGTACGCCGCTTCACACCTGATTGTGGTATTTTGACTGCCCCCTTATCTGCTATAACAGGCGCCAAATCCAAGTTTGTGTGGACCCTCAATGTGACCTCTGTTTAGACGCCTCAAGGAGAAGCTCATGACAGCTCCTATCCTTCAATACCCCAAACGTAATGGGGAATACCAAATGGAAACCAACGCCTCAGATGCATCAATTGGGGGAGAACTACAAATCAAAAATAAATATGGTGACTTCCTGCCCGTAGCTTATGAATCCAAAAATTGACAGATGGCAAGTGTTGATACCCTATCCACAACAAGGAACTGCTGGCCATTTTAAAATGTCTAGTCAAATGGTGTTTATTATCTAGAATGTCAGGAAAAATTCATAGCATTAACCAACCACAAGTTGCTTGTATATTTCAAAACTCAAGCAAATCTATCTCGCCGCCAAGCCTGCTAGATGGAGCTCTTGGAGAGATCAATATGCTCATACAGTATAAACCTGGTCCTGAGCTTCCATGGCAGACACCCTCTCACACCTATACGTCCATGCTACAAGAAGGGAAAATGGGCTTGACCCAGACTGGCCTCTGGTACTACAAACAAAGGACAAGGGTTTCCCCCCTGGCACAACCGACATAACAAAGGAAACAGTTATCAAAAACAAATATATTTGCTGACGTGTATGGAACCCTGCACAGAAAAATAACCAATGGTACTACCATTCCTTATATCCCCACGCACCAGCAAGTAGACACCATCCTATGATATCACATAGACCTCAGACAAACCAAGAGTCAAAGCCTATATGAGTTCCTTAAGCATAAGGCCTGGTAGCCAACCCTATATTGTGATGTTCAGGAAGTCCTAGACCAATGTGAGGTATGCAAAAAATTTCCAAAAGTGAAACCCCTCCAAAGTCAGTACTACCCATCTGCACACAACTACCCTTCAAGGGGTGGGCCCTTGATGTTGTTGGCCCCATGCCAGGGAAACATAATTATAAGAAATACATCATCATCACCATAGACTTTGCTACAAGATGGCCAGTAGCCCAAGCAGTAAAGGCGCACACTGGCAATGACGTACAACAATTCATTGGAAAAGAGATTATCAGCAAGTTCAGAAAGCCAGAACTCCTGATAACTAATGGAGGGAAAGAATTAACCTCCAAAAACACCAATGTATACCTCGCTAAAAATGGGGTCAAACATACTGTGACAACAACCATACCACCCACAGGCCAATGGACGTGTTGAGCGGCTTAATGGCAGCCTTGTGCAAGCCTTGGCCAAACTCACCGCTGGGAGACCTGAAGACTGGCATAGGCAACTATTGACTGCACTACTTGTGTGCCAAACCCAAGCAAACAGATCCACCGGGAAAAGCCCTTTTGAGTTGGTATACAGCACACAACCCAATATCATTCAAGCATTGACAGGACCCAAGCTGGAAATCCCAAGAAAAGTCCCCCACGCTCAGATCCTCAAATTATAGAGGCCAACAGCAAACAAACAAAAAAGGAAAATAAACGTCTGCAAAAAACCTTTGTCCCCATCCAATATTGATATGAAGTTGGGGACAAAGTTTGGGTCATGAACGTTGATAAAAGTAAACTACAACCCAAGAAAGTAGGCCCAGCAATCATTCTAAAGGTAAACAACAATAACACTTACCTCATGCAAGGACTCAGGAAGCGCAAACAAGACAAGACCCTACACCATGATTGCCTGAGACCCTGCAAAGTAAGACAAAAACAATGTGAAATTACCCTGCCTGCCACAGAACAGCAAGTAGTTCAGTATGGCGCCCGGGCTCCTGACAACCTACCTCTAGAAGAGGCCAACCTTCAGTTGTGGGGGGTGTCAAAACAGCAGGCTTGACCTGCCAGCAAGGTTCTGAGCAATTGGGTTTGTGACCCATAATCTGATTAACCGGCCACTCAAAGCCAGACTAGGAAGTCAACTCAAATTTCCAAATACAACAACATGAACAAATGATGATCCTTTATGGTGGATACCTTGTTTTGGCGCTTGACTCATTACCAGGATCAAGCCACCTCCTTCACCATCCAGCCATGTGATCAACGCTATCATTTTCCTGTTACCCATTATTTACACCAACTATATAATCATGATCTCCCAATAACAAATATTATCTAGCTTCTAAATAATTTTCCTCTTGTAACTCTGCTAAAACAGCACAGTTACAACAAAGCCAATCAATTGGATACTAGTGTGTAAATATCAGAAAATGCACTATTGCCACAGCAAAGAATAGCAGCCAATTAATGACAATAAACAGTAATTTATTAATCCATTACATATTTATTACCATGCAAAATCTGACTGAAAAGTTTACAGAATTATTACCAATAGGTAAATATACAGGCTGTAAAATGCACTATGTATCAATATTTCTACTAAACGTTAATGGCTCTCTAATATAAACACAGTCTATTTCAATAAATTACAATGAAAAAGGCCAAGTTTACAATGAATTTTATTAAAAAATTGCATTGAGTTATGCACACAATATCTAAATATCAAGAGTTGACGTCTAATTGCAATATACTATTAATTTTACATTTATGGTCTTTAATTTATTAATAATGATGAAAAATATTCATGTGTTGAGGATAGTACTATAAAAACCAGTTTTTTGATGAAATTCAAACAAAATGTCAAATATCTACAGCCTAATCAACAAATTATAGTCAGCTCTTCAAAAAGGTGGTCAAGCTTGAACATAACATAAGGGAAATTGTGGTAAATCAACTGGGAATTGAGGGAAGGGCCTTGGTCCAGAAAAACAAAACCGCAAGAAATAGCCTGTGAACAATGGTCAACAAAGAACACAAGCAAATAATTTTAAATCTTCAAAAAGTAATACTCAAGCAGTTAGATTTAAAAAGTGAAAGTTAAAACTCATGGGAATTTGCAAAAACCAATAGAAAGAATACTCAAACAATCAAACTAATTGAAGGAAATGAAATTTCAAAGAAAATCCACACAAATTAAGAGGAAACCAACCAAATGGAAACAGAAGAAAACAAAACACAAGCAAGAAGCAGGAGCTCTTCAATAAATACTGAAAATTTATCAAAAAAAATCAAGAGGAAGCACAAGTTGCAAGAAAGATAAAGAAGATAAGACCCAGGAAATCAAATGAAGAGCAGCCAACACTCATGAAGTTTGCCAAAGGAGCGCCTATGACTGAGGGGGCCACAGGGGAAACAATTAGTAAGTCTTTTTTATGTTTTACTTATTTTTACTTTAGTTATAACTAGGAATGGGGATGAGGTTGCGGAAGTGGCAAATTTTACGCTGAGTTGGTTCTACAGGGGTTACCAATCACTGGTAGCTCCTGTAAAACAAATGAATAAAAAATAAAATAATTCAAATGAATATGAATAATTTTTCAAATATTGAAGCTAGAGCTAAGGAATATTTACCACCCGTGGGGTGCTTGCTGTGGATTAGGGAAGCATACAAAATAGGAGCAAATATCAAATTCAAAGAGATGAATGAAATTTGTAGGGATATCAAATTAAACTTTGATGAATATATCTATGAAAGCATTCAACAATTCCCATTTGCAAACATCAACAAATATGAAAATTAACTTAATAAAAACTGACTTGCAAATAGGAAATGAATATCTAAAAACTGAAATTTTTAATAAATTATTCAAAGCATTATCAAATAAAGTCAGGGACGCAGTCCTCATGAATAATTTTAAGCCTTTATTTATTTTGTTTGCGGAGGCATGGGGGCGGATACAAGTTGGGCGCCCTCTGGAACCATCTTCAAATTCAGCAATACATCCTATATAAACAGATTAGCTCAAGTAAATAAAAATCATGCATGTTCTCTAAAAAATATACCTTGCAAAGAATTCACGTTGCTGTATACCTAGGAAGGCAACAGCGCCCATGTCAACATTAAAAATGTTGACAGTGGCCATTTTGACACTTTTAATGTTGACACTAAAGTAAAGTGACAACCCGGTTTTACTTAATGTTGTTTCCTGGATGTCAACACTTTTTTAATTAAAAAAACACTTTACCCTGAACATTTTTAATGTAGAAATTATTTTAAAATACATCATTATACTAAAATAACTCCAGAAAGTTTAAAACTGCAATAAAAAATTACCATAAGTAATAAGAATAAGGAGATATAAGCAACTATTTTTCAGTTTACTATGTAAATTACACTATTTATTATAAAATTATTTTTTATTCCCATAAAAATTAAAATTCCAATGAACCAAAAATTAAGATATTTAATATATCATACTAACTACAAAATATAAGAAATTCTAATTTTAATTTATTATACTTTATATAAGCATAACTGAAAATATCTCATACTTTAAAGATAAATTAACAAAATATAAGATATTTCTTACTAAACCACATTAAAACTATATCTGAAACTTACCATTTATACCTAAAAGGATTAGTACACTATAAATAAATTAAAAAATTAAAATTTTAAAAGTAAAAAATATACAGGCAAAGCAAGGTTTATTAAGCTAATTAAAGCCACCAGCAAGAGCAGTGGCAACGTCCTCAAGGTACTTAATCTCTGCCACCTTATACTTTTTCTTTACCACCTTCTGAATGTCCTCCTGTTAGTCCTACTCCTTGGACTTTTGCTTCTTGGGGTCCACCTGGTTGGCCAGGCCGCAAAACTTGGAGACAGTCTGGGCCTGCTCCTCCTGTAGCTTAGAGAAGAACTTGTTATATTTGGGGTTTGACCCAAACTTCACCTTCAGGTGCTTGTGCCAAACCTCAAGGCTAGAGGTGGTCTTCATCTCCCCCTTGAGGCAGGCACCTTGACAGTTCTAAGGGGCAGTGTCCCTGCTCTTACTTCTCTGGGCAGTCACCTTCTTGCTCACCCATTGGTGCTCAAAGTAATCCAAGTAACCTTTGAAGATAGTGGAGTGCTTCTTGACATAAGCATCCTCCAGGAGGGCCTCAAATCCAATCCCAGTATACTCCAGGAGCACAAAATCCAAGGCAGCAAACTGAGTCAAGGCAAAGCAGCACTTCCCCTTACCATTGTTAAGATACTTCTCAAAAAGGTCCTTCTCACTCTTGAGATTCTTGATGAGGGCCTGCCTAAAATGGAAGAAGCAGCCCTGGACTTCTACATTGAAGGTGGCCTTAAAGGCTCTGAACTGAGCTTGCTCAAAGTCCATTATTATAAACTTTGGCCCAAGTGAGCGCGCATGAGCTAGCTGCTCAGCAGCTATGGTGGACTCATCCTTCTCAGCGGAGGAGGGATTTGCCCTTGTGGCGTGAGCAGGAGGGGGAGCTGGTTGGTGGGAAGGGAACTCAAAGCATCCTGGATGATCTTGAAGGCTCTGGTGTAGACTTCAGTCTTGGCACCAGGAAGGAGAAAGAAGACAAGGGGATAATCTGGTCATTGAACTGCCCATGCAGGACCCAAAGCTGCTTGAATAGAGAGGGGCAAGTAGAAAATGTGCCGTCGCACAGTCAGGTGGTAGCAGTGTTCAGCTGCTCCAAGTTTTGGGTTGTGGCATAGGCTACAATCCTATCCTCCACTTCCTGCCCATTGTCATGGAGCAGGAACATCTCACCATCCTCTGTCTTCTTGAGAGCATCTGTGAGGATAAGGTCCTTGATGTTGGTGGCACTCTTGGCCATGGGGTTTGAGGCTTGACGCCTATCACTTACAAACTTGAACAACTGATTGTGAGTTGGAACCCTCTTCAAGTTGGTTGGGGAGAAGTACTTGCAAGCAAGCACGGCCAGCTGGGTGGCAGAAAGATCTTTGGAGGTGGGCATCACCTGCACAAGATACCACTTGAGGAGGCGGGCTATGGTGGTGTTGGGCATGATGCAGGTATGCTTGCCCTTGATGGTTTGGACCAAGTCCCAGCGCTCAGTGTTGAGCTACACTGGGCAGGAGCGGTCCTTGCAGGTGTAATGGCGGCTCTTGAAGCCCCGGTTGGCATTGTTGCAAGAGAAAATATACCCATTGGCCACCATGGCCGGCCCACCCTTTACGCTCATGATTGGGAAGTATTTGAGCAAGGAAGAGGGAACCTTGAATTTGCTGTCAATGTTGCATATGTTGTGGGCCAACAGAGGATCCCAGGGGCCAGCAGGAGCATGGCAGAAGCCAGGGAAGTAATCAGGGTGGGGCTTTGAATCATCCCCAGATGAGCTTGAAGGGGGGAGTTTGGTGGGGGAAGCAGAAGGGGGCTTATTGTGGCACTCCCCATGTGCAGGAGACTTATCTTTAGGTGGGGACTTTTGGGCTGAGCGCTTCTTCTTGGTTGGCTCCTTGTCAGAAGCTGAGTTGTAAAAACTGTGCTCTTTAAGAGAGCCATCAGATTCCTCTCCCCCAGTGGAGTGAGCAGGGCTCTTCTTAGGAGAGGGCTCAGGGGAGGGATTTGGTGAGGGCTTTGGGGATGGTTTTGGAGTGGCCTTCTTTGATGAGACAGGCATCTTTTTGGTGGGTTTTGTTGTCTTTGAATGATGCTTGGCTACTTTGGGCTGTTTGGAAGTGTTTTTGTCCTAAAATAATAAGTAAAATGGTTTAAAATAAATTAATGTATGTAAAAAACAAACAAAACAACTTAAAAAGCATAATATATAAAAAGTAAACCTTAGATGGTTTTTATTGGCATTTAAAGGTTGAAAAATACTTGCACAGTTTTTATTTTATTATAGTTTTAAATAACAAGTTAAAAGTTAAGAGAAATATGTAAAGTACTATGTTTAGATATAGCTTTTATTTTAAAAATTAAAAAATATGGAAGAGAAAAGTCAAAAATACAGCATATCAAAAAATGAGAAGTTTTTTATTATGTAAAACATAAAGTTTTTTATGTGAGAACTGAAAAGTGTTGACATTATGAGTGACAATTAGTAAAAAAAGATGAATTCTCACTGTCAATTACAAAAATTGTAGATATTATTTTTGACAACATTGGCACTATCAACATTTTTTTTAAAAATTTACTGTTTTTTCATAGTACGCTTAATTAAATTTACGTGGGCTAGCAAAAATTAACCGTTTTCTGTGTGTTTTTGTTCACATATAAAAATTAAAAAAAACATGAAAATAAGTAAAAAAGTATCAAGGTTCTTTATTTCTTTATTAAAAATAATATTTGGTTAGTGGTAATATGATATTTTACTATTGCGTATATAAGAAGTTGTTAATAAGTTGTTGGTAGATATTGAAAAGGGTAAAGTGTCAACAACATCACTTACAACATTTTTTATATGAGGTGACATATTAATCTAGGCTGAATTGTGCCACTCTAATTTGCTTAACTCCACCCTGGGGGATAATCACAAGCAAATAAACGACATTTATGAGTGTCAACATTATTTTTAATAATAAATTCTATAGTAACTTATATAGTAACTCACGCTTAAATTATTGGATTGCCGTTAGCCACCAATCCACTTAATAAATTAAAGCCGTAGTAAGTGCCACATAAATATTTATAATGTGAACTTTTCAACAATCAAATTTATGTGCACTATCTTTTTCAATATAATAATATAATAAAAAATATATTTAAATGTGCACTTAATTTCTTTGTTGTAGATGCTTCAGTTTTGTTATTAAAAATAAGTTATGTTTAAAAAGTGTCAACATTGACACTTTTACGTTGTAAAAACAAATAAAAAATAAACTAATTTTTATTAGTAAACGTAAAGGAAAAATCTGGTTAAATCAAGTTTTTATTAAGCTTAATACTAAATTGTGTTGAGATGGCCACAATTTTGTCATGTTTTCTGGGTTTGCACCCCTGAATGCTTTTAAAAAAAAGAATTAAGCTAGCGTGACTAGCAAAAAACATAGGGGATTTAGAGTTTTGAGTTGGCAGTGGCCATGTCAACAAAGTGTCAACATGGGCGCTGTTGCCCCTAGGAATACTGTTGCACTGCATATTAAAAACAAACATCAAAAAGTTGAAAGATGTACCTATACAAATTGATATATGCCAATTAGCACTAGAACGCCAGAAGACACCGCGGGGGTATAGGACAGTCAAGCACGTCCTGTATGACTCCTTTGCAATGACATTGTTGTATGGGTACTACATGCCTCCCAAAAAGAATCTACTGATTGATTCACTCACCTGCCTCCCTTTTATCAAGCGTTTGGCAACCACTGGGGTGCAGGGCGCCACCCCTCTAGCAATTTCATCCAGGGTTGTCCACCATATACAGAAGAGTACGTGGATCCAGTTAGACGCTTTAGCCAAAAATTTGATTTTGGGGTATAATTCCCTAGAATAATCACATTCCATTTGCAAGTTCCATATCCCTAATAAATTTTATTCCCTTGCAAATTAACTTTTTTATTTTTTAAATATTCAAATTTAAATATTGACAATTTAATATTAAAATTTAAATATTAATTCTTTAATATTTAAAATTAAATATTTAAATTTGAATATTAATTCTTTAATATTTAAATTAAATATTTAAATTTTAATATTAATAATGATATTTTAATATTTAAATTTTAATAATGATTTTTTTATATTTAAATTTAATAGTTCAATTATAATATTAATATATCTAAATATATTATAAGACTTTAGTTATAGTCACAAACATGTTGAATAATAAAAAAGAATTAAAAATGTTTTTATTTGCTGGCTCGTCAAGTACAGGTTCCTTTATTACATAGCTAAACATCAGGAACTGATTTTATCTGCAACAGACGGCCTGCTCCACTTATGTTCTAAACAAGTGATTGTTTAGAACTCAACTTCTTTCCCTTGTAATAAAATTTGATGAATAGATTTTCTATGCTTGACCCACGTAATAAGTACTAATTAGTAAGAGTTACATGAAAATCATTGGTTTTTGTGTCGTGTGGCTATAGTGGCACTGAAATATTAAGGATCAGATGATGACTTGTGTCAAGATTTTGGGATCTTGAAGAAGAAGATATATTTTTTTATTAGGTGAGTTAATCATGTTGGGATGGGATATCTGTATGAAGACAGATGTGCTTCTATTAGTGTAGATAGATGTGACAACGGCTGTGTTCCGTTGTTGGTTGATCCAAGTGATGTGGAAGTCCTGTGGTCCTTTGAAGACGCGACACCATCAGTGGTGGTTTGGCAGGAATTTGCAAGTATCAATAAGTTGCTCTTATTGTACTTTGACACTGCTACTATTTGGATTAGTAGTGATGTTGAAGGGTGTTAAATTATCTGTCTTCCAAGTGATCTTGGAAGGACCCTTTATAGTTGACAGCTAGCGGCCAAACTGGCATCTAGCTGCAGACAACTCTTACTAGCTAGCCTATCATCCCCAAGCTACTAGTATCACCTCCTAGAGTTAGATCCCAAAACCTGAATAAGGTTTGAGATGAGGTAATATTCTAGGCTTCTGATTTCTCCTCTTCAGCCTAGATATACCTTGACTTAGTTACAGCAAACTAAGTTGACACCCAATTCAGCCAACCTACCCTTGTGCTTGGTATAATGTGCAGAATTTGCACAGGCGGTCTTCCATCTCACTTCTCAGTGAAACAGGATGTTGTAATTCCCTGTTCCAATCTCTGAGTCAGATCTGCATCCCTATTCAGAATCTGGAATCCTTAGCATCTAATTATAGAAGCTTCTGGATTGGCCTGTGACCTGAGACCCAGAATGTCTCAGGTATCTTCTGACTTGGAAACTATATCAATCTTATTATAGTTTCTCTGTATTCTGGAATAGCTGTGTCACTCTGGCTGTGTCCCGTCTAATGTCAACCCACAGCTTCAGTGATGGGGATATGGATCATTCAACCCTAATAGATCAGGATTTCCTGACAACTTGCAAGGTCCAATTTGTGGCTTAAAAAAAGCCAAAGTACCAACAAGGATTCACAATTGTTTAAATAAAATTAATCTAATTCTATCTTTTTTTAATTTTTATTTGTTAACTCTACAGTCAATACACTATTTGGTGGATTATAATAAAAAATACATATCTCTATATCTAGAATAATTAATTTTACTTACCTTAGTATGTATTCTTATATGTCTATAATACAATTCAACGTCACATCATTCTATATAAATAACAATTTTTGCGTCCTAATAAAAACAAAATAAATAAAACTAAAAAAAATTGATATCTAGAGCGCCCATTTATCTGATTGGCTCAGAGGCAAGGGATTTGGTGAGGAAGGATTCTGAAAGCTTGTAAAAAGCCGCCACCACATTGGGTGGCATTGCAAATTGGCTGATCTCAAGAATGTTGAAGAGATCCTTGGTGTCAGGCACCCACCCACTAGGAAGTAATCTTCCTAGATGGTGAATGATGGCAGAGGGATTTAATCCAGTCACCAAGGAGCCTACTGGTAAGGACACCATTCAAAGATGGAATATTTCCCCAAATAGACAATATCTACCCAACAGCAGGTTGAAACATTCCAAGAAGTATACCCCAAGATAACGCAGGAGGAAAGCAGAGGCCAATGGACAAAAGACTTGGGGTTTGGGATTGTGGAGGCGGATTGGTAGTTCTTGGTTTCCTCTCTGAGAGGTGGGTTATGGGATAAGGGTGTAGCAGTATACCATACTCCTGGTATAACCCAGTGCCAGGAGCTGTCAAGAAATTGTGCTTCTGGAGAGGTGCCGGAATCTGCGCACAAACCCATCAAAATGCTGGTCATTGCAGCTGGCAGCAAGATTATCCAAAACAACCATTTATACCCAAGAGACTCTATGGCAGGAGTCTTGGGTGATCTCATGATCTTGGATTTTAAGGCTTAAGGTCAATTTATAAAAGAATAAGCAAAATTATTCACAGTAGGTGAATGTAGACTTTATTGATTGAACAAGTAAAAGATCAAGAGATACCAGCCTTATATAGATAGTAACAGAATGATAGTCTGAAGATAAAATAAAGGAGTCAAAATTACTTGGAGATGAAGTTTGGGGAAATTTGGGAGGAACTGGAGATTCTTGGCAGTTAAAAATTAAAACTAGAATTATTTATGAGCTGAGGGGAAAATAGCTGACCTCATCAATACAAGGGGGGCATTTATCATGGGCTTTAACTCTATGACTGGTGCAGGATCAACAGGAGTACCCAGCTATTCCCCAGTTAACACTGGGGAAGGGAAACCAGAACCAACAATAGAACCAGGAACTAATGGGTCCTCAAAAGCAAAAACCAGGCCAACCCTGATCTGGATGTCACCAGAGTGCTTAAATAGATCCAACAGTTTGATTGCTGTAACGTTTGATTGGCTACAAGGCGGCTCAAAAGGTAACAATTTGTCTATTGGAAACTTACTAATTGTTTTATCCTCTAACCTAGAAGCCAAGAGCAAAAGCAACCCAGGTTCAAATCCTGTTGCCATCAAAGATGGCTTTGAAACCCCTTATGGGGTTAAATTCAAAGGTAATAAAGGGCAGTTACTACCCACTAACTCATTAATTTTAGGAGAAACTAATAAACCCAAAAAGCAGAGTATTTCATCTAATATTTCAGAGGCTGAATTGTTGTCAGAAATGTCTAAAAGAACATTCCTGCACTTGGTGTCCTGGGGGAGGCCTTTCTTCACCTTATTTTTGATCCACCCAAAGACCTCCTCAATTGGGTTAAGGAATGGAGAATATGGGGGAGGAAGAGGAGTCTCATTGGACAGTCAGTCAGGTGGTGGCTGGCCAAATGGCTATTTTTATTAATGGGCGGGAACTCAGACATAACCAGATCCACTTTGTGGAGCCTGACATTATCCAACATAACAATGTTGGTTGTGCCCCAGTAATTAATCCAAAGGTACTCCTTGACGGCTCAGATAAAATTGAGAAAAGTCCTGCTATTGTGGGAACCCTTGATCATTTGGTATTGGCCCAACCTGTGAGGACCAAGAAGCGCAACCACTAAATAGGTCTGGGAACAGACAGCTGCACAATGGGCTACACCGTCCTTGGACCCCTTCTTGACCCACCCATGCCTAGACCTGAGTGAGGAGGAAAACAATGATTTGTCAATTTAAAAGAACTGTATGTTGCCAGTCTCTTTAAGGGCCATATAAGTCTTGGCATAAATGTGTTGCTCTTTGATTGTTTTCTTGCTATTTCTATTGTACGGAGAAACTCCGAGGACCTTCCAAGAGAAGCCCAATTTGACCATTGCTTTGTATACAAGGGTTTTGGAGACAGAAAGCCCAAACTCTGTGGCAAGCATTGATTGAACAGCAAGTGAGTCCAGGTGGCAATCCTTGGTCACCCACTGTTTTATTGCCTCAAAATGAATGGGCTGAAAGAGTTTGGGCTGCCGCTTAGCCTTGGTGGATTTGGTAATTTGCCTGGTGTTGCCATACTTTTTGTTGATGTCACCAATATATCTGGCTGTAACACCAAATTTGGATGTAATATCCCAAAATGCCATTCCCCTGTTCAAGCATTTGAGGAGAGCTTCACACTCACAATCCGTCAACTGACGCCGGCCCTTGACAGGTACTGCAGCATCCTGGCTGGCAGGCTCAACACAGTGGATGGGAACCTTTGTGTAGAAGGTGGGATCACGCTTGGTTGCGCTGGCACCATCAATGATGGCATATGATACAGGCGCAGATGGCTCTTCAGTGGTGGCCAATGGCTCATATGATGTATCAAAGACGCGGGCAGGAAGTAGCAACTCTTGGATCAAGAGTGCGGAGCCAGGTGACAACTGGGTACACGGTGGAGGTGTAAGTAACCTCAGTGTTCCCAGTGACCCTGGTGTAGAAAAATTTTGTGGCAGGCCTTGAGAGTGGCTTCTGTCTTGGATTCAGGCTGGTTAATTGGGCTTGGGATGTGGGAGGTGGTTGACTGGATATGACACCTTGGGAGGCCTGTGTGTTGGCATGACTCCCCTCAAGTTGGGTTCTGGGTCTGCTCTTGGACCCTCTGGGACACCCTTGTGGACAGGCTTCCCCGCGGGCTGGTGAAGGAGTGGGTTGGAAATGCAATTGTCTGTCCATAAAAATAAAATAAATATATATATATTAGATTAAATATGGATTTATTTGGATTTATTGGTTTAGTTGTGAGTAGTTCTTTTCTCTTGATTTAGCCTTGAATAGTAGCAGAGTTTCTATATTTGTGATTTGAAGTATATAATATTGTATACTTTCCAGGTTTGGATAATTTTAAAGTTTAGTCACTTTTTATGTCTAAACATAGTTGTTGAGATTGAATTTTTCATTTTATTTTATCTAGAGTGGAGCTTCTTGATTTGTTTTGGTGTTTCCTAGTTTCTTACTTTACATTCAATTTGGATTCCAATTCCTGTAATTAATATCTGAGTTTACTAGTGGCATTCAAAAGTGATTTGAAATTTGGTTCTTGGATTTGACAATCCCGCAATTTCAAAAAAAACATGGTAAACTTAATGAAAATAGTTGATGGATTTGAACACTTCAAATCTGATTCTAGTTAATTCATTTCATCCATTGGAAATATGCAATCTGACTTGAACTTTGCAAAGTGTCTATGAGTTCCCGCATTTTTAAAAATTCAAATAAATATATAAAGAATTTGATTTAATTAAAAAAAGGCCATCCCGCAAAAGTGATTCAAAATTTGGACTAAGGATTTGACAATCCCGCACTTTTACGTTCAGGTTCTGAATTTACAGTATAATTGAAGGGGTATTCTCTCAATGATAGCACAACCTATCACTGAGAGGTGAATTCTTTATCTATAGTAGCTCTCACTGTGAAAAGTTTTGCAAGTGGGAGTATAAAAAGAAAATTGGGGATCCCAAAAGTCTGGATGATGAATATTGGGATTTGGTATTTGGAATTGGGACAAACTCTTGTTCCTCTGTAATCTGTGGATGGATTGACAATTCTTGGTTGGACCCAATAACCTCTGGTTGGTACATTACAGATGGAGAAAATAATCAGGATGTTCTCATTGCCTATTTTTATACTGGGTGGTAAGGTTTGGCTAGAGTCTGGTCCCAATCATATGACCTGGGTCCCAGATCCCCATTAGTTGGGGCCAGGATTGGTGGTCAATATTTCAGAACTTACTGCATGTTGTTCTAGAAGTCATGGTTCATGTCCTATTTTTAGCCCTTTTTACAGGAACTTATTTGATTGGCCACAATTTTTGATGCCTTCTGATTGGCTGGAGAGAGTGACTGGGACCTGGGAGGCAAGCAGGCAGGCTGTTGGCTGGCTGTCAGCAGCCTGGCTCACAGGTGCCTGGCGGGAGAGGCTGGCAGGCGGGAGGCTGACAGCAGGCTTTCTTGAAGGTGCCTGGGTTGCAGGTGGCTGGCAGGAGGGACTATCAGGCATGGCAGACGCCTGTGCAACCGCAGTAGGCACCTGCCTGGATGATAAATTATTCTGGTCCATACTAAGTTCTGTTTGGACTTTAATTATTCCAATTTTCCTTGATTCAGGGATGGAAAATTTCTGGTCATACTGAGGAGTTTTTAGACCAAAATTTTTTTTCTTGCTCCAGGTTGGAATAATGATAGAAATTTGACTAGTGTCAGGAATATTCCTGACAATTGTGCTGTTTATTAACAACTAACTGTTAAGCACCTTAGTCTTATGTTATGTAATCCAATAAATCAAGGCAGAATGTGACACTCTCCATTTTCTTCAACCCAAAGGTTGAACGTTTTTCAAGCTCAGCTTTAAGACTGAACCTGAACCAGTAAGGGGAATAATATACTGGTTGGCCCTGTAGCTCATTCATACTATTCAAATCAATGACATTTTTGACAAAAGACCTAACATTATGTCTTTGATGAGACAAAGATCCATCACCCCAATAGAAAAGACCATAGCCTGCACTGATAAGTCACAGAAACACTATCCTGGGTGCAGATAGACAAATAAAGATGATTGTTGATGAATCACTGAGGATCTCTTCAGAGGGTATTCAAATATGGATCCTGTGTATATGTCAGGATTTCTTCTGACATAATCAACAGTATTATGGTTAAACCATCGACTGGATCACCACCACCTCACCCAATCCAATCCAATCTAACACAACACAACAGGTCATGATCCGGCTTGTGTTAATCCAAAACATTGGATTGGGTTTCAAATCAAAACTCAATTCTAGAATCCAAGACAACACTGATTTCAGGAATAGAACAAGAAAACCTGATACCAATCAAACCCCAAAATGATAAAGCAGCAGATGATGAGGCACAGGGGAAATTAAAGGCTATATTAATTAAACATTAATAATCTGGGCAATCCTTGAAAACCTAAGCAAAAGGAAAAAATTAGTAGAGGTCTGGATCATCTTACTTTTAACTTCCCAGTGGCTCAAGGCTCCAACCCAAGATTTAACCGCTTTTGCAGTCAAAAACAAAGCTCTAAAGAAAGATGGGTTAAATTTAAACATAAAAAACATACCTTACAAAACTTCAGCAACAAAAATACCAACACAACTGCAGACAATTGAAGAACTAAAAAACTCTAGTTAAACCCAAATCCAAAGATAAGAATATAATTAAACTGGCCACTTACAAAGATGCGCTAAGATCTAGACCTCTGAAAAATAACCAAGAGACTAAAAACATCATTGAAACAAAGCAAAAGAAACCTAGTAAACAAACAAAAGAAAAGAAAATCCAGAATCCAGAGCCAGAATCTAGACCAAGCCAAACACAATGTTCTAATTTTCAAGGCCAAAGATTAGATGACAAAAGTCACAAGTTTCATTTTCAACCCAAACATTATTCCAAACAATTTTTAACCCTCACAGTTAATTAGGGTCACCCAATTAACTGTTTCTCCATTCTAATATAAATAAAGCAATAAATTTGGTGATAGCCTTGTGCTATTATTGAGCCTAAACTTTATCCCTTTTAAGCTATCAATCTCCAATATCACCCATACCAGAAGATGAGTAAACTCATGCTTCTGGCCTTCTTGTCCTCCCTGATGTTAGACCCTGCATTAGCTTACCCTAAAAAATTTTAATGAGAACCCAACCATGATTATGACCTGTTTTATGCACCAAATCAGGAACAGGTGTATTTTGAAGACCCCTGTTTGAACCCATACTCCAAAGCAGCCTTGTTGTCCTTCATGACCATCTACTACCTATTGGGCTATATGGGGGCTCCTTTGGCAGGTAAACCCAATCACCAAATTTGCTAGACTCATGATGATAGTCTGGCCAGTAACCCTTCAAAAAACAGGATTCTCCTTCTGTCAGTTACCCAGACTCATAATGTCATAAATGCCTCTTCAGACATTCTTGACATCAATTTACTCTTATTTAAAGAGAGAGATTTGTGTTCCCCTTCTTCTGCTTTTGAACCTCCTAAAGGGATTGGGTTATTAAGTAGTATATGTTCTTTATTACCTTTTATTTTAGGCCCAGAAATGGCTTCTGAGCCATTGTTTTCATCAACAGGTTTTGAACCAGGGTCGTCTTTTGATTCAGTTAATACAGATCTATTCAAAACAAGCGTTAATTTGACTTTGAGCCAATATTTATCTTTCACACAGGTCTCCAGCCAATCACAGTTTGACAACATCAATTCAAACCACCTAGGTGTTACGCTTGGTGATGTTGGCAACATTGAGGAAGCAGGTGACATCCTCTGTTTGATTTCAGGTCCATTGTTTGCCGTTCCTGCTGGTGTTGAGGCCAAGCCAACCTCCTGGTCCCCACCTTATGTGGGGTTAAGTACAGACTCTCCAAGCCATGCCTGACAATGAGAGGAAAGTTAAGAAATATATGATATTTTTGCTCAGAGAATTTTAAAACACAAGAAAATAATTTACCTTCCCCAGTTTGAAGATCCTAACTGTCAAATCCCCACATTTCATCTCCAAATTCCCTAACCTCCTCTTCCTATATTATTTTCTGCTATCATGCTATAAAAAGCTGATAAGCTCTATTCCAGTATTTGTTCAATCAATAAAGTCTACATTCACCCAAGTGAATTATTTTTGCTTACCTTTTTACTTGACTTAAGCCTTTAAAATCTAAACCATGAAATTACCCAAGGCTCTTCTTATGGAGTCTCTTGGGTATAAATGGTTATTTGGGATAGTCCTGCTGACAATGGTGTTGGCCAGCACTTCAATGGGATTGCACGCTGATTTGGGTACAACACCAGAATCCCAATTCTTAGACAGCTCTTGGCACCGTGTTATTCCTGGAGTTTGGTATACCACGACACCCCTATCAAACAACCCATCTGTCCGAGAAGAAACCAAGATCTATGGTTCCACAACCAAGGTTCCCAAACCCCAAGTTTTCCACCCTTTGGCTTTGGCTTCGGCTTTCTTACTGTGTTATTTGGGAGCATACTTCTTGGGGCGCTTCAACCCTCTGCTAGGCAGATACTGAATCTTTGGAGAATTATTCCATTTAGACATGGTATCCTTGCCTGTGAGATCTCTGGTCAATGGATTAAATCCCTCTGCAATCATTTACCACCTAGGGAGATTACTTCCTAGTGGGTGGGTGCCTGACACATAATTACCAAATTTCCAATGATGTATGGATTTTACAGCCAATGTCAGTATAAGCCCCCCAATAACACATACCACAATTAACTATGGATGTGTTCCTTTAAACACCGCCTTTGAACCTTAATAAAATATAGTCCTCCCAAAAAAATGACCTAACAAGATAACAGGGATAAAAAGCTACACCCAGGTCTTATTTGACCAAGCCTTGGGAAGCTGCAGCTAGTTTCTGGCTCTGGGTCACTCCCATCAAAGATTTATTTTAAAATGATCAAAATATATTGAAATTATGTCTTAGCTGTAGCGGCCTTGAGCCAGAAGCCTGCTGGGGCTGAGCTGAAGCATCCCTAGCTGTGACTTTAGGAGCAGGGCACAAAATGTAGCAGCTGCAATTGTGACATGCCCCCTAAAAGCACAAGACAAATCTGTATGGATTGTGTTGTGATATGAAGGTCACAGAATGATTTGTACCTAACTGTCAAAACCACAAAACCAATTGTGATAGGCAAAGCTTGGTCACAACATAGATTGTGACAATTTTGGTGCTTGTCCCTACTCTACTCTTGGCCACTGTTAGCAAAGATTTATTTAACAATGTTTATACATATTAAAATTACGTTCTAGCAGTAGCGGCTTAGAGCCGGAAGTCAAACGGGGCTGAGCCGAAGCATCCCTACTCGGAGGAGCTATTCCAATACCTCATCCAATCGGAAGTGAGATATAAGATCTAAACCTGCCAAGCAGTTACATTTAGGGCTCCATGTTATTACATCCCTTCTACAAGCCGAGGTTTAGTTTAGTTTAGCATTTATATTTATATTTAATGAGATCGAAATGCGGAGCCCTGTTTCAGCAGACTCCTTGAACCTTAACCTATGTTTCTTAAAGAGAAGGTGGTATCTTGATAGGGTCGAGAGGATCATAGTGTGGTGCCTGATCCGCGCAAAATTTCGGATTTTTAGCCAAGCTTGGCTTGCAGATTTTTGTAAGTCCCCTTAAATCCCCTACTTCAATAAGACTGTCTTTTCCACCACAAATATTAATATTTGAAGTTTCGCACTTCAACAGGTTTGAAATGGAATTTTAATTAAACTCTGAGACTTTAAAGCACTAATTCTGGCTATGAATGCTTGGGAATTAAAATCGAGCTCCAGAGTTAAACAATGTTTAGAGCTATTAGGGTGGTTAAATTAATAGATATAGCGGTGTGAAACAGTTGACGAAATCAAAGCAATAAACAATTGCGCATTATTTGAGGTAGTTGAGTAAATCACAGCTAGGATAGGGAGCTTCGACTCAGCTTCTGGCTCTGGGCCACCACAACCAGAATGTCATTCACTCATATTTATGTATTATAAAATAACTCTTTGGCACGGCTGTCTCAGAGCCAAAAACTGGCTGGTTCAAAATAGCCCTGATCACAGCTTTGGATCGGGCTGTCTTAAGACTCAATGAAGTATTTATATCAAATGCAATTAAAATTATGGGACCCTACTTATGCTTCATCCTAGAAGGTACTGTTAAAGGTGAATTCAGTCTGGTTGAAAGTGTGTATTTTTCAACGAGCAGCTTGAATGAAGTATGGGTGAACTGATGCCTAAGAATTTTTTAAATGATTTCAAATTAATTTTTAAAATCTACTTTTAATGGATAAAAGATTTGCTGGTTTATCTACAGCCAATAAGGTTGAGTGTACGCTTTTCGAACCGATTGAAGATAAATCTTAAAATTTAATAAAATAATTATGAGCGAAACTCAGCAAACTACTTGCTCTAAAATTCTTTGATTGGCTGTAAAATTGTACAAAGCTAGGTAACTGGCATTAAATGATCAAGCTGATTGGCTAGATTGTCGGCAGCTGTGAAATGGAGCCACTTAATTTGGACATATTACTGATCTTTGATTGGTTAAATTTTATGGGGAATCACAATTAGTAGGTTTCGAACTTTCTGTAGCATACCTAGCTTCTAACAGAAATCTTAGTATACTATGGCTTGAGAGTTTCATTCGAAACCCTGGTTACGAATTTAATAAATCGAGATAATTCGTTCCAAGATCCGAATTAGATCGAAAAAATATCACACCCATCCTTACGCGTAGATAAATATTGTCATTGACAAATCATTGCCTATTGGATGAATTAAGTTCACCATCTTTAATATCTAAATAAATGCTAAACTAAAGACCAGCTCTGTCATTGTTGTAGTAGTGAGCTACAAAAAAGATTAAAAACAGATAGGGAGATAAGACAAGTTTATTGATTGATGAGAGGGTGGATTTTATACCCATCATTTCAGTGTTGACCAATCAATTCGAATTTACTTAAATTTGTCGAATCAATTGTCGACACTATCACATGGTTAATTCACCAAGCAGTAGATTGATCTAGAGTTGGGTCGGCCACAATTTTTGTTTTAAATTCGGACTTGAAATATTGTGTTTCCATTTAAAAACTGTCTTTCCCAACCTTATCAATTCGAGGAAGGAATTAACGCCACGTACGAGATTGGCTCCAGGAGGCCAGTCTTAGGTGAAGCCACTCAGGAATATAAAGCTTAAGTGGAGCTTTGGTGATAAATGATATACATCGGATAAAATATGATTGGCTTATGCCATTTGATATTGAACCATAGTTGCTACAGGAGTTAATCGATATGTGAGGCACCCAAGGCACCTGATTCTTTATCACATTGATTCAAATAATTTAGGTTCATTTAAGTATTTAATAGCAATACGGTGAAAGGTCGGGGGCCGAGTGGCGCCCCTGTTTGATTGCAAATTTCAAAGACGAAGCTGAGACATGGCTTCACCCAAGCCCCGCCTTTTTCCAACCCACGGCCGCAATAGCCAAAAAGATACTAAATATATTTAAAGATTTTAAACAATTTATGATTAGAGTGAATTAGAGCCAGAAACTGGCCGAAGCAACCTAGGCGAATCTAATTGGAATCGTAAGCATTGTAAAGTGCACATGACGTTGTGGTGAAAGCAATCAGTTAACCGAAAGTAACATGATCTCGAGTCTTTTCATCCTAATTCCCCAAAGACTTCTTAAACTCAACCCACCACATTTAAACCTTAATTTTAGCCCAGAACAGGATCAAGCTCTTGCATAAGAACTGATCCCCTTTATCTAGTTCTGGATCCCCATAACAAACTGTCCCAGATCAACACTCACACATGCATGAAATGTGTCGTAACATAGACTATGGTGTGTGCTATTCACTTAACTCGGATTACGACGTTTTAACTTTACCCTAAACTAAGCTCTTAATAAAAGACTATCTTAGTGTGAGTAATATGTATATTGCGTAAATTTGATCTTTTATTTAATATAACAAGGGAAGAGTTTTATAGGGAATTGGAATTATCTTTAGCCACTGATACTCTGATCAGGCTTCAATCTCAGATCATATTGGCATTTAGCCCATCAATCAGCATGATTGTTTGATGGGCTAAATAACCCTCTAAGGTTATGATACGTTGATCAACTAGACTAGTTGTTCATCCATGCTACACATCTACTTGGAACTTCGAGCTCAAGCCTAATTAATGGGTGGTGTATTGGCGTCAGTAATGACTAGTTTTCACTAAGCACATTACAATATCTCCCCTCACAAAACTAGATATTATGGCAACATAACTTTCTCTCTCATTATGGTTAACAGTCCCAAACAAGTAAGAAAGCCATTAATAAGATATACTGACCAGCCATGTCAAAAATTGTGTCATTAATACTATTTTGATATGGCCTTCAAATAGTGATATGTGCGAAGATTTGGTCATTTTTGCCTTCAAGTTCGGGAATTCCTTGCCTTCCGTAAATGGGTCTGTTCCAATGTCCATCCATTCCTGATTACTATACCAGCCTGCGACTGATCCTGGTATGACTTCACCTCAATGCAACCCCCTCTGCCACTCTGTCTACCTAATGAGTGATCATTGACCCTTGTCTACTATTTAAGTAGAATCATTTCTCCTAATAAAGACAAGCTTATCCACATTTGTGTTAACGTTTATAATCTTCAAGCTTTTCCTGTCCTTTCTGCCAAAAGGACTTTTACATCTTGTTTTCCGGGAAATTAAGGTACATGTCCTTAATTTTGCCCGGAAGGCTAACCCAAGGCTAGCTTTGAACCTGAAATCTTTTGTTATAAAGATTTCCCACCGTGTCCTCCTGGATGTTGTTCCCAGGAGCTGAACACAACAAAATGGTGCTCACTACAGGGGCTGCAAGCCCCTTAGTTACTCCGTTCTCCCATACATTCTCTGGTCCTTCCCCTTTTGTTTCTGAAGTACCCAAACAACCTAAAGTTTCTAGTCCCACTCTAGAAGAAGATATCACCAATGCCCCCTCAACTCCCATGTTAATAGTGTTGTCTCCTGGGCCTGCTTGGGCCCCCTTCCAGCTTTCTCACTCAACTATGAGCAAGCTCGTGCCGCCGCACACTCCCTCCTCCACACAGGCACTGTGACAATGAACACTATCCCTGGTCTTTGTCCTGGATATGCTTCCAAAGATCTGTATTCCTTCCTCTTGGACTTTGGTCTTCCCCCTGCGTTGATGGAGTCTATGGAGACTATTGGCATTGTCGAGTTTATACTTCTGGAAAGTACAATAAACAAAATAAAGGGGAAGATTAAGAAGAGAATGATACTTTATTGAATATGAATATAGGTTAATATATAGTATCATGACAAGCCACATGTTGTCCATGTACATCATGGAGGTCATGGGGCTTATCTGAGTAATGTTCCTCTTGAGTCACGAGGCTTAATCAAGTTGTGTTCCATTTAGGACCTGGATTGAGTGATCCCTGTCATAGATGGTTAACTGATAATGATGCCACCGGTTTATTGACTGGGCGGTGAACCACTCGGTGAGCTGCTCGGTGATTTACTCAGGGCATTAATTCCCTGAGAGGGAGTAATCAAAGATGTTGTGACAGCGTGTTAGTCAACCAATTCATCCAAGCCGCCTTGGTTCATCACCAATTGGCGCTAGGATCACAGAACCAGCTTTTAACTGCCATAGCCACCTCTGTCTCCAACAATCATGTGAAAAATATGGACTATCAAGAATGGTCCCACAGCCTCTTTGCTTGTATCTCAGATAACCAGTGTGACTTGCTGACTTCACAGAAGTACTTAATCTTGTCCCTGAATTCTCTTCGCTCCTTGCTCCCTGGGTATATCAAGGATTGACTGTGCAAAATAGATAATTACCAAACTACATGGTGTGGGCAGATAGAGGCAACTCTTCTAAAGTACCGTCAAGATTTTGAGACCTTAGTTACCGAGCTCAATCAATTTTGAGAGCATGTCAATTCACAGCTTGAGTTGTTTGGGACCCACGTCAATAATTGGGGCCAACATCTACACTTATAGTATGGCTTGGATAAGGACACTCTAGGAAACACTCTATGTCAGGTTCAAAACTATGTTGACAATAGAGTAGCTTCCATTGAAGTGACTCCTCCTGCTCCTTCAGTTGAGGTCCTGGCTGCCTTTGAAGCTAAGGTGTGGGAAGCCATAACTGAACTTAAAGCCACTACTCAATGTCAAGCCTATGTTTCAAACCCTCCACCTGTAGAACCTATGCCCAACCCTTACAACACCTTGCTAACAGACCAAGTAGCTACTTTGCAAGGTGAAATTGAGTATGTGAGACAACACCTCTCTAACCCTGATGATTTGTCCTCTGACTCTGATGGCAAAGTGGAGGCTGAGGTCACTGGTACTCCTACCCATATCAATCATGGGTGTTGCCCTGGCTTGGAAGGCCAACCCCGTGTCAACTGTGCTCTTGCCTTGGATCATTTAGCGGCAGTAACCAATGCCATTGCAGATAGGCAAGATGCTCTAGAATGTGGGGTGCAGAACCTCTCTTGCTTGACAGAAACAATAAATGGACAGATTACCCCTTTGGCTGCTCAAGCAACATCCCTGACCACTTGTATCAATGGGATTGCTGATAACCTGGCAGTACAGCAGATAAAGATTGATGAATTTGGAGCTGCTGCCACTACCGCCTGAGATATCAGTGGACAAAACAGCTCTACACTAGACACCCTGGAAGAGAGCCTTCAACTTTGCTGGGCTAGACAACCTGCTGCAGAATCTGAATTTGAGGGCAATCCTCATACCAATGTCCCCAACCCAGGTGACAACAGTCAGTCCACCTAATTGTCCATTGACCCTAACTACAAGCCTTCCTTTAAGCAGATATTTAACCCTAAAACCTCTACCATTGCTGCCTTTCTGACAATCTACAAAACTACAATGTCTAGGGCTACTGACAAACTCAAAAATGAGCATATTCTTACCTGCCTTCATCCTACGTTCCAAGAAGTTGTGGTCCCCAAACTCCCCTTCATTGTCACTTGGGAGGACATGAAGCGCCTCCTTAAGAGGAATTCAGAGGAGATCTCAGCTTGAAGGTCAAGAAAGATGCATTTATTCACATCACCTTTAATCCCAAGGAAACCCTGGCTGAGTTTACTGATTGCCTCTATATTGAAGGGCAACAGTGAATCACCAGTCATCAGTTAACTCCCCAAGAATCTTACACAGCCTGTTCAAATGCGTTGAAGGTGAACCAGCTCCTATGCCTACACTTTAAGGCACACAAGGCTTTGCTCACTTCCATGAAGAGTATTAAGACTCTCTTACAAGACATACATTTGACCCATGAGGGTACTGTGGTCTGTGAGAATAAAGCCAGCAATGCTGGGACCACCTCCCTGTACTCCGCTTATCATGACTCTTGGCTCAAGTGGACAGCCTAAGAGACAAGGTTGTCATAACTGTGGCCAAATAGGGCACTACTCGCGTACCTGCACCAATTCTCAGGTAGAAGGTTGCAACCCAAAGGAGCAGGCGGGAAAAGAGAGGTCAGCTTAGAGGCAGAGACGCTCTCTGCTGACCAATCTCCCCCATCTCTTCCTGATCCCCCTTCCGACAAGGAATCTCCCCCTTCCTCTGGCCCAACTATCCTTAGCCTGTTTCACAATCTTTCTAGTGATTCTTAACCAGAAGGTTCTGACTGCAATGAATCTGATAGTTATGGCTACTCTGTTTTGGCTGTCCCTGAAACTCTGTCAGTCCCTTAAAAGCTTTTCTCAGGGAAAGCCACAACCACAACTTGCTCACCTTCAGCTGAAGCCAAGGCCATGGTGGCTTGTCCTTACTTGGCCCAAGCACATCAACCTCCTGTCCTGGTTGATTCTTCTGAGGAAGCAGCCAAGCTAGCCAAAGCTCTCTTCCAAAATGTGACTGTATCTCTCCCATTACAGGCTGTATATAAGGAAATTCCTGCCTTAAAATGCATATTAGCTAAATGGGAGAAAGAGCTAGAAGCAGCTCAGGATGTGTTGGCTGTCTTGCCCCCCTTTGGGAAAGATACTACCCGTGTGGAAGTGTCAATCCAAAAGGTTAAGATCAAAGCAATTATGGACACGGGTTCTCCAGTCAACGTGCTATCATCCAAGCTAATGAAGAAGCTTAAGCTGGCTCCTGACCTCAATTACACTCAATCATATGGTACTGCTGGTATGGCTCAAACTTGAGCCATTGGTGCCTACTCTGCCCTGCCCATGAGGTTCAGAAAACTCCTTATTGCATCCCCCGCTGTTGTCCTAGAGAACAAAAGCTATAATCTCCTGGTTGATATATAATTCCTCTACAGATATAATGGAATTGTAAATCTTTGATATGGATACCTATTGCTCTTAGGATATGAGTTCCCTTTAATTTTTGAAGAACCTCTGCGTCTCCTGGGCAAACGCCTTAAGACTTGTGTGCTCAATTATCCCACAGGTATCTTCTTGCTCAAGTACAGAACTCATTCCTCCAATATGCGTTCCCCTCCTTCTTCTTGTCTTGCAGA
This sequence comes from Entomophthora muscae, assembly GCA_014839935.2. NCBI lineage: Eukaryota > Fungi > Entomophthoromycota > Entomophthoromycetes > Entomophthorales > Entomophthoraceae > Entomophthora > Entomophthora muscae. Next base: position 146,902 of record QTSX02001571.1, on the reverse strand, counting down.
GGAAGGTGTGCCTCTTCTTGCCCCTGCGGGTGTCACCATCCCTCCAGGCTCCCAAGTGATTATAGACTCTCAGATATCTTACAAACTTGCCAAAAAGTCATTCCTGGAGCTATACTCTCCTGAATCTCTAAGCTGCAAAGAGCCTCAATTATGCCCAGGGATCTTAGATTAGACTCACAAGGAGTCTGTACAGCTGTTGCTAGCTAACCTAACTGCTTTGCCTATGCAGGTGTCTAGGGGCTGGGTTGTAGGGCATGGTTGCATATTGGGAGAAGAACAAGTGGCGTCCCTCTATCCTTTTGGAGCCTTCTGCGACTTTAATTTACCTGAAGAAGACCCTCAAGTTCTCTCCCTGTTCACCGCTGACAACTTCCCATAACTGTCACCCATCCAACAAAAAGATGTATTGGAACTGCTCAACCAGTTTAACAATATCTTTGCCTCTGGACCTACAGACTATGGCCTAGCCAAAGGGGTCATCTATTAGATCCATATGGGTGATGCACTGCCTTTCTGTGCCAAGCCATATTGCTGTAGTAGGGTAGAGTGTTGCAACTGAACTAATGAGAGTTCAGTATTTGAATTGGGGAAGGCGACAGTCTAATAGAAAGGATGAGAATGAATAGAATAAGGTATTGTTTATTGTAGAATATTGTGGTTAATATACTATATGGGGAAAGCCACCAGCCCACAAGGGGTGACATGATGGCATGTTCCATGTAAGGTTTGAAGCCAAGGAATAACTTGTGTGGGGATCAGCAGGTCAAATTGATAGCACTCCTAATTGGGAGAAAGTGTCCACAGTTTGACATTGCCATCAGATCAATCCATGTTGTTAGATACATCTAGGGGCAACTCATTGAGCGCCCCCTGTGTACTGTAAGATATGTTGGCAGGCAAGTCTGGAAACTTGGTTGCAACAAGAGGATGCCCAGGTTTCTAAGGAGCTTAAACAACTATTGGATGCTGGACTTTGGCTCCCTCTCAGAGCCCTTGGGCCTCCCCCCTTATTGATCCCCAAGAAAAAGGAAAGAGGCCACTGCATTGTGATGGATTACTGCCACCTGAGCCCACTCACAAAAAAGACTCATACCCCTTGCCTAGAATTGATGATGCTCTCAGACAATTGGGCAGCTCTAAATTCTTCTCTGCTATGGAATTAGCTTCTGGATACTGGCAGGTCAACTTGTCTCCAGAAGACCAAGAAAAGGCTGCTCTTATCACCTCAGAAGGGCTCTATAAACCCACTCAAATGCCCCAAAGACTCTGCAATGCCCCGGCTACATTTCAAAGAGCTATGGACTCCATTCTACAAGATCTGAAGCTCTCTTGTGTCCTTGTATATCTTGATGATATCACTATGTTCAGCTCCACCTTTACCAATTATTTGGACCATCTCAAGGTTGTAATAATCAAGATTCAAGAAGCTGGCTTGAAGCTCAAACCCTCTAAATGCTCCTTCTTTAAAGAACAGCTCAAATTCTTGGGCCATGAGGTCACCCAGACTAGAATACATCCCATGAATAATAAGGTAGAAGCTATTGACAAGATGCTGCCTCCCAAAAACCTACGGGAGGTCCAAGTATTTCTTGGCATGATGGGGTACTATCAACAGTTCATCCCTGACTTTGCTGAATTGAGCAAGCCTCTTGTCCAGCTCCTTTGCAACATACCCTTTGAATGGACTAACAGCCAACAGCAATCCTTTGAAGCGCTGAAGGCCAAGCTTAAAGAGGCTCTCATCCTAGTCTACCCTGATTATGATAAGGAGTTCATCTTATACACCAACACCCGTGAAGTAGCTGTGGGTGCCATCTTAGCCCAGCTTGACAATGAGGGTGTGGATTGACCCGTGGCCTATTCTTTGCAAGTACTCAACAAGCAAAAGAAGAACTATAGTGTCACCAAGAAAGAATGCCTAGCAGTTTTAAATGCGGAGAAACAGTTCTGACACTACATTTACAGGACTCACTTTACTGTAGTCACAGTCCATTCATCCCTCAAGTGACTGAAGCAGCTAAGAAAGCCTGAAGGTCAATTAGCACGTTAGGCTCTGCGCTTGCAAGGATACAATTTCACTGTGGTACATTGTCCTGGTGCAAAACATCAGAACACTGATGGTTTGTCAAGGATGTCCATACTAGCCATCCATCCTGCAGAAGCTGATTGCCTATACAAGTTAACAGGGTACCCTGACTCCTGGACCATTGAGCAAGAAGACATCCAATTGGCTCTACAGACCCTATCAAAGGACACTGTATTTTGAGATAGACAACTCTTCAAGAAAGTCAACAATGCCTACCTGCCCTACGTTTGTCTTAGTATGAGAATAGCCATTATCCTCCAAGCTCACATTGATACTAGACATGGGGGTATAGAAAAAACTCATGACTGGTTGTGCAAGAACTTCTATTGGGAAAACATGCACCTCTTAATTCCTGACGTCCTTGCCTCCTGTCATTCTTGCCAGCTCCAACAACCTTGACCTTTTTAACATCAATTAAAGCTCATCCCCCCTAAGCATGCCTTCCACACTGTGAGTATTGATGCTGTTGGGACTCTCCCTTGTTCTAGGTCTGGGTGTCAATTCATCTTGGTAGCTGTAGACCATTTTAGCAAATGGGTCAAAGCCAAAGCTACAAAAGATATAACTGCCAAGACCACTGCCAATTTCTTGTTGCAAGATATCTTCTATTGACACAGATACTCTAAAGTCCTGATTTCTGACAATGGCACCAATGTCGTGAATGTTGCTATTCACCATGTTTTGATTTTGCCTTTGGTGGGCCATTTCAAAGATGAATCTCTTGCTTTTTCTTTTGCCTCTCAAAATGAGTCAATGGCTGAATTGGGAAATACAATTGTTCAGTTTCTTGACTATGCACAACTCACTTGCCCCACTCATGCTTGTGGCAAGTGATACTACTGTCCTGGTAGTGTTTTGTGGTATTGTCAACCACTATATATTCTTTTTCCTATTCACCAATAAAATTAAGTTCTATTCACATTTTTGTCTTTGTATCTTTCAGTACTTTGGCGCCTCTCCCTAGCCACAACTAGTAGAGATTATTCATCCAGGGCTGCAAGGTAATTGTATAGCCTTCCCTGCCATCTAACCAAGACTTAGTACAAATCCAATCCTAAGGTTAGGATTCCCTGTTGTGTGTCTGTGCTGCGCCTCAGAACACGACAACCAACTTTAATGCTTGCCTCATCACGTCTATTGTGGAAGCTATGGATACCCACCAATCTTTCTCTGCACCGTATAGCCTGTCAGCCAATGGAACTGTTGAAAAAGCAAATTCCTCCCTGGTGTCTATAATGCAGAAACTCACACTCTCTGATGCCGCCAATTGGGATATGTTCCTCCCTGCTGCTCTCTTTGTGTATTGACTAAGTAGGCACCAAGTGACTGGCCAGTCTCCCTTTGCCATGCTGTATGGGCGTTGTGGTGATCCACATGTGTGTTGTTTTGCAGGTGAGGGTTGATTTGGCTTCAAATAAAGACAATATGCTGAAGAGTGACAATGTGTGGTTAGCTGGTGACGCTGTAAGCTAGTAGGTAACATGGGGCTACTAGGGGTAAGTAGGGTGAGCCTAGTAGGTAACATGAGACTACTGGGGTAAGTAAGGCCTGGCTGGTAGGTAACATAGGACTACCAGAGGCAGAGGTTGCCTCCACCCAGCAGAAGGAATTGGCTGCTTTGGGCTATAGTGCTTCACCTCAAAGGGGATTGTGGCTGCAAAAGGGTGAAGACTGAGATAGCAAGCAGAGAACTTTGTCTGTCTGGGGGGAGTAGGTTTTGGACCCCTGGCGGGTAACACAGGCTGCCAGGGAGGGGAAGAGCTTTGAGGGCTCTACATACCCTAATATGCTTACAGGAGGTCTGTGACCAAGCATCCTACCTAACAGACTGGTAGGGTGTCCTTGTTTATGCCCCTATGGGAGCTTTGGGGGAACCCAAAGTGAGCATTGAAGGGCATGGATTTGCTCAGAGGTGTCACCAAGGCGGTTTGCTTGGGGAAGCAAGCTGCAGAACTTGGTGTGATCAGGCCTCTGGGAAGTAGAGCTGATTACTCTGCGCCTGAAAGCCCAGAATTAATCACCTGGGTGAGTAAAGACAACACATAGACATTGGTCTATGGTTGAATGGCCTAAGTGGATTGCCACTTGTAAGGGTCCAGTCAAACGCCAGTTCAATGTAGACTCATGCCTGGGTCTACAAGTTCTGGTAATGGGGACTGAGATAAAGAACCAAGGTGGTTCACGGAATTAACAGGAAAGACTAGCAAGAGGGACTGTTTGATCACAGTGAAGGCTAGTTGACAGACTGTTAATTCATATTGAATTGTGAGAACCAATATGGTTCAGTGTGTAGAAGGAACAAATGAGGTTCCTAGAGAGGATTTGTTGAAGAACTGGTTGAGGATAAGCTGAAGGACAAGAAGATTATGATGCAGGATTAGCTGAGGGATGGCTAATGGACCAGAAGTTTGTGTTGAAAGACTGAAGAGATGAGAGGATGTGAGGGCAGGACCAGGAGTTAACCTGAAGGAACTAGTCAGACTGGATAAAGAGGCTGAAAGAACTGTTTTAGTGTCTTTTGAGAGGAAAATAGATAAAAAGAAGAAGTTAAATAATAATTAAATACTGCTTGATTATGATTAAGAAAGGATTTAAAATTATAGAAATGGAAAAGAAAGAGGAGGAAAAATAATATATAGTTTGTTAGAACTGTAAATTTATTTAAAAAGAAGAATTGGGTCAGAAAGAAGCTAGAAGGAGGCTGGAAATGGAACGGAGAAACTGTAAGGGAAAAATGGCAAATTTTGCCAAGAACAACTAGGAGAGGCAAGAGGGCAAGCATCAAGAAGGTTCAAAGTTGCAAAAAGTTGAGAAAAACACAGAGAAACAGGGAGAAACATTGTAAAATCAAGGGGTCAAAATTTGCCCAAGTAAAACATATGTGGAAGCGCTCAAGATTTTCTGGGGAAACATGACAGGAATCACAGCAAAACTGTTCAAAACACAGAGAAGTTATTTACCTGGAGCAAGACAGCCTCAGGTTTGAACCAGGGTCAAGATCAAGTCATCTGGGGAAACCTTTTTGGCAAAACTGTTGAATCAAGGCGTGTGATTGGCTGCAAGCCAAAGTTTATTTGATCAGTGTTTTGAGGGCTTTAACTTAAGAGTTAAAGCCTAAAAAATGAAGAGCAGAAGCAGAAAATTCAGGGCTTTCATTGGATGAAGTAAGTTTTAAAGTTTAATATATTATAGAAGGATAAAAACTGGATAGTTTAAGCTTTGAAAAACCAGAGTTCTAAGAGAGGTTTTTGGTTTGAAACAAGGGACTATAAAAGGGAGAGCTATCTGAGACTCTTCAGGGACTGGGTCAAGTGGATTACAAAGGCCACAAGAGCTACAGAAGAAGCCAAAAACCAAGAGTAGGAAGCCAGAGCTGGAACAGACCGCAGGAGCCCAAGATCAGAACACAGGAGCCCAAGACCAAGGTGAAGGAGCACAAGACCAAGGAGCAGGAGCCAAAGGCCAAGTATAAGGAGTCCAAGAGATTGTTAAAGGACTCCAAATACTGGCACAAACCCTCATTTTTCCCTATACCAATGCCATATATAAGAAGGTCTCTAAGGGGATCTTCCTTCTGACCGTGAATAAAAAGCCTATTAAAACCCCTACCCAAATTTCCTGTGATAAAAGAATATAAGCTCTATGAGTCCATTACCCCACATTTTCTACCCTAGCCCAGGGGACAAGGAATCCTATTGCCTAGGTGGCAGAAAGTTTGCCTTTAGTAAGTCTGCTCAGGAGGAGTGGGAAAAGGTGACTAGGCATCTTTAAATGACAGATAGAGGAAGGGAGTTTATTGGAGGAGAGTTTTCTAGACTCGTACAGGATTGGTATCAATCTACAGAAAGGCTGGCGCCTGCTGAAGTACAAGTGTATGGTGGAGACGCTTGTCTGGTGATTGGGAAGGTACTGGAAAAGTTTGCTCTTATGTAGGCCAAGTATAAGCTTCTAACCAACCACTCACCACTGTTAGAGAATGACAACTCCTCCAAGCTGGTCCCTGGCTATGACCCAGGACACACTTTGGGGACTGGTGACCAGAAACCCCACAGGCGTAAAGCCACAACTCCATCAATCTTGGGACCCCCTTTGATCAAAGTTGATGCCTGCCAATCCTGAGGCTCATGTCAGACTTGAATAATCATATCATTAACATTCAGGCAACAGCATACTCAAATACCTATAAAGTCAAGGCTTTAGAGCTCTTGTCTTCCAATGCCTCTAGATCCCCCCTCCCTGAGTACCAAGTAGGTGTCCTATTCCTCTACTATCAGAACTGTACTGGAGGCAGAGCCCATAAGCTAGAATCCCTCTTGGTTGGGCCCTGTGAAGTCACCTTTAAGAAGGGTGTTAAGTATACTGTGAAACTGCTGTCCTCTGGACGTCCTTTTGCCTGAGTCCATTTCAAATTCCTCCACAAATATCAACTCCTTGTGTACAATCTTGAGGGGGGAGATGTTGGAAATTGTGCCATTAATGCTATTTTGATATGGCCTTTGAATAGTGATATGTGCAAAGATTTAGTTGGGGTTGCCTTTGAGTTCTGGAATTCCTTGCCTTCCATAAATGGGTCTGTTCTAATGTACATCCATTACAGATTACCATACCAGCCTGCAACTGATCCTGGTATGACCTCACCCCAACATGATTCCTTCTGCCACTGTGTCTACCTAATGAGTGATCATCAGCCCTTGTCTACTATTTAAGTAGAATCATTTCTTCTAATAAAGACAAGTTTATCTACATTTGCGTTGGCTTTAATATTCTTCAAGCCTTTTCCTTTCATTTTTGCTAAAAAGAATTCCTCATCTTGTATTCCAGGAAGTTAAGGTATGTGCCCTTAATTTTGCCCTGCAGGCTAACCCAAGGCTAGCTTTGAACCTCAAATATTTTGTTATAAAGATTTCCAGCCATATCCTCCTGGATGTTGTCCCCAGGAGTCAAACACAACAAGCCACAACAGAAAGTAGCATTCAACCGTGCTAGCTCTAAAAGGTCAAGCCCCAGGGAACCACCATGTTCATCACCCATCTTGGAACCAAAAGAGAGGGATAACTTTGACAAAATACTAGGTGGTGAAATTGACATAGCTCTATTAAGCTCAACAAGCGGTAGTGCATATCAACCAAGTACACCAAAAAATACTGTCATGTGTTTGTCCACCATGACTTCAAAGAAGACACCAAAGTCAACTACTCCACCTAGTCAGGAAAAGCGCTCTATCCATAGTTCTCTGTCAAAAAGGCTCAAAGACCTAAATGCAAAGGGTTTCCCAAGCACCACTGCTGTGATTCAAGAAGATCAACACAGGAAGTACACTGATATGAACCTGCATGTCCATTGGGATTCAATCACAAGGCTGCAGCTGCACATTTCCTTTACAATGTGGTCAATATTAATTCTTTCTCTGGAGCATCCATACATGATCTTTAAATGGAAGCTTGAAGTCAGGAACACAGTTCACTGGCAGTTACTAATTCCTAAACTGATGGACTACCCAAAGATCCAACTTGACCACTTCAATTTTGATGATATGTTCCTATTGTCTGATCAGAAGTCTCGTGCACTAGAGCTGTTGAATGTCATCTTTGTTGCCTGGATGAATCCTAAGTCAGCTGCAGGACCAGTTCCTTTATAGCATGGTTCTGACAGTCACAAGTACTGTCTTTGAAGAGCCATGAGTGAAACACAAGACCTTCTAAGCTATGAAGACTCAGGAAGGCAACAATTCATGACACTTATTGGTAACCTTTCCTGTGTGGATCAAAGTCTGTCTACCACCAATGTCTTCACCATATGCCTGAGCAGCTCAAATGGCTACTCACTATGATGTACTCCGTGGGCGGCAAGATACCAGTAGAATATGCTCAGCAAGAAAGCCTTCTATGGGAATGTATCCTGCTAGGGATTGCATTCCCATATTCCATAGGAATAAATTGCGTCAAGTTCCTACCAGTTGATTCAAACCCATTCCTTCAATATGGCTTCCGCTGGTTGCCTTCTGTGTGGCTTATATATGCTGCATCTGCACAAATTTTCCTTTAATTACGTCTAGCAATAGAAGAACTTGCACCTTAATAAAGTGTTGAAACATAATTACTTTTTCTTTTTCCCTTATAAGTGTTATCTTCCTTCTTGTTTTGAATAGGGTAACAAATCATGGAATATTTTCATTAGGCTTTTTCTTTTTCTGGGTTTTTATCCATAAAAGGGATTATGCTTGACCACTAGGAGCCTTGCACATATACTGCACATGAACTCTAGTGATCAATTAACTAATTTCCAGATCCTTTAGGGTGTAGCTATCTAATCCCACTTTCTTGACAAATTTGACAGGGCCTTGCCATAACAAGGCAAGTTTGCTCTTGCAACTGTACCATCGGTTGCTGTAGAAGTATACCATACTTCCTATCTCATGTTCAGAAAGAGCCAGGTTTGAGTTTTACTGCACAATCCATATCCTTTTCCTTAGTTGTCAGGTTGGTAGAGTATGCTTCAGACTGTAATTTGGTAAGAGTCTGAGCTAGTCTCTTTAGATATGCGTCAGGTGAGAGAGGATCACCAGAATCAACTAGGCTGTACATGTGAGGTAGAAGGCTAGGCTGTTGTTTATACAGAAGCTGGAAATGATTTTTCCTGGTGGCTCTATGGAATCCAATGTTGTACGCAAAAGTAGCTTCCAGAAGATATGTATCCTATTCCGTTTCATGTTGATGATTTAGCTTCCTTAGGATATGAACTAGACTCCCATTGGTTCTCTCTACCATTCCATTTGTCTGAGAGTGGTATGTTGTTGAAAGGGTACCACAGATACCCGTTAACTTATTCAACAATGATATCATATAGCTGGTGAAATTAGAGCCATTGTCTGTTAACAAAGTCTGCGGGCAGCCATGCTTGTAGAGGATATTCTCAAGTATAAACTTGGCTGTGGTTAGGGCAGACTGATTTGGAATAGATTTAGTTTCCACTCACTTAGTCAACTGGTCCATGGCCACTATCACAAATTTATTCTTGTTGTAAATTAGACAGCATGTGTATAATGATCAAGGCTATCAGTGGAATTAATACTGATGGTCAAGACTAAACTGGTTTGTACTCAAATCCATTGGATCCAACAAATTTGTACTTCTAATTGTATCTTGGACGTTACAATATGATGGCTGTACTGTTACATCCAGATTGGATTGGGTTTGGGAACTACCAGCAGCTTCCATAATGGGCAGCTGCAAGCTGCAGCCACTCTGGGGTAATGCGCACCCACTCTTCTCCATTGGATTGTCCAGATCATCCCAAGATGGAAAGAATACAGATGCAAGAGCCTGGTGGACACCAGAAGATTCTATAATGTTCCTGAAAATGGTGCAAGTGTTAATAACACTTCTGCGTCCATTGTGCAGCCAGTATGGTATATAAACTTCCCTTCTTTCTAAATAAAAAATATACTTTTACACATTAAATCTTGCCTTTTACTCAACTTAGTTGTTACCTAATATTAAAAGGTAAAGACTACAGAGTCATTGGACCTGTATTAATTTGTGTTTAGGCCTGTTGCTATACTCTATCCACAAGCAACTATAGACATTAAACCCAAAGACGTTCAAAAGGCCCAATTCACAATATTGGTGCTCACTCCTAGAATGTATTCATCCAAACACACCAAACCTGCAGGACACCCCCGCCATGGTCCTGTTTCAGCCCAGGGAGGGAATGGTCCACTCTCTGCTTCTGCTTTAGCATACCTGCAACACATACTCCAGCAGATGCCAGAACTGTCTTTCCTGGAGACCACCTACCAGGATGGTTCTCCCCAAAATCCCCAGGAGCTGCTTGTACTGAGCCAGTTCATGTGAGATGTGCAGAGACCTCCTTCCATTCAATGCTATCAAACCTTAAATTTGAATGTGGCAATCCCTAACCCTGTAAATGCCAATATTGTACCCTCCTCCCAAACTTTGGACTCTACTATCCAAGGAATAGATGAAGGAGCAGTACAAGATGAGGAGAACTTGGCTTGCCTGGCAATCCTGCCAGTGTATGGACCCTCCATCAGGGAGAGATTCCAAACCTTGAGCCATATCACTCCCAATAAGCTCAAGAAGGACATGAAGAATATTGACTAAATGATGGAGTACCTATACTACTTTGTACATCCTGCTATCTGTCATAATTGTGTCCATCTTGCACGTCAAAAGAATGTTCTTCTGCATCAAGGACAATTGATTGCGGCCCAACAGAACTTCTTACAGACCCTGTACTCTGATCTCAGTTCAAACTTTGGCTTGATTAACTAACAGTTTGCTGATCTGGTGAGAAACCAGATGTCTTCCACCCAGTTCATGGAGACTATGAAACAATCCTTCCACAACTACATCCCCCAGGTGGTTCAACAAATCCTTAGCAATTATGGGTTAGATCCACATTGGATCTCTATAGTAACTGAACATGTCAAAAGCTCCAGAGACATCTTACAGGCCATTTTACAGGAACTGGAAAAGATAACCACTGGTACTACAACAGATGAGACCACCAGGAATGATAACAACATGCTCCATAAAGAGGTGATGGAACTCTTTGGACATTTCTGCTCCTTGGAGAAGGACGTACAGGAACCCCAACAGGATAATACCTTCTTGTATGAGGACCTACGCACTTTCCAGGCTCAATTAGCTGAAGTGCTCAAGGATCTTAAGGCCATTTATGCTGGTCCTAAGCATGACCAACAGAGACAGGCTGCCTTAGAACAGGTCAACTGGACCTTTGCTGAGACCACCCATCAACAGATCCAAGGCTTAGAAGATGAAGTGGATGGACTGGTAAAAAGAAACCAGGTCATCAGAGAAGAGCTCAAGGACACCAGAGCCACTCTCTTCACTCTACAAGATCAAATTGACCGCCTTACTGCTTGTCTATCAGCCTCCCCTCCCAGAGGAAGGACTTTACACTTTGAGGAACCTAGATCAATTAGTAGACTTTCCTTGGGTAGCCAGGCACACTCCCCTTGCAATGAATCTTACCATAGCTATGATGAAGACAATGCCTCCCAGAGAAACGTCCATAGGAACATCATGATGACTGAAGCAGTACTAGAGAGTAGTGAGAGCCCCTGACTACTCCTGAGAAAACCAGATTCAGGAACATCAGGCTGCCTCAGAAGCTGCGTATCAAGCTTCCAGAAGCAACTGCTCTCCCATCAGACAATTGTCCAACACAAGCAACGTGATCCCTAACTTCAAACCTGTAAACTTGCCAAAATTTGATAGGAAAAGTAATTTCACCATGTTTTTGAGATTGTATGAGAACACAATGTATGGGGCTGATGAGGCAATGAAGAACTCTGCCATCTTTAACTTCCTAGATTCTGAGACCCAAACAATCATCATGCCTAGACTCCCAGAATGTAGATGGACCTTTGCCAACGCCTCAAAGGTGTTAATGGATGATTTTGGTAGCAAAGAAGCCCTCAACAACCAGAGAATGGACTTTTTGGAGGGAGGCATCAGAAAAGGAGAAACTGTGAAGGAGTTTGCTGATAGGTTTTATCTAGAGGCCCAGACTTTGATCTCCCTGAAGGCTGCTTCCTTCATTGATGCCAAGTCTGCTCTGCTCAATGCAGTAAGACCTAACAAGAACCTCTCTCTTGCTCTGAAGTCTGGAATCTATGGAGCCCACAATGTCTCTGACCTGATTTGCCACCTGCTCACATTCAAGGATGACTTTGAAGTGCCCATGCCCTCTGGACCAAGAGCATTTCAGGAGAATAGAAACAAAACATCTCTTTCTGACAAGCCTAAAACTGGTGAAAGTTCTACCACTCAAGGAACAGCTGGTACCAATAGCAACCACACTTGATATAAGTGTGGGAAGCTAGGACACATATCTAGGGAATGAAAGCAACCAGCACCCAAGGTACACCACGTAGGAGCAGAGGAGTATGACTCAGAAGGAGATCAAGAGGATGAGGAGGCCTCTCAAGACAAGGAGCCAAAAAACTGCTAAGCAACCAGGATGAGGAGAAATCCCTGATTGCCCATGTACAAGTACCTCCACTCTCTCTGCCCTCTCTCCTCCCACCTGAAGACCCAGGTGCTCCTGGCTGTGTCCCCCCACCTGACACAGCTCTGATTTTGGAACCCAAAGACTCCAAAGTCCTCACACCAGCAAGCCCTAGCCTAGGCTCTACTGACCCTGACTCTAGCCCCTTGCTCTGCTATCCTGACTCCCAGGAGATAGAAGAAGACCAGCTGCATAGATTCTTGCTATCAACGTCCTCACCAGAGGAAGGAGAAAAAGGAAGGAACCCTTGATCACCCCTGAAGCCCGGGAAACAGTTGCACTTCCTTACACTGAGCAGCTGACCCTCCCTACTACTGAAGTCACGCATGAGAGTGATAGCGCCAAGAAAATGGCACAAATCCTCAAGTCTGTTAATGTCTCTGCTTCTCTGGATGCCTTGAAAGGATTCAGTCCTACCTTGTGTACAGCTTTGGATGAATTACTTAGTAAATACAAGGATATAGATGTCTATCAAGTAATATCTCTAAGCAATGGAACTGATAGAACAGACTGTACCTACATCAATATGATGGTCCACAAGGTTAAGGTCCAAGCAATTATTGACTCTGGTGCACCAGGAAACATCATCTCCTTGCAGCTAGTCAAAAAATTAAAGTTGGCCCCAGACTTGGACTATCAAGAGGTATTTGGGACGGCAGGCCCACTTACCACTAAAGCCATGGGCGCTTAATTGTCATTGCCCCTGCGGGTTGGGAAGTTGATTGTACTTGCCCCTGCTATAGTTCTGGACAACCAAAGCTATGATATCCTTATTGGCACAGGGTTTGTGATAAGGTATGGGACTATTATCAACCATGGTGATAATACCTTCAAAATCCTAGGTCAGACCATCCCCATGTACTGCAATGGTGCTAAAGTGGTTGAACTTCCCAAGAAGAAGCTTCACTTCATCAATATGGAGTATGCTGAAAGTGATATTCCTGTGGCCTATACCTTACAGCACAGGAAGCTTAGGATGCTTCCCCTGTCAACCAAGGAGTACAAAGGGATTCCCTTGTACGCTTCCTCCATGTTCACCATTCCTTCTGGGTCTCAAGTGATTCACCATACTAGTCTGTCCTTGGAGATTCCTTCTGGATTACATGGTGAAGTCCTTGGATATCATGATGCCTCTTGCCTGTGTCAAAACTGCAGGCTCAACCCGCCAGCAAGGTTCCAACCAAGCAGGTTTGTGACCTGCAATCCAATTATCTGGCCACTTGAAGCCAGACTAGGAAGTCAACTTGAATTACCAAATCCAACAACATGAACAGATGATGATCCCTTACAGTGGATACCTTGTTTTGGCGCTTGAATCATTACCAGGATCAAGCCACCCCCCTTCATCATCCAGCCATGTGATCACCAATCATGTTCCTGTTATCCTTGATTCACATGAACTATATAATCACTATCTCAAAATAAAGATTATTATCTATCTTCTAAATATTTTTCCCCTTGTAACTCTGCTAAAATAGCACAGTTAAAACATTGGTAGCACAGGTAGGTTCTACATCCTACCTTATCTTGAAAAATTCCGCCTGTTGCCCGCACACGCCATGGCCAACAAATCCTCAAAAGAATTATGTCTGGCCTCTTGCCTGACTGGAATCTGTACACCCCTGGTACCACCATACCTGATGGCTTTGTCCTGTATCAGAACACGGTAATCCTGCTACCCACCTTCAACGCCATGTCTGCACAAGGTTTCTTTCAGGCCCCCTCCTTGATATCACAACCAGCCAACAAAACCACCATGCCCGCCTACGTAGCTCAAAGACTACGGAGCGCCGCCTTGGAACCTTTTACCGGGGCCAACAACAACAACACCGCATGGATCCAGTCTGCCCAGAGCAAGCTGGATCAGATGGAATGTCCACAGCAGGTTTGGATTGCAGAAATTTCCATTTGCCTGACCCATGACGCTGGCACCTGGTGCAACAAGTGGCATGAAGAGCACACCAACAAGAACTGGACTACCTTTAAGCAAGACTTCCTGGCAAGATTTGTGTTTAAAGATACAGCGCTCATGATTATACGCCAAGTAAAGAACCTGACCCAGACAGGCGCTGTGAAGGAACTCACCTGCGCCTACAAGGAACTCTGTCTTTGTGCACCATCTGACATGGCCTTTGACACCCCAGCCACACACCTCATGTACTATGACACTCTTAAGTTGTATGTGATGAGGCATGTGAACCTGGATCAGGTGATCAACCTGCAAAGCCTGTACTGTGAAGTGGAGAAGGTGGAGAAAACATCCAACACACTACATAAGGCACAAACTGGGAAACAAGAAAGACCCAAGGATTCCCATTAAGGCAGGCGCTCCTCTCAACCACCTCCTGGAGGCAATGGGAACAACGCCAACCACAAACCCACAGGTTCAAATGGACAGGGAAATTGAAAAAATGGCCAGTCAAACCAGATCTATTTCTGTATCACTGCCACACAAGGTAACCAATAGGAGGGAAAAGCCCGGGGAGAGCACTAAGCAAGCCAAGCTCTCCCCACGCAACTCCTGACTTGTCCAATGATGAATACCAACCCAAGGACGTGGACTAATGCCCAATGATCCAGGTGCCCTCAGAGGACCCAGTACTGTACACCATTGACAGACATCCCAATAAACTGATGTCCTATCCTTTCTGTTTTTGCAGTTACACAGACTTGCACTCCTGAACTCAGGTGCAGATTGAACTCTAGTCAACAGCAGCCTTGTGGATAAGTTTAAGCTAGCCACTAATCCTTTGCAGATTAAAAACGTGGTTTTAGCTGATGAATATCACATTGCCGTGACAAGGGAAACTTCCCCCTTCTCCATCATTCTTGAGAACCTACACTCCACCATCCAAGGTCCCGTCATTGACTTCCCAAAGTTTGATATTGTACTGGGTTTAGATTGGCTGCAAAGGAAGAATCCTCACGTAGACTGGGTGACCTTGGTGTTGATCATTAAGCGCAAAGGTGTCAACCACCAGATCTACCCTGACTCAGTGGACCAACTCCTATGCAACCACATCTTTGTACGTATCACAGAGACCCAGAACAGGAAGAAAAACCTGAAGGCAATTGACTGGGACTCCTGCCAGTGCAAGATCATACACTTAAAGAATCACCAGGATACCCCTCACGCCTCAGGACTGCAATTTTGTGGCCCGCCACCCAGAAATCTTCAAGGAAGCGCTACCCGGGCTGCCCCCAGAGAAACACATTCAACACTCCATCCAACTCAAAGGAGCTGTACCCAAGGCGCGCCCTATCTACAGGCTGACCCCAAATAAAGACAACACCTTATGCGCCTACCTCAAGGAGGCATTGGAAAAAGGACTTATCTGCCCCTCACAGTCTCCCTTTGGGGCTACCATAATCTTTGTGGCTAAGAAGGACAGTACCTTACGTCTGGTCACAGACTACTGCACCCTAAACAAAGTTACCATTAAGAATTGTTACCCACTGCCACTGATTGAAGACCTCTTTGATGCCTTGGGAGGAGTCACAGTCTTCTCCAAGATTGATCTGATGGCAGGCTACAATCAGACTTGCATTAAGGAGGAAGACATCCCCAAAACAGCCTTCCACACTAAATATGGCTCCTACAAATGTGTGGTACTTAACTTTGGCATGACCAATGCACTGAAACCTTTGTAACCTTCATGAAAAAAGTATTTGTACCCCACATAGGCAAGCATGCCCTAGTGTATCTAGACAACATTATTGTCTACAGCCCCTTGGTGGAACAACACCACAAAGACCTAGAGGCAGTATTTGCTATATTGGCACAACACAAACTGTTGGCCAAACTCTCCAAGTGCCAGTTCTTCTGTGAGCAACTACCCTTCTTGGGACACATAGTCTCAAAGGACGGCATCAAACCCAACAGTCAAAAGATACAGGCCATCTGCAAGATGCCATCACTCAAGGATAAGTTGGAACTCTGCACCTTCTTGGGAATGGTGGCCTATGTACAACACTTCATACCTGACTGTGGCGTTTTAAATGCCCCTTATCTGCCATAACAGGCGCCAAGTCCAAGTTTGTGTGGACCCCCACTGTGACATCTGTTTTAGACGCCTCAAGGAGCAACTCACAACAGCTCTCATTCTACAATACCCCAAACGTGACAGGGAATACCAAATGGAAACCAACACCTCAGATGCATCCATTGGGGGAGTACTACAAATCAAAAACAATGACAGCAACTTCCTGCCTGTATCTTATGAATCCAAAAATTGACAGATGGTGAGTGTTGATACCATATCCACAACAAAGAACTGTTGGCTATTGTACACTGCCTAGTCAAATGGCGCTATTACCTGGAACAGCAGGAAAAATTCACAGCAATAACCAATCACAAGTCACTCATCTATTTCAAAACTCAAGCAAATCTGTTGCGCTGCCAAGCCTGCTAGATGGAGCTCTTAGAGAGATCAATATGCTCATACAGTATAAACCTGGCCCAGAACTGGCCATGGCAGACACCCTCTTGCCCCTGTATGTCCGTACCAGGAGAGGAGAAAATGGGCTTGACCCAGACTGGCCCCTCTTAGTACTACAGACAAAAGACAAGGGCTTCCCCCATGGCACAACCAACATAACAAAGGAAACAGCCATCAAAAATGAACACCTCTTTGCTGACGTATATGGGACCCTACACAGAAAGATGACTGACAGCACAACCATTCCCTACATTCCCACGCATCAGCAAGTTGACACCATCCTACGCTATCACAGAGACCTTGGACATACCAAGAGCCAAAACCTATATGAGTTCCTTAAACATAAGGTCTGGTGGCCAACCTTATATTGTGATGTTCAAGAAGTTCTAGACCAATGTGAGATATGCAAAAAGTTTGCCAAAAGCAAAACCCCGCCAAAGTCAGTACTTCCCATCTGCACACAACTACCTTTCAAAGTATGGGCCCTCAATGTTGTTGGCACCATGCCAGGGAAACACAACAATAAGAAATAAATCATCACTGTCATAGATTTTGCTACAAGATGGCCAGTAGCCCAAGCAGTAAAGGCACACACTGGCAATGACGTACAACAATACATAGGAAGAGAGATAATCAGCAAGTTTGGAAAGCCAGAACTCCTGATAATCAATAGAGGGAAAGAATTGACCTCTGAAGACACCAATGTATACCTCACCTAAAATGGGGTCAAGCACACTGTGACAACACCATACCACCCACAGACCAATGGACGCGTAGAGTGGCTTAATGGTAGCCTTGTGCAAGCCTTAGCCAAACTCACCACTGGGAGACCTGAAGACTGGTATAAACAGCTACCAACTGCACTACTTGTGTGTCAAACCCAAGTGAACAGATCCACCGGAAAAAGCCCATTTGAACTGGTATACAGCACACAGCCAAATATCATTCAAGCATTGACAGGACCTAAACTGGAAATTCCAAGTAAAGTTCCTCCACACTCAGAACCTCAAGTGATAGAGGTTAACAGCAAGTGAACAGCAAAGGAGAACAAACCTCTGCAAAAGACATTGGTCCCCATCTATAATAGAATTGAGGTTGGGGACAAAGTTTGGGTCATGAATGTTGACAAGAGCAAGCTACAACCCAAGAAAGTGGGGCCAGCTATCATTCTAAAGGTAAACAACAATAACACTTACCTTGTGCAAGGGCTTGGGGAACTTAAGGAAGACAAGACCCTACACCATGATTGCCTACGGCCCTGCAAAGCAAGACAGAAACAACAAGAAACCGCCCTGCCCACCACAGAACAGCAACTAGTTCAATATGGCGCCTGGAATCCTGACAACCTCCCTGACAACCTGCCCCCAGAGGAGGCCAACCTTCACTCAGGGGGTGTCAAAACCGCAGGCTCAACCCGCCAGCAAGGTCCCAACCAAGTGGGTTTGTGACCTGCAATCTGATTACCCGGTCACTCAAAGCCAGACTAGGAAGTCAACTTGAATTACCAAATCCAAAAACACAAACAGATGATGATCCTCTATGGTGGATACCGCGTTTTGACGCTTGACTCATTATCAGTATCAAGCCACCCCCTTCTTCCATCCAGCCGTGTGATCACCAATTATGTTCCTATTATCCTTGATTCATAATGACTATATAATGACTATCTCTAAATAAAGATTATTATCTATCTTCTAAATATTTTCCCCTTGTAACTCTGCTAAAACAGCACAGTTACAATACCCAGAGCCATGGATCTGTCCTGGACTATGTTGCAACATCTTTGATTACTCCCTCTCAGGGAATTAGCGCCCCAAGTAAATCACCAAGCAGCTCACCAAGTGGTTCACCGCCCAGGCAATAAACTGGTGGCATCATCCCTCAGTTTATCATCTATGACAGGGATCACTCAATCCAGGTCCTAAATGGAACACAACTTGATTAAGCCTCGTGACCCAAGAGGAACATTACTCAGATAAGCCCCATGACCTCCATGATGTACATGGATGACATGTGGCTTGTCATGATACTATATAATATAATATACTATATTCATATCCAATAAAGTATTATTCTCTTCTTAATCTTCCCTTTTTTTCATTTATTATACTTCCCAGAAGTATAAACTTGACAGTGGTAGCACAGGTAGGTTATCTGTACCTACCCAACTCAAAGGAAAAATTCCTCTCAAGAAAAAAACACAAGCAATGTTGCTCCCTAAAGGCTGGAGAGATTACAAAGTAGGACAAGACATCTCCCCAGGCCTTGTCATCTACAATAATCTCCTTGTGCCCATTGACCAGTACAACGCCCTCAAAACCTGCAGACTATTCACTACCACGCCAACCACAACAATGCCTACACAACCTGAGATACCCAATATTGTTTTTCAACGCTTACGTACTGCTGAGATTGGCGCCTTTGCAGGACTACGCCAGGAAAACACTTTGCTTTGGATCAACAGCACCAAGAACAAGTTCAAACAAGTGGAGTATCCCCAAAGACTCTGTGTCAGCAAAATTGCCCTCTATGTCACAGGAACTGCTTCACGCTTTGTTACCAAATGGCTAGCCCAACATCCTGACCAGAAGGAAAATTGGGAACTGTTCAAAGCCGCGTTTCTCAAAAAGTTCTCCATGAAGGACTCAGACATAGTAATTATGACCAAGCTTCAAATCTTCAAAATGACAGGAACCATCAAAGAATACATTGCAGCATATGAAGAACTACGTGATTGTGAGCCCAATACCATCAACTTTGATGAACCTGGGCCACACCTAGACTTCTACAATGACCTTTCCACACACATTATATGTCAGTTTGACATGACCTGCTGCAAGAACCTCGAGGATGTATTCCTAAAAGGAAAACACACAGCTCAGAAGTCTGACAATCTACACGCCACCAACAAATGCAAGGAAAACCCTGCAGTTAAGAGAGAGCCTTGCCCCAATAAGAAAAACAACTGAGCCAACAGTACCCAACTTTGAAATGGGAATCACACTGCACAAGCCAACCAGGCCAGCACCAAAGATACCAATAAGGAGGGAAAAGCTCAGGGGAGTGTTTAGGCAAGCCGCTCTCCCCCTCTTCACAAGACTTGTACAGAGAACAGGATGTGGACTCAATCACCATGATCCAGGTTCCCTCCAGAAATCCTCTACTGTTTGCTGCCCAATCTGGAAATAAAATCCTTACCTATTCTTTCTGTTTTTGCAGATACCAGGGCATAGCACTATTTGACACTGGAGCCAATCAATCACTCATTAACAAGAGTTTTGCAGACCTCATTAAGTTACCTACCATTTGAAGTAGCATCAACAAAGTCATCATGGCAGACAACCGCAGCACACCAGTTACCCACAAGACAAAACCTTTCTGAGCCCAAATTGGAGACGTCCAAACAACAATTAGTGGCCCCATCATTCTAATCCCCAAATGCAATATCATACTTGGATTAGACTGGATACAAAAGACAAAGCCTCACATTGACTGGGACAGTGCCAACCTCACTATCCAGCAAGGAGAAGTCCACCATCATGTGTACCTGACACATCTTGACACCCTCATGAGGGACCACATATTCATAAAGATCATGGAAACAGAGAAAGAAACTGATATCATCAAAATCAATTAGAGCATATGTACGTATGAAGTCATCCACTTCAAAAACACAGAAATTCAACACAAACAGAACCCAATTAGAGACCAGCTTATCAAAGAATTTCCCTCTGTATTCCAAGAAACACTGCCTGGGCTGCCCCCTTTGGGGTATTCAACATGAGATCAACTTAAAAGGTAGCATGCCTAAAGCGCAACCCATCTACTGCCTCACACCACAAGAAGACAACACTCTGAAAGCTTCCCTGACAAAGCACTAGAGAAAGGCCTCATCAGACCCTAAAAATCACCCTTTGGCGTTGCTGTCTTCTTTATGGCAAAAAAAGATGGAGGCCTCTGCCTAGTCACAGACTACAGGGCCCTTAATGAGGTCACAATAAAGAACAGGTATCCCCTGCCATTAATTGATGACCTTTTCGATGCCCTGGGGGTCCCAAATCTTCACAAAAATTGATTTGACAGCAGGATATCACCAAATTTGCGTGAAACCTGAAAACATTTCAAAGACCGCATTTTGAAATAAATACAGGTCCTTTGAATGTGTTGTCCTCAACTTTGGCATGACAAACTCTCCCAGTACCTTTGTAACCTTCATGAATGAAGTATTCAAGGAACACATTGGGAAAAGAGCAATCATCTACCTGGACAACATCTTTATTTACAGTCCCAACCTGCAACAACACTGGGAAGACGTCCATGCAGTCCTCTGTACCCTGCAAGAAAACCAACTAGTTGCCAAACTATCCAAATGCAAGTTCTTCTCAACTGAACTTCCATTCCTTGGCCATATCATCAGCAAGGACAGTATCAAGCCAGATCCAGACAAGATACACACCATAACAGAGATGCCAGCCCCAAGGAACAAGAGCAAAATCCTCACTTTCCTTGGAATGGTAGCCTATGTATGCAGGTTCATCACTGACTGGGGCGCCCTAACAGCTCCCTTGTCAGTCATCACCAGAAAAACAACCAAATTTGTCTGGACACCCCTGCAAGACCAACATTTCTGCCAACTGAAAGAGCGCATGGTTACTGCCCCCATCCTGCAATACCCAAACCGTGAGGGCATCTATGAGCTAGAAACTGACACTTCTAATTATGCCATAGGGGGAGTCCTCCGTATCCAAACGGCCCAAAAGGACTTCCTCCCTGTGGCATATGAATCAAGGAAGCTATCAGACGGAAAACAAAGATATCCTATACACAATAAGGAATTGGTTGCCATCATACACTGCCTCATGAAATAGCAATGCTATTTGGAAGGAGCCCAGACGTTCAAAGTACTCACCAACCATAAGTATTTGATATTCTTTAAAACACAACAGCACCTGTCAAGAAGACAAGCTGAATGGATGAGTCCCATACAGAGATACTCCATGCAAATTAAATAAAAGCCAGACAGAGAGATGCTTACTGCAGACGCCCTATCAAGGCTATACAATAAACACATCCTTTGCACTGATGGCAACCCCAACTGGCTCATGTTAATCATGGGGAATCTCCAGGAAGAGTTCCTACCTGGAACACCAATGGACATCCAAGAGAAAGTCCTCAAGAACAAATATCTTTTCAAAAACGTATATGGTACCCTTCACCAAATCCTTCCAAATGATGACACTGTACCCTACGTCCTGTCAACACAAAAGATTGACACAATCCTCCAATATCATAGAGACTTTGGTCACACCCGTAGCAGAAACTTGCATGAATATCTCAAGACTTGCTACTGGTGGCCCAACATGATAGATGATATCAGAGAGGTACTGGAACAATGCAAGGTCTGTGAGAAGTACACACACCAAAGCCCCACCCAAGTCAGTAGTACCTGTATCCATCACACAACCCTTCAAGGTATGGTTGTTGGATATTGTGGGACCTATTCCTGATGAAAGCAAAGGAAAGAAGTACATCATCACCGCCATCAACTATGCAACCAGATGGCCTGTGGCACAAGCCACAAAGGAGCACAAAGGCAATGACGTGAGATGGTTCATTGGCAAGGAAATCATAGCAAAGTTTGGAAAGCCTGACCTCTTAATCACAGATGGAGGCACTGAACACAAAGCTATTGACACCAATATTTATCTTGCCATGAAAGGAATAAAACACGTCACAACCAGCCCATATCACCCACAAGCAAATGAATGTGTAGAACAACTAAACGGCTCTTTAGTGGAATCCCTCAGCAAGTTATCTGCCAACAATCAAAAAGCCTGGGTTGACATGCTACCAACCGCCCTTATGGTCTGCAGAACACAAGTCAAATGCAATATGGGCAAAAGCCCTTATGAACTTGTCTATGGTCAGAAACCCTCACTTTTCAGTACAACCACGGGACCACAACTGCCACTTCCAAAGAGGATACCAGACAGCAATGACCCAAAAGTACTACAAGCCAGAAAGGACCAAGAAGCAATGGAACAACAAAGGGTTCAGCGGGAAGCAATCCCATTGCAACAAGAAAGGTTCCAAGTCAGAGAAAAGATCTGGGTTGTCAATCACAACCAACATAAACTAGACCCAGGATTACGCAGGCCAGGTATTTTCATGGAGGTAAAGCCCAATAACACCTACCTCATCAAAATGGATTGGAGCTTGAACTGAACTGAAATATATGCACCATGACCAACTCTGTTTATGTAAGGCAAGAGCAGCCCAACAAAATTCAAGGCTTCCTGTACCTAACGCCAAACTGGACCAATATCAAGCCTGTATACCAGATACTCTCAAAAAGGTTCCCAAGGCTCCGCATTCCAGCACCCCAGGGGGAGATGTTGCAACATCTTTGATTACTCCCTCTCAGGGAATTAACACCCTGAGTAAATCACCAAGCGGCTCACCAAGTGGTTCACCGCCCAGGCAATAAACTGGTGGCATCATTATCAGTTAACCATCTATGTCAGGGATCACTCAATCCA
Organism: Entomophthora muscae; assembly: GCA_014839935.2. Lineage (NCBI taxonomy): Eukaryota > Fungi > Entomophthoromycota > Entomophthoromycetes > Entomophthorales > Entomophthoraceae > Entomophthora > Entomophthora muscae. Next base: position 123,782 of record QTSX02001571.1, on the reverse strand, counting down.
GGTCCTAAATGGAACACAACTTGATTAAGCCTCGTGACCCAAGAGGAACATTACTCAGATAAGCCCCATGATCTGCATGACGTACATGAACAACATGTGGCTTATCATGATACTATATAATATACTATATTCATATAAAAAAGTATCATTCTCTTCTTAATATTCCCCTTTATTTTGTTTATTATACTTCCCAGAAGTATAAATTTGACAACTAGTTATGCCTGGACTGGAAGAGCTCCAGGTCCTGCTAGCCACCCTTAGTCCTGTCCCCTTGACTGTGCAGAAAAATCAGTTATTGGGATACATCAGACTAGAAGAACATGCAAACTTGCTCCAAGCGTCACCCTTTTCTGGACTTGATGAGCTAGGACTTCCTGTGAACCAGCCCTTGGTCTTGCCTGTGATTCCTTGTGACTCTCTGGTTGGTCTCACTGAACCACAAAAGGACCAGGCACTGGCTCTCTTTGACAAATACAAGGGAGTCTTTTCCAAAGATGACTTGGACCTTGGGAAAGCCATTGGAGTAGAGCATACCATCAACACCCAAGGACAACCTCCAATCCAGTCTTGCCCTATTTGCTGTAGCCAAGCAAACCAAGCTATAGCTAACAAAGAGCTTCAGAAGTTACTAAGCTCTGGGTTGTTGGTACCCAATAAAAGCCCTTGGTCTTCTCCCCTCCTTATTTTCAAAAATGAGGATGGCTCTAATAGGGTGGTCATTGACTATAGAAGACTGAACTCCATCACTAAGAAGAACTCCTATCCCCTTTCCACACATTGATGATACTTTGGATTGGTTGGGAGGAGCTAAATTCTTTAGTGCCATGGACCTAATCAGTGGTTACTGGAAGATTGATCTTCCACCTGAGGATCAGAAAAAATGTACCATCATCACTGAGAAAGGACTTTTCCAGCCCACACAAATGCCCCAGGGACTAACAAACGCCCCTGCCGCTTTCCAGAGAGCTATGAATGCAGTTATGGGTGACTTAAAGCTCACATTAGTGCTTGTATACTTGGATGACATTAATGTCTTTTCCAAAACTTTCACTGAGCATTTAAAACAATTAGAAGAGGTCTTCAAATGGTTACTTAAAGCCAATCTGAAGCTGAAGCCAAGGAAATGTAGTTTCTTCAAGGAACACTTAGAATTCCTAGGGTTTGTGATAAGCAAAGATGGCCTACACCCTGTACCTGATAAGGTGGAAGCAATCTCCAAGATTCAGGTACCAGACAACAAGCCTGATATCCAAGTCTTTCTGGGAAGGATTGGTTACTATTGAAGGTTTATCCCAAACTTTGATACACTTGGGGACTCCTTGTTTAACCTTCTACATGCTGATGTGGACTTCTTTTGGAGCTCTGCCTGTCAAAAAGCCTTTAACGCTCTGAAACAGACTCTGATGTGTGCCCCTGTACTGGCCTATCCTAAATTTGAGAAAACTTTTATGGTGCACACATATGCTAGTCTTACTGCCATTGGTGGTGTCCTTTCACAACTAGATGACAATAGACTAGAACACCCTGTTAGCTACTGTTCTTGTACCTTGAACTGTCATGAACTCAGCTACACAGTGACTGAAAGGGAATGCCTGGCAGTAATTTACTCTTACCAGCAGTTTAGGTTATACTTACATGGTGTACACTTTACTGTGGTTACTGATCACGCCTCCCTCCAATAGCTGAAAACATTGAAGGAACCTGAAGAAAGACTTGCTTGCTGGGCCATCAAACTTAAAGCCTTTAATTATGACATAGTGCACTGTGCTGGGGCAGTCCATCAGAGTGCAGATTGCCTCTCAAGATTGCCTACCATTGCCCTTGTGTCCTCTATTGCCAATGAGCTTTATGACAAACTTCTGGTTGTCCAATCTTTGTGGGGGGAAGAGCCCACTGAAATCCAAATGTTCTTAAGAAGCTTTCAGTGGACACCAAGGTTAAAGATGGTCAACTCTTTAAGCTTTACAAGGATAACTGGTTGCCATATGTACGTCCCTCACTCAGAACAGACTCTGTAGTTGCCTCACACAAAGCTACAGGACACAGAGGAATACAATAGACCCTTGCTCAGTTATAGCAGCATTGCTACTGGGAAGAAATGCCCTCTGATGAAGCTGAGATTCTGGCTGCTTGCCATGACTGCAATGTTGAACAGCCAAAGGTTGCAAGATTCCAGAACAAGCTGATCTGCCCAGGATTTGCCTTCCATACTGTGGCCATTGATGTGGTGGGACCCTTACCAGTCTCAAAAGGGAAAAACAAGTACACAATAGTGGCTGTGGACCAGTTGACCAAATGGGTTGAGGCCAAGGCTATCCCAAATCAGTCTGCACTCACTACAGCCATGTTTATCTTGGAACATATCATCTACCACCACAGATGTCCTCAGATGCTGTTAACTGACAATGGAACCAATTTCACTAGCTATATGATACCCAGACTAAATCAACTAATGGGTATCAGAGGCACATTATCCACCCCATACTATCCCCAAACTAATGGAATGGTTGAACAGACTAATGGAAGTTTGGTGCAGATCATCAGGAAACTAGCACACCAACATGAGTCAGAATGGGACACTTACCTGCCTGCAGCCAACTTTGCTTACAAAATTGACTATCATAGAGCAACAGGCAAAACCCCTTCCAACTCCTGTATGGACGTCAGCCTGGTTTACCTCCTCATCTGTACTCCTTGATGAAACCTAATCTGGCTTTCACCCCAGAAGCCTACCTCCATAAACTGGCTCAGACTTTGATCAGAATACAGGCTAAAGCCTACACTATCAATCTGAGCACCAAGAAAAAGGATGTGGAGCTTGCCCAGGCTAAACGCCCTGCCGTCCCCAGCTATCAGATTAGAGACCTAGTCTACTTCTATAGCAACAGAGGCTATGGATGTGAAAGCAAACTTGCCTCCCTATGGCAAGGACCTGTTAAGGTCATCCAGAAAGTAGGTCCTGATAGTTATACATTGAAGGAACATATCACTGGACAAGTGGTCACTAGAGTCCATGTGCAATACATGTGTATGGCTCCTAGTAATCAGGAGTCATTCCCCTTTAGGACAGCAATTTGGAAAAAGAAAAGCCTAATAAAAAATGCCATGGGTTGTTGTCCACATCACAGAAAGAAAGTAATAAGGAATATATACTAAAAAAGGCTTTATTGGAACTTGCAGTGTTTGGAAATCACTGCTTTCAAATGACAAGTCATTGTGAGAAGGACCACACAGGCCATCATGTACTCCTCAGCATAGTCCTCCTTGAAGTGCCACAGACGGAAGATAGGGTAATCAGGGTATTTATCCCAAGCCTGCGCTTGGTTGAGGCCCATCCAGATGGGAAACCCAATCCCTACCACCAAGGCATCCCAGAACAGATGCTCTCTGCTCCAGTACTTCCGGTTCAAGGCAATTTCTGGTTTGTAGACTTCCTGCATGAGTCCCTCAAATAATATGGGAACATCCTCCACCTCAGCCACTGCTGGATTATCTGAAGGAACTATGAGAAGGTGTCCAAGTAAGGCCAACCTGGTATAAATATCCTTGCTCTTAAGATTCAAAGCTGTAAGCAGACCAGCTGTTAATTGTTGAATACAGAAGTTCTTATGATCCTTATCAATCCAACTGGCTACCTCCAGGTCCACCTTCCCTTCATGGCACCAAGCTCTGATTATCCCCCAGAGCACCGCCAAAACAAGGTCTATGTGTTCCTGGTCAAACTTCTTCCCTTGCCATTCAAATCCTTAAAGTTGATCCTCAGCAAGCTTCAGTGCTGCTTCTTGGTCAAAACAAAAATGATAGAAATTCCCCTCCTTGACCTTAGCCTGAGTTAATACAGAAGGATCCTTCAACACCTCTTGAAATAAGGTATGAAGATGGGGCCCTTCCCAAAGTTTGACCTCCTTGTCTTCCTTTCAGTCTAGAACACTAGAGAGATCAAACCAGGTGATTCATTCCTCCTGTTGAGCTTCTAGCTGAATTACTGGCTCCTGTGCCTGAGAAGTTTGCACTTGCTTGACCAATTGTTCCGCCCTCTTCTGGCTCTTATTCTGAGCGCTCTTTTCCTTGGCCAACCTGGCAGCTTTACTGGCAGCTGCTCTGGCTCTAATTGTAGCAGCCCTGGAAGCTTTTGGTGAATTAACTTGGTTATCTGACATGTGCAACCCTTGAGTACTGTGCCCTCTATTTATACCCTTGCCCATTCTAGTGGTGGGAAATATTGTAAATTATACAGCATGTTTATAATGGTCAAGGCTATCAGTGGAATGAATCCTGATGGTCAATACTAAACCGGTTTGCACTCAAATCTGTCAGATCCAACATATTTGTACTTCTAATTGTATCTTGGATGTTACAATAGGATGACTGTACTGTTACATCCAGATTGGATCAAGTTTGGGAACTATCAGCAGCTTCTGCAATGGGCAGCTGCAAGCTGCATCCACTCTGGGGTAATGTGCACCCACTCTTATCTGTTGGATTGTCCAGATCATCCCAAGATGGAAAGAATACAGATGCAAGAGCCTAGTGGACACCAGAAGATTCTATAATGTTCCTGACAACAGTGCAGGTGTTAATAACACTTCTGCGTCCATTGTGCAGCCAGTATGGTATATAAAATTCCCTTCTTTCTAAATAAAAGATATAATTTCATACATTAAATCTTTCCTTTTACTCAACTTAGTTGCTACCTAATATTAAAAGGTAAAGACTACAGAGTCATTGGACCTGTATTAATTTGTGTTTAGGCCTGCTGCTATACTCTACCCACAAGCAACTATAGATGTTAAACCAAAAGACGTCCACAAGGCCCAATTCACAACAATTATTACTTGTTGTGATGTTTAATGGTCCAACTACATCAATTGCAACTGTGTGAAAGGCGAACCCAGGTTGGATCAATTGATGCTGGTAGCGCAAGACCTTGGGTTGCTCTATATTATAATTGTGGCACACAGCCAAAGTTTCTGCTACGTTGGAATACATCCCTTCTCAGTAGCAATGTTGTTGTAAAAGGGTCAGAGTCTTCTGTATATCACTGTGACTCATAGTAAATGTGCTGATACTACTGCATCAGTCCGTAAAGATGGCCAAATGTAGGGCAACTATTTCCCTTTATACAGTTTGAGAAGCTGCTTGTATTTCACGCAAGTATCCACTGCAAGAGTTTTCAGAATTTTCAGAATCCCAGTCAGCTCCTCCCCTCACATAAAAGGCTTTAGCATTAGCTTATCAAAAAGCTCATTTGCTGCTGAGGAAACCAAGGCTATGATAGGAAGGTGTGAAAGACAATCTGTGTTCTGATGCATGGCGTCAGCGCAATGGATTATCTCAAAATTGTAAGCTTGCAGTTTAATAGCCTATTGTGCCAGTTGTCCTTCAGGGTCTTTTAGTGTCTTCAACCACTTAAGCAAGGAGTGATCAGTTACCACCGTAAAGTGCACTCTGTGAAGGTATACTCTGAATTGTTGACAAGCATAGATGACTGCCAGGCATTCCCTTTCTGTAACTGTATAGTTACATTCATGGCTATTGAGTGTACAAGAACAGTATCTCACAGGAGGATCCTGGTTGTTGTCATCTATCTGAGAGAGAACAGCCCCCAATTTCTGTCAGGCTGGCGTCTGTGTGTAAAATGAAAGAGAACTCAAAATCTGGGTATGAGAGTACTGGCTCCAATACCAGAGTGGCTTTTAGGTCCTCAAAGGCTTTCTGGCAGCCTGGTTTCCACAAAAATTTGACTTCATTCTTAAGCAAGTGGAAAAGTGGACCTCCTAGACCTGCAAAGTTTGGTTTAAACCTTCTGTAGTAACCAATCATTCCAAGAAACACCTGTACATCTCTCTTGTTGGTAGGGGTTTGCATGTGCGTGATGGCTTTGACCTTATCAGGGACAGGTCTTAAGCCATCTTTGCTGATAATATACCCAAGGAACTCTAGATGTTCCTTGAAAAAGTAGCACTTTCTTGGTTTTAGCTTAATATTAGCTGTAATGAGTTGCTTGAACACCGCTTTCAAGTGTTCCAAATGCTGGCCAAAGGTACAAGAGAAGACATTGATGTTATCAAGGTAGACCAGTACACAAGTCAACTTAAGGTCTCCCATTACAGTATCCATGGCCCGTTGGAATGTTGCAGGGGCATTTGCAAGTCCTTGCGGCATTCTAGTTGGCTGAAAAAGGCCTTGCTCTGTTATAATGGGGCAATTTTCCTAGTCTGCCATTGGAAGGTCAATCTGCCAATATCTACTGATCAGATCCATTGCGCTAAAGTACTTCACACCTCCCAGCTTATCCAACTTATTGTCAATGCGCAGCAACAGGTAGGAATCCTTTTTTGTGACTGAGTTCAGCTTGCAGTAATCCATCACCACGCAATTGGTACCATCTTTCTTTTTTACAATAAACAAAGGTGGAGACCAAGGACTCTTGCTGGGAACCAAAAGGCTGGCAGATAGCAATTTTTGTAACTCTTCATTTACAATGGCTTGGTTGGTCAGGCTATGTCTTATCAGCCTTGAGTGTATAGGGGCATTACCTTGCGTATACAACACATGTTCAACTCCTAGGGACTTTCCTAGGTTGTGATTGTGCTCAGCAAAGATATCCCTGTACTTCTCAAAGAGGCGTAAGGCTTGATCCTTCTGATCTTCTGTGAGTCCATTCAGAGATTTTGTGCGGAATTAACAACATAACACTTGGCTGGTTGCAAGGTAGCGCAAACTTGCTAAATTTTCCAAAAGGAGTGACATCCATAAGGATGGAATTTTCCTCCAGCTTCATATAAGCCAGAATCTGATGGTTCTTCACCTTTAGCGCTTTATCTGATAGATTACCCAGGAGCACTAGGATTTCTTCTAAAAGGCATGGCAATGCCTGGTAGAATTCAAGGCTCTAAGCGTGAACCATTATGGAGTCCAGCCACCTCACTGTGCAATTTTTTTGGAAAGCTGAGACATAGGCCTGTGTTGTGTATCACTTGAGACCCACTTTTTATCAAAAACTCAGTGGAGGAATACAAGGGAATCCCTTTATACTCATTTGTAGTCAGCAGCAGGGTCTTTATTTTGCGCTGTCACAAGATGTATGCTACAGGCATGTCTCCATTGGCGTACTCCATATTAATATAATGGATTTTTCTTGGTAGGAAGGCCCTTTGGTCCGTTGCTGTGATAAAACATAGGCACAGAATGGCCCAAAATGCTGAAAGTACTATCTTGATGGTTGATGATAGTTACATATGTAACCATAAAACTTGTACCAATCAAAATGTCATAGTTTTCATTTTGTAACACTATTGCTGATGCTGTTACCACCAAGTTACCAAAACACAATTGTAAAGATGAATAGGCTCCCAATGCATTTGTTCTGTCAGGGCCTGCAGTTCTAAACTCTTTGTTGTAGTCCAGGCACAAGCTTTAGCTTCTTCACTAGCCTAGTTGACACAATGTTCCCAGGAGCTCTGTAATCAAAGATTGCTTTTACTATGAGCTTATGGACCACAAGCTCAATATAGATGCAGTTGTGTCTTTCTCTGTAATTAGGAGATATGATATTGGTAACCTTATGGACATCTAAGCCTTTAAATTGAGAGAGAAATGACTCTAAAACAGTTGTTAGCTCAGGCTTTAGAGCTTTTAAAGTATCCAAATTTGTGGAGACTTGCACTGATCTCAGTAATTGAGACAACTTCTTAACGCTGTCACTTTTGTGAGTGACTTCAGTGTACAGCAGGGAAAGTTGATCAGCATAGGGTATAGAGACAGTATCAACAGCCTCTTGGGAAGGTAGACTTTCCGTATGGATAGCCTGCTTCCTTGTGACTGCGTTAACAGCTAACACTCAATGTAGTAAGTCTTTATTTATTTCTTTCTTTCTTATCAGGCAAGTATTGGTCAGGACAGGCTTATTGGTCCATCAAGCAACTGTCCTGGTCTGGAATGTTGGGGTCTGGATCAATAGTTGGAGAGGGGCAATTACTGCTGGCAGTCAGGGGTTTCTTCTCAACCTGACTGCTTAGCAGTTTTTTTGGCTCTTCGCTATCTTCTTCTCCTTCTTTTTCTTCTTCTGTATGCTTGTTGTCATTGCTTCCTTTGTGGTCCAAGTGACAGACATTGACCTTGAATTTCCTGAAATCCTGAGAGAGGTGCCCTAATTTCCCAGACTTGTAGAAAGTGCAATTATTTTCAGGGTTGTTGGTTGAGGGCACAGCACCATGTGTTGGTTTCTTCAAAGGATCTTTCTCCAAGCTCTTGCCCTTGGATTCACTAGCGGAAAAGGAGGTGGACTTCTTATAATCTGGAAAAGGAATCTCAAATTGCTCCTTAAATGACCCCAAGTGGCGCATCAGCTCTGGAACCATTCAAGCACCATAAATACCAGATTTAAGTGCAATTGATAACTCACAGCTAGGACGCATATAGTTTAGAAGGGCTCCTTTTATGTCCACAAAGGTGGCGGCTCCCATGAAGAAAATAGTCTGGGCTTCTAAGTAAAAATGTTCTAAAAACCCATGAGAGTTTTGCATTTCTTGATCTTCCCTTCTGTGAATTCCATCTTGCAACATAAAAAGAGCTTCTTCACTACCAAATTCAGTTATTAAGGCTATGGACACATTTTCATAGGTCCATCCTTGTTCTGGCAGTCTTGGCATGATTATTGTATGTGCTTCCAAATCCAAACAGTTAAAGATAGCCACGTTCTTTATGGCATCATCTGTACCATACATCAAGTTGTTGTATAAGCAGAGGAACATATGAACGTTTGACTTCTTATCAAACTTAGGAAGATTTGTAGGTTTAGAGTTATGGATCACAGAAAAAGCACTATAGTTGTAACTTCTTCTGGGCAGAGGGGAGGTATTCCTCAGGTTCAAGGCGCAGGATTGTGCCTCAGATGCTGCGCCTTAGGATTGTTGTTAGTCCAAGATGTTGAAGCTGCGGCCCCAGGTAAGGGCGTCTCACTACTGTACAGTACTGGTTCAGCCACATAGACCTTACACATAGTATGACCTACATTGTCCTCATTGCTCTCATAACTATGAAAGGAGCAGCGGTCTTCAGACAGCGCCTGGCTGTTGAATGAGAGAACACTTGGGCTTCTTCTGGTAGTGACTTGTGGTTCCATCTCCAATTATTTTTGGCATGGGTACAACAAGAGTAGTTGCTTCACTTGTCCTTGTAAAAGCTGGAGATTGCTGCGTTGCAATTGTACCTCTCAAGCAAGATCTTTAATTTTTTGATTGGCAGCATGTAGTTTGTCTTCAAGTTTCTCAATTTGAGAGCCCAGCCTGGCAAATAAAACACCATTATTTTCCTGATAAGCCCGCTGGCTGTTACTTAGTCTCTCAAGATTATCATGGTTCTATTTTGTTTTGTTGTGGTTAAGGTCAATGCACTTTACAAGCTTAGGAAGTTCAATATAAAAGTGGCTACAATCAACAAGGGATTGTTGAAGGCCTTTATCAATTTCACTAATGTGCTTAGATAGCTCCTCCATGTCCCACTGGACTATGGCAGTGGCCTCCTTGTTAGGCTCTAAGGCAGAACCGTCCTCAATCATTTGCATGGACTGACAGAGCAACTTGACCTCATTGCACAGATAAAAAAAGGTGGATTCTGCCCCTTGACATGATGAGTTGCTGTAAAGAGTCAGTTGTTGTTGACCCCTTTGTGCTCTAACATTGTGCCAAGCATTGTGGCTACGTAGTTGGTCAGGCGCTCCTTGAGCTGTGCTGACCACATAGCAGTGTAGTTCTGATGGTCAACTAGACCATTGATTTGATGGCTGATGTTAGCCATAGAGCCCACAAGCTTGTTGTAAAGGCATCAAAGGAAAGCCTGATGATTATTAATCAAATTTTACTGGTGCAATATAAGGGGGAGTTGATAACCCAGATGTATACAAATTTGGCAAATTGTAGGATGTGCAAAGCTATGAAAATACTCCTTTGTTTGTTTGATTGTTTTCATCTGCAGGCAAAGTTGATTGGGAGTAATCCCTATAAAGTTCATAAATTTCTCTTTGGCTGTAGTGCCGTAGGATGGCAGTACTGCCAATTTCTTGTGCGCCTCCCCATTTTGGTAAGCACCACGGTCCATGCTGCTTATAGATTGCTCCAGCTGTTGCTGGGTTGGCTCCGCATTTCCATCCACCTTGAATGGAACTGGAACATCCAGATGTAAGGCAGAGAGATCCTCTATTTGACAGGGGTGCTGTATATCAGCAATTAATTGACCAAAAGCAACAAATTTTCTAGGGAGATCATCCCTTGTACCAGCAAGGCAATTAATCTCCGTAAAGAGCCCATCAGGGCAGTCCTGCAAGTGGTGGAAGAAAGCATAGAGAAGGTCATCTCCATTCCCTCCTTGGGAAAAAGACAAGTCCCCAGTTAGACAGCAAGTATCATCAGGCTGTTGTATGCTTGAGTGAGCACCAAATGTTGTAACATAGACTATGGTGTGTGCTATTTGCTTAACTTGGATTACGGCAGGTTATAATTTACCCTAAACTAAGCTCTTAATAAAAGACTATCCTAGTGTGAGTAATATATATATTGTGTAAACTTGATTTTTTATTTAATTTAACAAGGGAAGAGTTTTATAGGGGAATTGGAATTATCTTTAGCCACTGATACTCTGATCCGGCTTCAATCTCAGATCATATTGGCATTCTGCCCATCAATCAGTATGTTTGTTTGATTGGCTAAATAACCCTCTAAGGTTATAACCTGTTGATCAACTGGACTAGTTGTTCATCTATGCTACACATCTACTTGGAACTTTGAGCTCAAGCCTAATTAATTGGTGGTGTATTGGCGTCAGTAATGGCTAGTTTTCACTAACCACATAACAAAAAAATGTATGAATAGAGTGGAGTGCTCTGGTTTCACCTCCACTTCCCTTTCAGTAAAAGAACCTACCAATTTTCCTCAATAAAGACAGTTCCTATATTAAATCCTTATTATTTCCACTTCTGAATTACTAGCAGTTTAACTCCACTAGTTTAGAAGTCCCAACACTATTATCCAAAATAGTGTTACAATGTAATCTTTATACTTATGGACTTGATCATGCAGGAACTTCCAATTGAATTACCACTATTTTGTAGCACATCATTCCTTCATTTTAAAACATAGTGCTGTAAAATATGACAGTGGTTGCTTAATTCTACAAATATTTAGTCAGTAATCCTAACTCTTAATACTATACCTTTGGCTGGTATAGTGACAGTCTTGTGCAGATAGAAGAATAAAAGGTATAAAGACAAAACTGGGATTTTATTTGATAGTGGTACATTAACATAGTATGAGGCGGTGCAATTGCCACAAGAGGGAAGGAGGCACTGACCAAAAGACTTGCCAAAAGGAGGAGAGGGAAAAGGCACACCATAAAGAGCCGCACAAGAAAACAACTGGTTTCACTTGCCTTTCCTAATAGAGGCAAGTGGCACTAATTGCGTCATCTCATTATTAACCTTAGAAGTAAAGCCTGAGCTTGATGAAAAATCCAAATACACTTTGAATACCCATTTTTTAGGCGTTTAAAACGTATTTAACCTGTGTAGATTTGTGTTGCAATAGGATAATTGTGCAATTGCGCAAGCGTTCCATTGTTCTGGATCCTAAGTGGGCATCTGGAATGTCTAATCCATTAAGATCTGCAACATTTACCTCCACTGGATTAGACAACAGGGTTAAAAGGCTTGGTGTCTCAAGAGGATAGACATGGTGAAAAGTCATTATAGAAGAGTTCCAAGGAGAGCCTTTGCTATGAGAGCTGGATACAGAGTTGTTTTGGTGGGACATTTTCCTTGGAATTTTCCATATTAGTAAATATATGGGGAAAACGTTGAAGAGGACCAAAAAGAACAATTTAAATAGTATTCTACTATTTAAATTGGTTGAGGTTGAATGCAGGGAATACTGGTGCTGGAACAGTGAACTGGTTAACGCCTTGGTGTACAAAGAGTTGTTGCTTTGAGCAGTTTGAGCGGTGGAAATTGATTTCTTAGTTGGATTGCGTTAGAACTTCAGAAATAGTCTAGTTTTGCGCTCTACATTCATTGGTTGAGTTCTGGAAGGTTTCCTGAAGAATATTATTGGTTGTAAGCCAAAAGCTTTAATTATAAGCAAGAAAACAGTGAATTAATACTTTAAGCTTTTGAGAAAGTAAGTATATAAGATAAGGTTGTTATAGGAAAAAGTGAGCAGCAATGGTTTAAGCTTTTGAAGAAAGCCATTATGAAGGAAGAACCTCTGGGAAAAGGACACTATAAGAAGGTGGATAGCTGGAAAGTTACAGAGTTTTTCCTGAGTCTTTCCTGGGTCTCTTCTGAGTCTATTGATTTTCTGCCAAGAGGTTTTTGGAAGCCTTTTGATTGCCAGCAGGAGCCTGGTTGGACTGATACAAGTGGAATGCCAATGCCACTAGAGCAATAAAGAGAGCTGAAACCCAAGATTAAGGAGCTGGAGCTTGAGATTAGAAGTTGGATCCTAAGCGCGGCGCAGGAGTCCAAGTTTAAGGAGCAGGGGTCCAAGTCTAAGGAGCAGAAGTCCAAGACTAAGGTGCAGGAGTCCAAGACCAAGTAAAAGGAGTCCAAGATATTGTTGGAGGACTCCAAGTATTGGCAAACCCATATTGTTTCCCTGACCCCCCAGGCCATATACTAGAAAATTTCTAAGGGGATCTTCCTTCTGAGAGTGAATAAAAGCACATTTCAACCCCTATACATATTTATGAGATACATTATCCCGTACTAGAGAATGACAACTCCTCCCAGCTAATCCCTGGTTATGACCCAGGACACACTTTAGGGACTGGTGGACAGGAACCCCACAGGCAGATAAGGTATTCCAAAATGGGTGGGCATTGGTGTTGACCCATTTATAGAAGGTGAGGAATTTCCAAAGTTGAAAGCAAAAACAACCAAATATTTGCACATATCATTATTCAAAGACCATATCAAAATAGCATTAATGGCGCAATTTACAACATAGTTGAAGAGAATTTTTGCAACCCTGATAAAGGGGTGCTAGAGGGGAACTCAAAAAATTCCAGGCCTGATTCTTATTGACTGTTGCCTAAAGGATGCTCCTGGGAGCTATTTTGAGAAAATAATATTGAGTCTGTGAGAGTTGATGCATAAACTTTTTTTGCTGGGATCTGATAGTTTTCAAGAGCAATCAACACTAGGCCAGTAAACAAATTAAATTCACTGGTGTTTCTACTAACAAAGAGGAAAAGGAAGCAAAGGGCTCAGCAAGGTATACCAAAAATCTCTTTTCAGCTTTATGCTATAAATCTTCCAAAGAATTGATGGGGTTGGCTGGTTTTTGAGAGGTTTTCTTTGTTTGACAAGGGAAAAGTGTTCTATCCAGAGATAAGGGGGGAGTAACTCTACATATTAAGTGTACAATATTGATGCTGTCAATTATATACTTTTGCAAAGTATATAACACCAAATAAGAGGAAGATTTAATAAGAGAATGATATCTTTATTAAATAGAAAAATACTTTTATATAGTGAAATTATATGAAATATTTTACATGTAGATTATAGATGTCATGTGGTGTCAGGAGATTATGATCTATCAGGGCTGACTGAGCCATATTCTCATTGCTGAAGCTATGGGTTAATAATAGATGGACCACCACCAGATGAAAGACATCTATTCCAGATGATGATGATGAGGAGTAGCTTCTGGGGAAGTTTAGAAGATAAGTTTAGAGAAAAAGAGTAATTTTATTGAATAATATTCTAGGCTTATATATTGTGTGTGCTGTGGCAAGGACCTAAGTTGGATCAAATATATTAGAGGTCATGTGTGAGTTGGGTTTGGATAGCTGGATATATGGATGAGTCAAGGAATATTGGTTTGTTGCCATTTCAGAAATGTTGAACCAAGCATTGGATTGGCACCAAACCAGGCAATGACTGTATATTAATTGTATTGGCAACAGCCAGAATACCAATATATCTAGCTCCTTAATACAGCCCTCCCTTAAGGGGTTGCTCTGGTACATCAAGAGGGGCTTAATCTTGACGGCTGTCACCTGATGTTCCTGGAGTTGTTTGCTAGTAGGTACTAGCCAAGTTGAGTGTTCCCCTTTACTGAGGCAAAGGCAGGATCTGTGATACTTTTTTGATGATAGGGTCTTTGGCGCCTTGGAACTTGACTAGGCAGGTATTTCTGTCTGGTCTTTATTTGACAATCCTTCCAGGTACTCTGTGTACTGAATTCAATTTCTTTCTGTTTCCAGCAAGGACCCAGACAGGGGAGTTGGTCAGGAGTGGTTCCTTGGTGGAGGTTATCTTTTGTGCTTTGAGTATCTTGCTTTCTGCAATCTTGGCTTTGAGATGTATGTGTTGTATTACTGGGAATTGTTCCACTGTGGGGGTTTCCCCAAGGGCATCTTCACATAGGGTTGGTTGTTGCAGTTGGCTATCTCTGGTTTGTATCCATATGTTAATTAAAATGGTGAATAGTCTGTACCTTGGTTAGTGTGTATCAAAGATACTAGTAATGCATGTTTCACATATAGTGACCATGTGTCTCTGGATTTGCCATCCATTATTTTCTTAAGGGTTCTGATGAGGCTGCTGTTTAGGCGTTCAACTCTGCCATTGGCTTGTGGCCTGTAGGGTGAGGTTGTGGAGTGTTTAATGTTTTTTGTTTTCAGGTTTTTATTCACTGCATGTCCTTACAGTTCCTTGGCTCCATCAGTGATAATTTATTCTGTGGTTACATAGTCAGCTATGATTGCCTTATTGATAAAGCAGTTGATTGTTTCTGCTTTGTAGTCTTTGGTTGCCCAGCATATTGGCAAGCATGTTGCAAAGTCAATGGCTACAATTAAGAAGTGTTTTCCTGCTTTGGCTTCTAAGAAAGGTCCTACTACATCCAGGCCTCAAACCTTAAATGGTTCTAAGTCAGGTACTGGGTTGACTGTAGATTGTGGTTATTTGATGCTTGATTATTTCTCACATACTGTGCACTTCTTTAGGACGTTAATGTTATCTTGTTTTAGGTTAGGCTACCAACTATTTCCTTAAATGTGAGGTATAGGTTATTTGATTTTGTGTTCCCCAATAGGTGGTGATGTCTGAGGATTGTATCAACCCTTTGTACAAGGGGAATGTATGGGATGTATTTGTCTTTGATGATACAATATTGTCGTAAATACCACCGTTCTCCATGTTTTGATTTTGCCTTTGGTTGGTTATTTCAAGGAAAAATCTCTCTCTTTTGCTTTTGCCTCTCAAAATGAGTCTATATCTAAACTGGGAAATAAAATTGTTTGGTTTCCTGACTCTGAGCAACTCACTTTCCCCACCCATGCTTGTGGCAAGTGATCCTACCGTCCTGGTATTGTTTTGTGGTATTGTAAACCACTATATATTACATTCCTTATTCATCAATAAAAATCAAGCTCTATTCAAATTTTTGTCTTTGTGTCTTCCAGTACTTTGGCGCCTTTATCTAGCCACAACTAGTAGAGATTATTCATCCAGGGCCACAAGGTAATTGTATAGCCTTCCCTGCCATCTAACCAAGACTTAGTACAAATCCAATCCTAAGGTTAGGATTCCCTGTTGTGTGTCTGTGCTACGCTTCAGAACACAGCAAAAAATCTTTCTCACTACAGGGGCTGTAAGCCCCTTGGTTATCCCTTTTGCAGCCATGTTTTCAGGTACTTTGCCTCCTCCTATACAAGAGCTGACTTCCCCTGAAATTACCAGTCATCCTATTGAGGAAGACATCACAGATCCACCTATTGTTCCTACTGTACTGAACCTTGGGAATAGTCCCTGACTAGTTGCTTACCCCATGGGTACCCCTGACTTAGAACAAGTCATGGTGGTAGCCCTTGGGATAACCCGTGAAAGAGCCATCCCTCACCTCCAGTTGCAGTTCAGTTGGGCTGAATACTACAAATTGATTGTGGCTCCTTAATTTCCACAGTATCTCCTCTCAGCAGCTGGTTCTGCTGAGCATCTACTGTCATCTTTTGTGCAGCCTGCCTTAGCACACCATCAAATGGTGTTAGGGCTCCACGTTCAAGAAATCTTGTCTCTACAAGCAGCTGTCACTCATCACTGGGACCAATTTACTGCCTATCAACAGTGGATCCACTCCCTGTTTTCCTTGGTATCAGAAAATCAATGCAAATCTGTCACCTCCCAGACCTGTTTGGTTAATTCCATTAAACAAATGTGCCAATCCATCCCTGAATATGTCAGAGAGCGTCTACATGAGTTCTATCAGTTGGAACAGCCCTGGAGCGCCTAAGTTAATTCCACCCTGAAAACTATATCTCACCGACTTCAAATAACTTGTAAAAAAGCTCAATGTATTCAGCACTTATTCCTTTGAGCAACTGCAGCAGGTAGCAGACCTTGCTGCTAAAGGCCTTAATGAGCTCAGTGCAGAATTCAATCAGGAAAGAGCTGTCACTGCCGCTGCTATTACCAAGCTCCAGAATCAAGTGAATGAATTATCTATGCCCAATCCAGATGCTCCACCTTCCCCCCATCAGATGATTTGGTGGATAGAGAGCAGAGACTATGGGATGCCATTTGAGAGCTACATGCATCTACCTGCAGCCAGGGATGTCCTACTGAAGCTCCTCAGCCTGACCCACAGGTTCTTGCTTTGACCACTCAAGTTACTGAGCTACAGCAGGAACTTGCAGCCCTACACAAAATGGTGGCAACTGCTGCAGGTCCAGTTAGGGTTGTCAACAGAAATGGTTGCTGCCCTGGATTACCAGGAGCCCCTCAAATTCAATGTGCTAGGGAGTTGATTGCCCTAGCTAACAAGGTGGATCATTTGAAGTGGGATCATACTGAGTTAGACAGGGAAGTACAAGAGATGAGTGGATTGATTGACTCAGTAAACAACAGGTTTTTCCCTTGCCTCTGGGTGGGGCCATCCCTTACTTCTTGACTGGCTGAGCTCTCAACGGTAGTAACCTCCCAAGGCCAACGTCTAGATGTTACTGAGCAACAGACTACTCTAGCTAACAATACAGGAGCTTGCACTGCTGAGACCCTGACACTTTTGAGGAAAGTGTTCAACAGCTGTGGGCTAGACAGCCCCCTCTGAATCTGAATCTGAAGCAGAATTCTCCCTGCACATAAATGTACTCAATAGCAACAATGGTGGTCCAACTCCTGAAGCACATTTCAAGCCTACCTTTAAGCAAGTATTTGATCCCAAAACCTCAACTATTGCAGCTTTCCTAGCTATCTATGAAACTGCCATGAGACAAGCATCAGATAAGGTTAATAAGGAGCATATTTTGACCTGTCTACACCCAACCTGCCAAGAGGTGGTGGTGCCTGAGCTGCCCATCATTGAGACTTGGGAAGATATGGAGCAGCTTCTGATTGAAAAATTTGGTGGTGACCTTAGCTTGGAAGTGAAGAAGGATGCCTTTATGCACATTGTTTTCAAACCTAAGGAGAATCTAGCTGAATTTGCAGACAGATTCTACATGGAGGGACAACAACTGATAACAAGCAGACAGTTGAAGGCTCACAAAGCTTACATGACTTGCACTCAAGTCCTCAATGTTAAACAGCTTCTGTGCCTCCATTTCAAAGCCCATAAAGCTTTGATTTCCTCCATGAAGAGCATAAAGACATTGTTGCATGATATGCACCTTACCCACTCTGGAGCAGTTTTTCGGGAGAATTGTGCTGCCTCTAACTCTGGTTTATCTTCCTGTGGCCCTTGCATCCTTACAATGAACTCACAAAATCCCCCTCAATGTCAAGGTTGCCACAAATGTGGCCAGATAGTTCATCATTCTTGAGTTTACACCAACCCTCAGGTTGAAGGAGCTGATCCCAGGGAGCAGGCGGGAAAAGAGCAGTCAACCTAGAGGCAGAGACGCTCTTGGTTGACAACTCTTCCCAGTATCTTTCAATCCCTCCCTCTATAACCAACTCTAAGCCTGCTGATACCAAGGCTCCTCCCATCCTGCTGCTGTTCCACAACATCTCTGATGACTCTGACTTGGATGATTATGATGTTAATGACCCCAACACTTACAGGTATTCAGTTCTTGCCATCCCCAAAACCATTGCAGTTCCCTAAAAGTTACGCCCAGGAAAGACTACAACAACTTCTAAGCCTTTGCCTGAGGCCAAAGAATTTGTCTCTTGCCCATACCTAACTCAAGATAAGAGGTCTCCTGTGCTATTAGAGTCATCTGAAGAAGCCGCTGAAGTTGCTGACACTGTATTCAAGAATGTGTTAGTTTTGATTCCTCTACAAACCTTATATAAAGAGTTTCCAGGATTACAATGCATGATTGAGAAGTGGGATAAGGAACTAGAAGAGACTCAAGACATCCTGGCTGTCCTCCCACCCTTTGGTTGTACTACCACTTGCGTGGAAATATCCATCTAAAAGGTGAAGACCAAGGCTGTCTTGGATGCTGGCTCTCCTGTTAACGTTGTCTCCTCAAAGCTTATCAAGAAGCTCAAGCTTGCCCCCAACCTTAATTATCATCAGTTTTATGATACAGCTGGGCTATCCATGACTTGCGCCATATGAGCATATTCTGCTCTCCCCATGAAGCTTGGCAAGCTTCTTCTAGCTGTGCCTGCAGTGGTCTTGGAGAATGAGAGCTACAATCTCTTAGTTGGTATTCAGTTCCTTAAAGAATACAATGGGATCATCAACTTGAAAGATGGTTACCTCTTTATTATGGGGTACAAAGACTATCTGATCTTTGAAGAGTCAGTTAAAGTCCCCGGGAAGCACCTCAAGATATGTGCTTTAGAATACCCCACTGGTGTTTTCACTCTAAAATACTGTACCCACTCCTCCAAAATGAAGTGTCTGCCTATGGCTTGACCTCCATCTGAGGGGATCCCTCTCCTGGCCACGTCTGCTGTAACCATTCCCCTGGGTCTCAAGTTATCCTAGATTCCCAAATATCTATGAGCTACCTGAACAAACTTTCCTGGAGTTGTACTCTCCTCCCTCACTAGATTTCAATGAACCTTACCTCTGTCCTGGAATCCTAGATGTCTCCCATAAGGACCCTGTTCAATTGCTAGTAGCCAACCTAATTGCTCTCCCCATAAATTTATCTAGAGGGCAGGTTGTTGGTTATGGAAAATTACTGAATGCTCCTGATGTTTTCTACATCCTTTTGGCACCTTCCAGGATTTTAACCTACCAGAAGACAGCCCCAAGTCCTATCTTTGTTCACTGCACAAGATTTACCACAGCTGTCCTCGGTTCAACAGAAAGAGGTGCTTGACTTGCTAGATCAATTTTCAGACATCTTTGCCAAAGACAGCACTGATAATGGCCTAGCCAAAGGCTTTATCCATCAGATTAACACTGTAGACGCTCCTGCCTTCCACGCTAAACCATATTGCCGCAGCCGCGTGGAGGACACTCAGGTGTCTAAAGAGCTCAAACAACTGTTAGACGCTGGGTTACTGGCCCCTTCCCAAAGTCCTTGGGCTTCACCCTTACTCATCCTAAAAAGAAGGATGGGGGTCATTGTATTGTAATGGACTATTGACAATTGAACTCTCTAACCAAGAAGGACTCTTACCCCTTGCTGCGTATTGATGATGATCTCTGCGTCTTGAAGGCTCTAAGTTCTTCTCTGCAATGGATCTGGCATCTGGATACTGGCAAGTTGACCTTTTGCCCAAGGACTGCCAAAAGGCTGCACTCATTACCTCTGAAGGGCTTTTTGAGCCTACCTGCATGCTGCAGGGACTCTGCAATGACCCAGCTACCTTTCAACAAGCCATGGACTCCATCCTCTGCAACTTGAAACTGTCATGTGTCCTAGTGTACTTAGATGATATAAAGGGTTTCAGCTCTACCTTTAACAATCTTCTGGCTTGTCTCAATGAGGTGTTCATAAAGATTTAAGACGTTGGCCTCAAGCTAAAACCATCTAAGTGCGCTTTCTTCAAAGAGCATCTTGAATTCTTGGACCATGAAGTAACCCAGACAGGGACTTGCCCAATGATCAAGAAGGTTGAAGC
Source organism: Entomophthora muscae (assembly GCA_014839935.2). Classification (NCBI taxonomy): domain Eukaryota; kingdom Fungi; phylum Entomophthoromycota; class Entomophthoromycetes; order Entomophthorales; family Entomophthoraceae; genus Entomophthora; species Entomophthora muscae. The sequence continues at coordinate 103,753 of QTSX02001571.1, read as the reverse complement.
CATCAAAAAATGCTTCCACCCACCAACCTGCAAGAGATACAAGTCTTTCTGGGCATTATGGGCTACTACAGGCAGTTCATCCCCAACTTTGCTGATACTAGCAAACCTCTAGTCTAGCTGTTACATAATATCCCTTTTGAATGGACCACTAGCCAGTAGCAAGCCTTTGAGACCATTAAACAGAAACTCAAAGAGACTCCCATCCTGGTGTATCCTGACTATGACAAAGAATACATCCTATACACTGATGCTAGCAACCTTGCTATTGGGGCTATCTTGGCCCAACTAGACAACAGAGGCTTGGACCATTCTGTGGCTTATACTTCCTGTGTTCTAAAAAAGCATGATAAGAACTACAGCGTTACAGAGAAAGAATGTCTTGCTGTGTTGCATGCGGTCAAACAGTTCTGCCACTACGTGTATGGTACCCATTTCACTGTTGTCACTGACAACACTTTGCTTAAGTGGTTACAGAAGCTTAAGGAGCTAGAAGGACAACTAGCTAGATGGCCCCCCACCTGCAAAGCTATGATTTCACTGTGCCCCTGCCCTGGGATTCAACATCAGAACACTGATGGCTTATCCAGAATGCCCATCCTTGCTCTGCATCATGCTGAGGTTGATTGACTGTATGAACTAATTGGATATCCTTCCTCTTGGAAAAGCAAGGCAGGAGAGTATAATTAGCCTTATCCAAACTATCTGAAGATATACTTATTTGCAACAATCAGCTCTTCAAGAAAGTACAAGATCAATACCTGCCTTATGTACAGCCTAGTCTTTGCCTTTCTCTGGTACTACAAGCTCATAAAGAGACCGGGCATGGAGGCATTATCAAGACTTTTGACTGGCTCCAGAAGAATTACTTCTGGGAAAACCTTTGCCTGCTGATACCAAATGTCATAGCTAGTTACCACAACTGCCAGCTCCAGAGACCACAAGCTGCCTCCCACAAATTCAAATTATTCCCCCCCTCAACATGCCTTTCACACTGTCAGCATTGATGCTATAGGTCCTCTCCCCTGCTCCTGCTCTGGTTGCCACTTTATTCTGATTGCTTTTGATCACTTCAGCAAGTGGGTAGAAGATTGCCCTACTAAGGAAATCACTGCTAAGACAACTACTGCCTTCCTGTTGCAAGATGTTTTATACTACCATGGCTGCCCTCAAGTGTTGCTATCTGACAACGGGACTAATTTCAACGCCAAGTTGGTAACCTCTGCTGTTGAGGCCTTGGGGTCTCAACAGTCCTTCTCTGCCCCCTAAAACCCTTCTACCAATGGGGCAGTTGAGTGTGCAAATTCAACACTGGTTTCTATCATGAGGAAGCTCACCTACTCTGACACTGCTAACTGGGATATATACTTATCTGCTGCTCTCTTTGCGTATTGCCTTAGCAAACATTGTGTCACTGGGTATTCCCCCTTTGCTATGCTGTATGGGCGTGAGGCTACCTCTCTGTCTCTCTTAGGGCCCCCTACTCTCCTCTGATAAGACCATGAATCCTGACAACCATATCAAAGATCTAGTTAACCGCATAATTGATATACAGACCACTGCTTATACCTCTGCATATAAGACTAAAATGCTTGAGCTCTCCCCCAATAATGCTGGACGCTCTCCCTTGCCCAATTTCAACATTGGGGACCATTTTCTTTACTATCAGCATAGAGTGGAAGGACGCACTCACAAACTAGATACTTTGTGGGTTGGCCCTCTAGAAGTGACCTTCAAGCAAGGGTCCAAGTATACTGTGAAACTCCTCTCTAGTGGGCATCTGTTTGCCCAAGTACATGCCAAGTTCCTCTGCAAGTATCATCCCACTAAGGCCAATCTAGAGGGGAAAATGTCATGAATGCCACCATTCTCCATGTTTTGATTTTGCCTTTTGTGGGTTATTTCAAGGAAAAATCTCTCTCTTTTGATGTGCCTCTCAAAATGAGTCTGGCTCCAAATTGAGAAATTCAATAGTTCAGTTTCCTGATTCTGTGCAACTCACTTGCCCCACTCATGCTTGTGGCAAGTTATCCTACCTTACTGGTAGTGTTTTGTGGTATTATCAACCACTATATATTCAATTCCTTATTCACCAATAAAAATCAAGTTCTATACAAATTTTTGTCTTTGTGTCTTCCAGTACTTTGGCGCCTCTCTCTAGCCACAACTAATAGAGATTATTCATCAGGGCCACAAGGTAATTGTATAGCCTTCCCTGCCATCTAACTGAGATTTAATACAAATCCAATCCTAAGGTTAGGATTCCACGTTGTGTGTCTGTGCTGCGCCTAAGAACACAACAAATATACTGTACCATTTGAAACATGAAAGTGTTTATCATTTCTTACTAGTGTGTCATGAGTTAAAAGGTGGGTTGAGGGATTTTTGCCTTTGGTTTTATACTCAATGTTGTATAGATTGGGCCAATCTGGATCCAGGTGGTCAGGGTGATCCTCTCTAGGATAGCAAAGTCTATAGAGAGGGCATCAGCTGTGACCAGCTTTTCCCCCTTTTGTACTGGATGTCCAGATTAAGCTGTTCAAGCAGGGACATCTATTTGGCTTTTTAATGTGCAAGTGCATTCTGATTTTAAAAGTAGATTAAGGATTTATGGTCAGTTAGTACTCAGACGTTTAAATGTCCTTCTAGATAACATATCCATTTCTTGCATGTATGGTATATTTCTAGTAATTTATTATTGTGTATAGGGTATCTCTGATCAGTGTTAGTTAGGTTTATACTCTCATAACATACTGCCATGAAGTCTTGCTGTCCTTGCTAGCAGATGTGTAGCACTGCGCCAATATTGGTGTTACAGGCTCTGACTCAAGCTCATAGCACCTTTTTTTGGGTATTGTAAGATTGGCGCTTCAATCAGAGCTTTCTTTAGTAGCTGGAAATTCTTTTCAAATTCTGGTGTCCAGATAAATTTTTTTGGAATTAACCTTGGTTAGGTCATTGATTGGTGCAGTTAGTTTTCTGCAGTCTTTGATGTATTTCCTTAAGTAAGCTACCATTCTGAGAAAGCATCTAACTTGTTTAATAGAGGTGGGGTGTTTCATGTTGTTTATGGCTTTAATTTTATCTGGGTCTGATTTGATACCACCATTAGAGAAAATGTGCCCAAGAACAAGAGTTTCTTTTCCATAAATTTTCACTTTCTAGGCTTTGCATAGAGCTTGTTCTTTGCAAGTCAATTGAGTGTCTCACGGACATGCATGAGGTGTTTCTCTTTGATTTTTGAGAATAAAATAATATTGTTGAGGTAGCATAATGTATTTGAAAGATTGTTTAGTGCTTGGTTCATCATGGTGACAAAAGTTGCAGGGGTGTTGGTTATCCCAAAGTTTATTGCTCTACACTCAAAGGATTATGATTATGTTCAGAATGCAGTTTTTGGTATGTCCTTTTCTTTTACTTCTACTTGGTTGTAACCTGAGGTGAGGTCAATTTTGGAGAAAAATTTGGCTCTGGAGAGTCTTGCAAATAGGTCCTCTATGAATTAAAGTGGATATTTATTTATTGCTTTTCTTGCATTGAGAGTTCTGTAGTCTGTTACCTGACGGAGTGAGCCTTCCTTTTTCTTTACAAAGAAAACTGCTGCCCCCACGTGAATTCTGATAGGAAAATGAAACCTTTGGCTAAGCTTTTCTCAATATGGGGTTTGAGGGTTTGTGTCTTCATGAGGAAGAGTCTGTAGAGGGGTGCAGGTTTAGGCATGGCCTTTCATAGGTCATTGCTGTGTTTGAACTCCTGTTCAGGGGGTAACTCTTTGAGCTCTTCCTTAAATACATGAGTGTATTCATTTAGGAGTGCTGCAAGTTCTGGGCATTAGATTTTGTTTGTTTGTTATTGAATTTGGTATACCTCATTATATGGAGGATATTGTCTTTGGTTAGATGTTCTGAGTTATCCCAATCAATGACTTGGACAAAGACTGTGTCTCTCAGAATGAGGTTGTTGGGTTCTTTGAGGATGTTAAAATTGACTCCATCACTTTTGATGGTCATAGTATTTGTTTTCCAGCATACACTGGGATTCACTTGGGTGAACCAGTTCATGCCTGCTACAATTTCATAGTTTATGTTGGTCACAAAAAGTCCTCTAATGGACGCTTGTATGCCTTGGAGGTAAATTATGAAGGGAGTTGTTTTACCTCCAAGTAAAAACTTTGATTTGTCTGCCATTCTGGCATATTTGAAGTTGAATTTGACAACCGGTATTTTGTACTTGGTTACAAATGGTTTGCTTACCATGGTGTATTGAGCACCAGAGTCAAATAAAATTTTATGTGTATGAGATTTATAAGTGCATGGTTAGACAAGAAGTTGTGAGCAATCTTTAATTTTTATGTTCATAAAAATGGGGGATTGCGGGACACGTGGGATGCAAGCAGCAAAGTTTGTGCCTTGGTACAATTTCTTTTTAGTTTGGGGGAGGCAGGGGCGCTTAGCCTTTTGCCTCTTCTCTTTTCCCTGTTCCTCTGTTTTGAGACCTTTGAGGTCAGAAAATGTGGGGTAAGATTCATAGTGTGTTGCTATTTTGGCATTGTTAGCTTTGGCGGTGTCCTCTTTCTTGGGACAGGAGCCGTTTGCGCTTTGGCTACAATTACCATTATTACAATTGGAGTTGCCATTGCTATTATTGGTATTTTGGCGCTTGTTGCCATTGGAATTATCTCTGTCATTGCTGTTGGAGGAGCGGTTGCTATTGTGTGTAGCATATTCCATGTTTATGTGTTTCTCTGTGTGCTTGGCTTCTGCAATGAGCAAAGGCATGGAGGTGTTGGCCTTTGGGCAGATGAGGGCAGCAAACAAGGATTTCATTCTGTTGATTAATGAGGCTCTTGTGTGTACCTTGTCAGCTTGTTCTGGGTTTTGGATCTTGTGATGTATCTCTTCAAATTCATTGGTGGAAGCTGTGACAGTAGTCTTCTGAGGAAGATTGCTGAGCTGTATTGCAATGTCTTGAAGGGATTCAGTGATGCAAAAGTTGTGGGTGATGTCAGCTTTAAACCATTCCCAGTTTTCAAGCTGGTTTTTGGTTATTGAGTCAACCCAAGTAGTAAACCAGTTAGCTGCGGCCTTGTACAGGCGTTTGTTGGCCTTCTGGACCCATTTTTTAGTGAGATGTGGCTGGCACAAAGTTTTACAGCTGAGCAGTCTAGCCAGTTTATAGCTTTTTCTTTGGTTTTTTTGAAAGAATTTGTTGATATCAATGTACTTGGTGTCAGTGATTTTGCCTGTGATAGTAGTTTTGTGTTTTTTTTGATTGTAGAGAGCAACTGTACTGAATTTTCTTGGTGCATGCTTTGGGCAAGTGTCAGGGATCCAGCCAGTGGGGTGTTCTTGGGAACTTGCGGGCAGACAGCCCACGGGCCCAGTAGGGAGGGCCTACCACAGGATTGGGGCTAACTTTACAATATAAGATAAAGATTTTCCCAGGATTTCCCAAGGTTTGCTTGAAGGCACCATAGAATCAATCAAGCCAATAAGAGTGATATACATCACTCCAAATATCTGGGTGAAAGTGGATTCATTGGCAGCAACAGATTTTGTGGGCAGTTGGGCTGCAGAGTGTGGGGTGGTGTCATTGGGACCAAATACGCAGGCAGGTAGTTGTACTTGTTGCAGAATAGCAGAGGGGGTCAGGTAATCTTGGTGCCCTCTCTGTAAAGAATCTCTGTCTCTCTAGTTCTAGCCTCAGGGCCGTAGATTAGGATTTCCTCTAGGGTAAACTCCAAATACTCAGGGTTGGGTGGGTACCTGGTGAAATGTAATGGGCCAAAGGGAGCTCCTGTGGACAATAAAGATTGGGCATCTGGTCTGCGGTTTCTTGGGGTAGATGGGTGTGAGGTACGGAACCACAGGAAGTAGACTATAAATGAAGTAGAACTAATGCAAATATGGAATGACCTGGTTGAACCGAAATTTCATGTCACTTTATTGCAAGAATGGAAATGGGCAACTTCCTGGCGGTCCAGGGTATAAGTATGCCCATCTGTCATGGGTAAATTTTTACAAATTTCTTTGGCCCAGGTGTTACTGTTTACCAGATTTTTCCAGTCCTTGGTGGCATCCATTGCAGGAGTTAATTTATTGGATGGTTCAAACTGAGAATACTCAAATTTCCTTGTCAGGTTATGGGGTTGGTCATCTCTGGGTGGTCTGCGTTTTATAGGAAGTTTCTTTATTTCCCTTTCCGTGGTGGCCTGAGTTAGTTTGGGTTCTATGGCTAGGCCTGCCCTCTGATTGGTTTAGTTAAAAGGAACCTCTAACGTGGGGAGTGTTGATGTGGGTGATTTTGACTCAATAAGCTTTAGAGGGTTTCCCAAAGTCAAATCTTGCTCTGGTTCAAGCCCAAGAATTTGCGGGCTGGCAGCCCACAGGGTGTCAGGGTTTGAATCCCATAGTTGAGGTTTTCCAGTAAGCATGGTCAATAAGAGTTTGTCACTTGTGACAGCATGACCAGTCCTTTAAATATACTGTATCCACTTGATATATCTTCATCAATATTGTGGGTGCAGAAGTACATCTTCCAGGTGTCTTGGGATGTATCCTGGTTTAGTACATGGGCAAATGTAGGTGGGCTCTGCTCAGTCATTTTTTCTTTCATGAGCGTGGTCAAAAACTGTAGCTGCTACCAGTGATGATAAGCAACTTTTGAGGAAGCTTCAAATATGGATTTAGAGAAGAAAGAATTATATTTTATTGGATAATACTTTAGACTTAAATAGCTTGCGCTGTGGCAGAGACTTAAGTTGTATCAAAGATAGGGGAGGTCATGTTTAAGCCAGGTTCATATAGCTGGATATCTGGACAAGTCAAGGGATATTGGTTTGTTGTCATTTCAGGAATGTTGAACCAAGCATTGTATTGGCATCAAAACAGGGAATAACTGTATGTTACTTGTATTAACAACAGCCAGAATATCAATAAATCCAGCTCCTCAACAATAGCAAAAATATATCAAGCTAATTACAGGCTTAAAATTTGGAAGATACCTGAGACATTCAGGATTGAAATCATTAGTTGATCAAGAATCTCAAATAATTAAATGCAAACAATTCAGGATTACTAAAGAAGATGTGCCTCCTCCAGATGAAATAAGACAGAGTATTACAACATCCTGTTTCACAGATAAATGGGACAGAGGACTGCCTGTGCATAGTGTGCGTTACACCAAGCACAAAACAGGACCCTGCCTAATAGATGTCAACTTAGTTGGTTGCAACTGAGTCAAGAAATATACATGCTGAAGAGGGGAAACTAATAATATAGGATATTTCCTCATTCTAAAACCACTATTTGGATTTAGAATCCAACTCTGGGGGTTGAAACTAGTAGCTTGGGGATGATAGGCTAGCTAGTAAAATTTATCTGCAGCTAGACAAAAGTCTGACCACAGCCTGCCTACACTATAAAAAGAACAACTAAGATGACTTGGAAGGCAGACAAATAATAATCACCAACATTACTACTCATTGAATAGTAGTAGTATCAAGTATCCAATAAGAGTGTATTATTGATATTTTAAGTTCCTGCCAACCCACCTCTGCCCAAAACTGCAGGTGTTGCGTCCATTGACAACATGACCTCTCTAATTAATTGGCTCTAGAAACAAAAGAACCCTGTCAGTTGCTGCATTAATAACCACATTGATTGGAAGCTCATGTCTTGATACATATTTACTTTTATTTAACAAACAAAATTTCAACATACTCCAACAAATATAATCTTTCTTCCTCAAGAACTCAAAACCTTGACATGTGGTTTTAAAAAATCCATATTCCTTAGAAACTCAATGGGTTGATCCTGGTGTAAAATCTGGATTTTATCTTAGCATCATCTTCTACAGTAGTTTTAAAAGCTATGACAACAACCAAAAATACCTCAGATTTAAACAAAATGATTTCAGATTTGAACAAAATCCATGTTGCGCAAGATTCAGGATTCAATTAATTTAAAAAATTTATTTAATAATTGAAATGTCAAACAGAAAACAAAATTTCACTAGCCCATTATACAAAATTATATCAAAAATAAAGCAGTGTAGTTCAAACAACAAACAAAATGAACTGACACAACAAGTGAGATGGTTGGATGCTGTTTTGGAATATATTAAAATCCAATCACAATTAATATGAGGCACCAACAGAAGGACTAAAATGAAACAAAATTTGAGCAATCTAGAAACAAGATTCAACAAGCACAAAACAAAATGGAGTCACACAAGATGTGTAGTATGAGCAGCCTAAAATAGAAGTATAGCAGTTTAAAAGCCAATCAACAGCTATCCAATTTAGGAACAGATGCATTTTATTCATTTTCATGGCTCCTGATTTGTATGGAATGGTTTTGAGAACCTTCCAAATATGGACTTGAGATTACAATAAAAATAAATCATAAAATTTAGAATTTTCTACTTTTAGTGATTTTATCCTAGGTTTTGTTTCAAGATGGGGTTTACTAGCAACAACATTTTCAACAGAGCCAGCAGCAGCTAAGCCAGGGCCAATGGAGGCAAGGCTCAGAACGTGGAGGCATCCATTTACACCCAAGCCTCTGAGGCAGGTAACAAGGAAGCTGACCTGTACCTGACCCCCAACCCATATGGCTTTGACTTGTTCAATAGTCACTTTGCGTCTAGCTCTGCCCCTGCTCCCATACCCACCCCCACACAAGCTGCCCATCAACCAACCAATCAGGATGGCAACCTTGATTTGGAACAATTTCCTGCCACAAGCCAACCTGCCCCCCTCAGCCAATCAGGCTTCAGCTCCCGCGCCAGGTGCCCCAAGCAATGGATCTCACTGCCCAAATTCTCAAGGAAATTGTGGCACTGAACCTGCAGGGTCTGTCCTGGGATCAGATTGCTGACCAATTGAAATTTACCTGGGCTGCTGTCATGCGAGAATTCAACAATCTTATGAACAAGGAGAATCTGATTGGGACAGCCAAGAAGCCCAAGAAGGCGCCTGACTCCTAAATCACAGAGGCCTACCCAATCATGCTTGACCTCCTTCAGCAGGACCCCAAGCTTCCCTTGACCCAGGTCCAGAAGCAACTTTTGCACCATGTCATTGGGTGTCTGAGTGCATGGACAGCTCCTGAAGTATGGGAAGGTGATGTCAGTCCGTGTGCTGACCAATATTGCCGGCAACCAATGGGATGGCGCTGAGGATTCCCTGTATGATCAGGCCATTGAATCAACCCTGGTCCAATGCTTGAATAGTCTAACCAATGATGCCATGTTCATTTCTTACTACAATTAATCAATAGCTTTTGATGATTTTGGCAAACAAGGAAGAGCTGCCACTCAAAAAGGAAGGAAGAAGGTTAAGAAGGGGACTTTCATTGGTGCGTTTCTGGTTATTTCAGCCAAGGGTTCTGTCTATTATCAGACAAACCCAGATTACACTGATGGCTACAAGTACAGCCACATCCTTGGTGGATTACTTGACACCTGGGATGGCTTGAATTCCAAGCAACAGGTTTTCTTGAGCCACCAGATGGAGAGTAGCTCCATCGCCCTTGAGGCCATTCATCAACACAGTCACCAGGCCTCTTTGTACCCAGCCGGCCATGAAGACATCCTTCTGAGTGATTTTGTGTTCTTCAACATTGGAGACACAGTACAGGAGCGCTGCCCTCAGGCTTTCAACAACCTCTATCTTGGGGTCCTAGACCATAATTCTCTCTTTGGTCACCAAATGGTGGCTGACTTGTTTGCGCAAATGGTTTTCCATGTGAACATGGGCAACCAATCACATAATAATAAGCGCCTCCCACCAGGTGCTACAACAACCTACTAGCCCATCATACCAATGACAGACAAGGAATATAAAGAGTGTTATATGGCGGCCATCACAGCAATCCTCAAACCCCTACCCCTACCCCCGCCACCCCAAACCCCCACCTTCAAGCCCCATCTAACCAATTCCAGACCCCCCAGGCCAGCACTGCTTCTACGTCTTCCTTCCCACAATATTCTGCCTACTATGAATCACTCTTCCATGCCTCAATAAACTGGAAACCTCCAAAATTTACTCATACAGCATGAAACATCCTTCATGTCAACAATTTTCAAAAATATTTTTCTTATTTTCAATATTAAAGATTATTTTTTCTTGATTAAACAATTGACACTGATAATAGAAGCAATGTTTGATTTTTATTTTGAGCTTTTAATTGAAATTATAAAAGATAAAGAGATTTTTTTTGAAATTGTCAACATAGAGGATGTTTTATGCTGTATGAATTAATTCTGGAGGTTGCCAATAGACCCCTGTTGCCAAAAAATTTCTATTTATATTATCTTTATTTTGAATTTCAATTTTTTGTGTTCTCTTTGTTTATAGTTGGGTTTATTCTTTATGTTCAGCTTATTTCTATAAAATAATATATTTACTATGCTGTGTATCTAGATCCAGAACACAGTTATTTTTAGTACCCAAACACAGCCCCTTGTGAAAATATTAACAACAATTTGATGATCAGCTAAATTTGAATTAGAAAATTATAGGTTAAATGTGCTTAGATAAAGTTGTTACTGATCCAAATTCAAAGCCTTAATTATAAACTTTAAGCCAATCAGGAGCCAAGTGATAAAGTGATTGTTGTGACATAAAGGTTCATTCAATAATTCTTTGGTGCATGTGCGCTAATTATATGATTGGCTGGATTTTTTCCATTGTACGCCATTGCCACTATGGCAAGTTGCTGATGGACTAGTGCCTAAGCAGCTTCTGGGTTAACACTAGTCCACCATCAACTTGCCACAGCAGCAATGGCGCTCAATGGAAAAACATCCAGCTAATCATATTAATTAGCGCACATGCACCAAAGAATTATTGAATGACCCTTTATGTCACAATCACTTTATCACTTGGCTCCTGATTGGCTTAAAATTTATAATTAAGGTTTTGAATTTGGATCAGTAACAACTTTATCTAAGCACAGTTAACCTATAATTTTCTAATTCAAATTTAGCTGATCATCAAATTGTTGTTAATATTATCACAAGGGGCAGTGCAAAGTGCCAAAAATAATATGGATTTAAGGAAACAATGCCAACACAAACCAAACAACATATATTGAGTTAAGCGTAAAAAATATATACAATGGGTAAAAATGGGATAATGTAGTAAATAGGAAAACAAACAGGAATAAACAAAGAGGAATCAGTAGAAGAATAACACAGAGTTTATTGGGATGAAAGCTATAAAAACATACAAAAAGGTTAGTAAAAAATCAATGAAGGAATTGGAGAAGTTATTGAAGGACCTTGAATCTGCAATAGCAGAGATCAAAGAAATTGGCCGCAAGGTCAAAGCAAGAGTTAAGTCTGCCGTCCTTGAAGGGGACAAAATAGACAAGGTAAAAGCAAAGGCCTTCATGACTAAAATACCAGATTCCCCTGAGAAGGCAATTGAGCCCTTACTCAACATTTGGAAGACGGTGGTAGAAGGCCTTGAATTCAAGTCCTTTGCCCTCTCTGCGCTGTCCATCTGGGTCAACGACCCTGAGATGTATGAACATCTCAAGCCTGAAAAATGCGCAAGAACCAAGGACACCAAATTGCTGGCGCAATTGATTGAACCAAGAATGGCAAAGCCTGCCAAATCTGCAGGCAAGGAGGAAACCTGCAAAGGTACATAAAAAATAAAATTAATAAAAATTTCCAAATACTTACCTTTTTTGTTAAAAAAGCTGACGGTGAACTCCGCCGGGTCCTGGTCCCTTTTGTCCCTCCACCTTCTATGCTAATTACGCCAATCATGTGACAAGGCAGCTATTTCTGTCCCCTGTCTTTCAGGAGCTGGAGGAATGCGTTCATGGTACCTTTATGATGTCACAGGAGGCATTGGCTGAGCAAACACATGTCAAGGGGGCATCTGAGTGGGCAGTTACTGCCTACAAAGATGCCAAACTTGTCCACCTGAACCCGGTGGTCCTCAGTGGATTTTACTGTGTAAACTCCATTGAGCTTATTTGGGAGTGCTGGCAATGCTCCCATTCAAGAATATACCAGAGATGGGCCAGACACACACAGCTGCTTGCTTCTGCTTCCCAGTGGAGCACACCCTGTCTTACCTATTGGAGAACTTTGGGTATGTGCTGGGTAAATTAGGTTTTGTAGACACAACAGCTGTAAAGAAGAGCAAGATTCTCCTGGCAGACTTTGGGCTGGTCTGGAGTGCCAACAAGACAGGGGTCTCTCTGGCAATGGATCTCACCTTTGCAAAAACTAAACATGAGAAAAAAATAAGCACAGTATACAATAAGCTGTGCAAGTTTACTGAAGCCTTTGCTGGGCAAAGGCTTCACCTTGTTGTTTATGTTGGGCATCTTTTCTTCTTTGGGATGAGCGCCAGTGTAGAAGACCTAGTTGGGGTCCTTCTTGAGGTTGACAAGGCCTGGCTCTCACTGGACAGGAAGAAGGTCCCCCCGGGTACAACTCTTGGATCACATCATCCAGGACGCCCTGGTCCTGGCTTGCATCTACAAGCTTGCAGCCCTGCCTGAAAAGCTGCTTCTTCACTCCCACCTGACCCTAATGCCTTTCACCAGCAGGCAAGAGTATTTCAATCAGGTGTATCCACCGTTCACGGTGTGGAGGTGGAGGTTGTGTGCCACCTTCATCACAGGGTGAGTACATACCGCCAAACCCACTACAGGCACTCCTAATATATTCTATATTCCAATAAATTTATTTACACCTTAGGTTATTTTTATTATAAACAATTTTTATAATTCTTATTTTAGCAAACAAGTTTTGTAAAATAAATCTCAGAGGTATTCATCTTATAAGCATAAATATATTTACTTTAATAAAATTAATTATATTGTGTATAATTTACATTTAACTTTTTTTTAATTTGATTTTATATTTATTTGATAAGAGTGCTATAAATATATTTTTGTAATCAAGTATCAAGTGTTTGGGATAACCTTAGATGCCATAGAAAAAATAATTATAAAATAAATACATTACAAACCTTCATTGATGGTCCTTCTGAATGTGATTGTGGGCTTAGAAGCTTCTAAATATAAAATGATAATTAATAAATTTTGTTGAGCAACTTGGGTTATTGCTGGTATGTTCAAAGCTACAGATAGATGTTAGCCTTGCCAATGTACTCTACCTAATCCTATGCAGGAGCACTACAGACTACAAAAGAATAGAACTTTGAAGATAATTACGTTTATTGAAACTGGAGTACAATCTAGCCAGCAGCTGCAATCTATCCAGGTGTAACTAAGAACTTGTTGTCATCCTTTCAGGCGTCTGTATCACTATATACTGCAACAACCCTAATTCTTGTTCTTTCAGACTGTTCTCAGTGGCTACCTTTGCAATAGGTCTATCTTTGCTGGCTGTGCCCATCCTGATTGGCTATCCTTGGCAAGTGATATGCTATTGGCCTTAGCAGGCGTCCATGGCACTTCAGCTACAGCCTACGCTCTTCTTGGGCTAGCCTACTGCCATTTATTGATTGGCTGTATCTTACACGCCTATTATTGTGTTGGAAAACTATGCCGTATTTTGTTGATGCTTAGAAATTGTCCCTGTTAAGCCCTCCTACATTGGAAGGTAGCATTCTGGTATTCCATTTGTAGCTTAATCAGTGATCCTTTTCTGGCTGGTGAGCCTTGCCGTATAGTAGCAAACTCAATCCAATAGTGACTCAAGGATTATCACTGTGTAATGCTGACCCAAACCAATAAGGAGCTCAATTATACGCTGTGTAATGCTGATCTGAACTCAGTATTTCTTAGCCATTTGTATATCTCTTGTTTGATATGATCAAACATGCCCATTAGGCTACATGGGCTGAGTTGATACAACGTCTAATAGAGTGAAATTAGCAATATACAATTGATAATCTATAGATTACACGGCGTGTAATCAATGATAACCACTTTATTGGCTAACATTTATACTGTGTATAATAGTCATATCAATTATAATAAAGCAAGCAGTATACGGCGTAAAATCACTACACATGGGGGTGATGATCAATGATAATTCAGTGTATAATTGTTACATCTAATCTAATAAAGTAATAATTATACGGCGTATAACTGTTATAACCACTATAATATATTGATGATTATACAGTGTATAATTACTATACTTATATAATATTCACCTAGCGATAATATGGCATGTAACTGATAAGATCTGCGTGCAATGATTAGCCTGATCATTTGTGGTCAATCAGCCTAATTTCACAAATTTTAAATAGTAAATTAGAGAATATAAAAAAGTCAGACAAGCTAAGCCTTTAATTAATTGGCTGTTTGGCAAGGCACGCGGGGATGAACAAATCAGTGTGGTCATAGAATTTAGTCACAGTCTCAGCTGGGAGGGTGTGGATCACGGCCTGCAGCAAATCAAAGAGGTCCTCAGTCCCAGTTGGGGTCCCTTGCTTGATAACTTGCTTGAGCCACCCAAAGACTTCCTCAATGGAATTTAGGAAGGGCAAATAGGCAGGGAGGAAGAGAAGGCACAATTTTGCTGTGGCCAATTGCTGGGGACCCACTGCAATGCTAGTGTCAATCATTGGGTATTCCTCAAGAATATCAGTCACCTTATGGAGACTAACATTATCCAGTACAATCACATTAGTGAAGCCCAAGCTTGTGCACCTCAGGTGCTCCTGGACCAATCAGAGAAATGATAGGAAGGTCCAGCTATTGTGAGACCCTAATATCATTTGGTACAGCTCAATCCCCTTTGAACCAAGGAGAGCCACCATTAAATAGGCTTTGGTACAGACTGTAGCACGCCAAGCCACCCCGTCATTTGAGCCTTTGGGGACATACCTATTGCTCATTGACAAGGCAAATGCTGATTTGTCAATGTAATAGAAAATGACTGTCCCCTTGGCTTTGAGGGCAGTGTACACCTCAGCGTATTTTTTCCGGATGTCAATGTTAGCTGGACTATTACAATTGTAGGAGGATGTCCCAAGCTTTTTCCAGGAAAAGCACATTCCCTTTACCAAATGATAGTAAAAGAAGATTGAGGCCTCAAACCCAAAAGTAGATTTAACCATGGCCTGCATATTTGCCAGTTCAAGATGGCAATCTTGGGTTATCCACTGGCAGATGACCCATTTGTACTCCTTGGTGAGCATGGTGGACACGCGCAAGGATTTCTCCGCGGCAAGGACTTGGCCAGTATTGATGAACTTGTTGAAGGTCTTTGAGGCGTCCTTGGGATCCACCCCAACATGAGCTGTGGCTGCCTTGTAATCATCAAATTCCCGCATTAGCTTAAGCAGGATGATGCGTTTGATATCAGGGATGCGCTTCTGGGTGGGCTTTTTAGCAGTGGGGATTAACTTGTTGGTATTGGGCACAACACAGGGTATAGGTACCTTGGTATAGAAGGCTGCAACCTTATTTAACACCAGTTGTCCCTCATCAGTTATGTAGAACTCAGGCTCCTTGTCCTCTTCCTGGTTTCTATCACTGACGTAGGGCTCATAGCTAGTGTCAAGTACAGGCTTCACCTTCTCTAGCATGGCTGACGGGACCAACTTTGGCAGTACATAACGTCAAACACATACAAAGTAAGTTCTACCTCCTTGTTTCTAACTGTTTTTGTTGTGGTAACCTTAGTGGGCTTCTGGGTCAGCTTGGAGACCCAATAGTTAATGCTCTGCACCCTAGCAGCTTGTGCTCCTTGAACCAGCTGTGTCAATGCAGCATCATTATTGAACTCTCCTCTCCCATCTCCTTCCCAAGTAGTCAATTGGGTTACACTAACTCTATTCTTTGACCCGCAGGGGCAACTGCAACCACAGCGCACAACAGGTTCATTGTCACTCTGTTGTTGTGTACCTTCCATTTTAAAATTTAATAAAATACTAAATAAAACTTAATTAAGCTATACAATGGTTTTTAATTTTTGCTTTTTATCTGAATATGGTTATTTAATTAGAGTTTTTCCACCCAATTTCCCAAATATAGATTTTTTATTTCTTAGTTGTTTTCGGTTTTACCTCACCCATTTTGAATAGCTAAAATAATTTCCACCCTTTCCTGGATTTTATGCCAAATCAAGCACCCAACACAATATTTTAAAAGTTTATGTCTTGGATTGTGTGACTCATTTTAGATACCTTGGTATCATTCTTGATTACAATCCATTGCACACACTGATTGAGTGATTTTATTTACATAATGAGTTGCTATTGTTTTTTGGTTTGAGTTTTGACTCACCATGCTTGGGTATATTTTGTCACCAATTCACATAGTAAACATATGTACACTGAAAGTCAACTCACACCATTTTGTTTGTGAATCCATATATTTTGGATTGTATTTTGAATAGTTTTACTTTGTGCATGGGCACTTCTTTGCTGTGTTGACCCATTTTGCCCATTAATGCCAAAAAACCCTGTTAAAAGAGTGTATATTTTGACCTGATAGTTGGATTTTATTCAAATCTGAAATCATTTTGTTTAAATCTGAGGTATTTTTGGTTGTCACCATAGCTTTTAAAACTACTGTACTTGATTATTTAATCAGTTCTTAGGGAAATGATTTCCTGAGAGGGAGTATTCAAATATTTTGCAACAATAACATATTTTAATATATATTCTTTAAAAATTAAGAATTTTAAAGATATAAGGATTAAAATTATAAAATTATTCATTAGTAAAATATCTAGATATTGTTTTCCTATTTATAACCAAGGAACTTTTTAAAAAGAACTCTAGATTTAAAGTTACTATTATAGAGTTAATTTTAAAAAATTCAACTTATAAATGATTTTTTTGGAAATTTTAAAAACCAAGCTATAAATTTTCATATCAGAGAAAAGCTGACTTGATAATTTATATAACTCTAAAATTATATTTTACTTTTCATAAGTTATTGGCATTTAATTTTAAAAATGGTATTTAAAAGTATTGTTTTAACAATAAAAATTAATTACACCTAAACATTAAGTCAATAAATAACCAACACACTCTTTATTTTTAATATAAATTAGTGTAAATCCTTATGATATTAAGGAAAGACATTTTTATATTTTGAAAAAATATTAGTAGCTTTTTCTCTAATTAAAAAATAATTTATAATTAGAAAAATAAAGCTTCGGATTCCTTGTAGTATAAGTTGTCAAAATTCCAAGGTGACATATTAACTTTCCTCCATATATATTCAATTTGGCTTCCATATATAAAAAGACATATTATTAATAAAATAAAGAAAAATTCAAAGATATGGATTTTAAAAGATATTTCATAAAAAATAAACAAAGCTATTTGTCTTAGAAGCTTTGTTATGTTAAGGGGTAAAGCAGACTTAAATTTAACACTTATTCACTTAATTAAGCTTAGGATTTTTTGAATTTATTTAATATAAATTTATTTCTTATTTATCATTAGGCTTTTTAAATTAAATATAAATCAGTTTTTGAGGTGTCTTAATATAGTGTAAAGAAAATTAACAATATAAGATATTATTAAATTAGAATTATTTAAGATAAGATTAAATTTTATAAAATAAAATTCACCATTGAATTATTATATTATTGGCACACTGAAATATTGTTCAATTAAAATGTGTTTAAACATATCACCCTCCAAAATTATGATATTTAAATGAGTCCCAAAAGAAGCTATTTGATTTGATTTATAAAATATGCTATATTAATGATCAAAATATTTAATATATAAAAATTCTTGTATTATAATAAATATAAAAACAGAATAGTATTTGGTAAAAGCTATAAATTAATATTTAAAATTCAAGTAAAAAGGTATTAAAAAATTAATTTACATGAAATAAAAAAATTATGCTTTTAAAAAGCAGTATTAATATCTGAATTATAAGGTATAAATAAAAGGCTGTGTCTATAAGATTTAATTTCAATATAATTATATAAACTGTTATGGACTTTTTTTGCAATCAAAAAAGTTGTGTCTCAGTTATCAACAGAGATAATAATGCTTATTATACAAGTTGTAACCGTAACTGCCTACTTAATAGCAATAATTATTTTTTACTTGAAGCCTATAGATCTATTCTGTCATGCTTGTGCTAAGTTTTATTTTAAAGTCAAATTTGCATGCCCATTATGCGGAACTATTTTATTACTTAGGTAAATTTTTATAAAGGATTGACTTAATATTTAGAGAAGATATAAACAAGTTCTCATTTGATATAAAAGAACATGTAAAAAAGGTATAGTATTTCAATGGATTTAATTTTAGTTTGGTTTAATAGGGCTTCATCCTGAGGTTATTTTAGAAGCTCTTGAAAGATCAAATAAATTTTGGAACTATCAAAATGAATTCAAAGGAGTTGTTATGAAATCAAAAGAAGAGAAGATGATTCATAATGAGAAAAAATTTAAAAATAAAATAGAAGAATTCATTGAAATTATACAAGGTTAGTGTGAACTATATTTCAAACTAATATAATAAGCCCAGAGGAATAAAATAAAAGGTAAATATTTTATTTGGCTTTTAATTATCAAAGATTATCAAGCATATATTAAAGAGTTAAGGCAAAGAATTGGTAGACTAGATCAGCAATTAAAACCAACTAATGAAGTTTATACTAATAATCAAGTAATTAATTGATAAAAAAGTGCTGATTTTTTAGAAAGATACTTCATTAAGAAATAAAAATAAAATGAGCACTTTAAAAGGAGAAAAAGTGATATGGGATTCAATTGATAATAATTTCAACTTAGTAAATTAAAATACTCTAATATTTCTAATTTCTAGGATTCTAAAGCAAGTGATACAACATCTGCTCACTTCATTGCAAAATTTTTAACAGGTAAAAAACATTATGCTTTGTTATTGAATTCTAGAAAATGATGTCAGAAAAAAGCAAGAGTTTAAAAACCAGAAAAATAAATAACTTTTCCTTTGGGATTTTTTAATAATATAATATATGTATTTTTAGTATACTATGGACAAGTATAAAAATCTATGTATTATTTATTTTTAAGATTTTTAAAATAAAGTTCTAAAATGTATAGATTAATTTTTATTGGAATTTCAATATAAATAATTTTGTTAACAATAAAGAAACTAATGCTTTATTCTCTTAACAGTCTTTATGAATCAAAACTAACAAATTAATATTTTATTTTACAATAATCTTTAAATAATCTAAATTAAGAATAATATATAATTAATTTTCAGAAAACACAATTTTTTGTCAATAATAGCCCTTATGGCTCAAGTATGAGGAAACAATGGCAAAACAACTGTATGAATGAAAAAGTGAGAGTTCAAAAGTGAGAACCTAAAAGTGGCCAAGTTGACACTTTTTAAATTTTCAGAATGGATTTTTATAATAAAGTAACTAGTTTTTCCTGACTTTTTTAGTTGAGAGAATAAATAAAAGGTTTTTATGTGTCCATAATAATGTTTAATTCCTAATAAATTGTTTTAATATAATTTGAAATATTAAGATTGTTGACTTGGCCACTTCTATATTCTTACTTTGGAATTCTCACTTTTTCATTCATACAGTTGATTTTGCCACTATTGCCAAGTATGGTAATTTATATTCAAACATTAAACCCAAAAATGCCAATTTTTTTAAATTTTAGGAAGCTTAAAAATATCTTTTTAAAAGCCATAGTACTAAAAGTGAAGCTAAAATAAAAAACATACAGTAGTATAAAAGCTATGGCAACAAGCAAAAATACTTTGGATTTAAACAAAAAAACTCAGATGTAAACAAAATTAAAAATAAATAAATCTATTGTAAATTGATATAAATATATTACTTTTAATTTCATTTACATCTGAGTTTTTTTCATTTAAATCTGAAGTATTTTTGCTTGTTGCCATAGCTTTTAAAACTACTGTGTAACTTAGTTTAAAAATACATAAAACATAATGAATTAACCTAGTTGCTTTCCCAAAAAAGCATTTTTAAAAAGATAAAAATTCTTTAGCTGTAAATTTTTTTAAAAAATATAGCTGCTATTAACAAATATTTTTTAAAATTGAGAAAAATTGTACCAATGATGGTGAAAATAGATATAACAATTGAAGGCTTCACTATTTTTTATATGTTATAAAAATAAGTATACTATATTATTTTTTATTCATATTTGCTTAATTATATTTTAGTTGTGGAAAATAAAACTTATAAGCTTATAGGTTGATTTTTGTATACTTTTTTGGATCAGACTAAGAAACTGTTTTAATAGATTAAAAGTATATTTTGTATAAAATTAATCAAGTGTTTTGGTTTTCTGCTTTTTTTCTTTGGTATGAGAAGATAAAATTTATTAAGAAAATTTAATGTACTAATCCTGGGTGTCAGGATTTTGATTTATGGACTAATTGATAGATTCAACCAATAATTGTGGGTATAAGCTATGTGGTCTAAGAAAGGATTTAACAAGAAACTTGGGTGACTGGGCCACAAGATTAATATATCAATGATCAAATTGTTGCAACTGAACCAATTAGAGTTCATTGTTTGATTGGGGAAGACAACAGTCCAATAGAAAGGACAAGAATGAATAGAATAAGGTATTATTTATTGTAGAATATTGTGGTTAATATACTATATGGGGAAAGTCAAAATGCCACAGGGGGTGGCATAGTGGCATGTCCCATGTAAGGTTTGAAGCCAATGAATAACTTGTGCAGGGATCAGCAGGTCAAATTGACAATGCTCCTAATTAGGAGGAAGTGCCTGCCATTTGATATTGCACTTGGATTGGTCCATGTTGTTAGATGCGTCAAGGGGCAATTCATTGAGCGCCCCCTGTGTATTGTAAGATAAGTTGGCAGGCAAGGATGAAAACTGGTTGCAACAAATCATATCCTGGCATCAACAAAATCCATGTTCCTAATTAATGAATGCAATATGCAGATATTGTGTAGTTAATTATTTCACCTTAAAAGGCTCCCAAATATACATCTAATAATAAGAATTTTTCTAAACTTTAATTAAATTCTAGAATGGGAGGGATTTCATATATACTATTACTTGGATGACACCTAGAAGAGTCTACTATGGATTGGGCTGCCAGGCCAACCACTCTAAGGTAAAATTCACATGATCCTATTGTGTTATAATAGCTCATATTAAGTAAAACTAATTCACTTACACCTATTATTAGCCACTTAATGGCTAGCTAGCCCTAGGAAGTGTTTTAATTAGACACCCAACTCTGCTTGATTAAAACACATTTGTATGGTCTTCTCAGAACACAGTTGCTGTGAAAGTGCCAAACAAGCTTTCTTCTAAAATCCACCCCATTAA
Organism: Entomophthora muscae; assembly: GCA_014839935.2. Lineage (NCBI taxonomy): Eukaryota > Fungi > Entomophthoromycota > Entomophthoromycetes > Entomophthorales > Entomophthoraceae > Entomophthora > Entomophthora muscae. The sequence goes on along the minus strand of QTSX02001571.1, from coordinate 82,487 downwards.
GGTTTCCCCCTGCCATGTCACTATACTTCTACATCAGTCTCTATTCTATTGCTGTAACTCAGCTTTGGAAATAACTTAGGCAGATGGGCCTGCCTCAGTTTCAGTCTATGTGAATAAAGCCTGATATTTCTTATCCTGCTTCTTATTAAACTTACAATAAAAATGTAGTTTATTAATCTAAATAAATTTCTCCTGTTTTATTACTATATTAGTTAGAGAAAAATACCATACTATTACCATAAAATATTAATTCCTATAGTAAATATAGAGACAATAACTTATAAACTATATTCAGAAGTAGGAAAAACACTAAAATCCTTTGGTCCCTGGGCCCTATCAGACTTCTTGCTTCAGTTGAATAAAACACATTCACAGGCCACAGGTTACACCAAAGTCACAGGATCTCTTATACTTTCTTAGTGTTATAATACTTAGGATATCATCTTGATATATGATAAAATACATTAGACTGCAAAATTTATGACACTAACTTTAATTTTGTCCATAAACCCAATCAAGATATTTGAAAATAATATTAATTATAAAGTAAGTAAAATAATTTTAACACTTATTTAATTTCAAGAGTTATCAGGATAAAATTAATCTAAAAATAGTTGCATAAGAAATCCTAGTCTATGCATTGCTTTCAAAAAATATTTTAATTATTGTAGCCTAGCCCAACAAAAATAATTAATATAGTAAAAGTATAGGCTGAAATTAATTTTTATTTTGATTAAGGTGTTAAAAATAATTATTATTCCTAATAATAAATTTTTTAACCTTTGATAATAAATGGTTCTCTAAGATTAAATTGATATAGAAAAATTCAGTATTTTACTATATTTGCAGTAGCATAGCACATGTTAAAAACTTCATACAGTAGTTTTAAAGGCTATGCAACAATCAAAAATACCTCAGATTTAAACAAAATGATTTCAGATTTGAATAAAATCCAACTATCAGGTCAAAATATACACTCTGTTAACAGGGTTTTTTGGCATTAATGGGCAAAATGGGTCAACACAGCAAAGAAGTGCCCATGCACAAAGCAAAACTATTCAAAATACAATCCAAAATACATTGATTCACAAACAAAATGGTGTGAGCTGACTTTTGGTGTACATATGGGTCATTATTTTAGGGATTAGGCCATTTTCTAATGCACATGCTGCTCAAGTCGCAGCATAACACAGTTCAATTTTGAAAAAGTAACTAATTACATATTTTATATTTAAAACATTAATAACTCAATGAAAATTAATATTTTTTCACACTGTAAACTATTGAAATGATGCTGAGAATCTTATCTTTCTATTGAGGAAAGATTTTAATGTGTATAATATGCTCAATATTAAAGCAAAAGTAATTTAAAAGAGTATAATCCAGATTTTATTATATGATTATATCTAATGATATAAAGTAGATCACTTCAAAGCTAATAAATACTCTTTTTTAATATACAACAGCTTTTTTATTTGAAAAATTAAAGATAAGATTGAGAGCTTTATTTTTGCATTTTATTTTATTTAAAGAGCTCAATTATTTAGGATTTTATGATAGTTTGAAGTTAGGGTGTTTTTATCACTGTTTAGATTGATTTTAAGGTTCAAGTGAGCTTCAAACCTCAAATTAAGCATTCTTTAAATGAAATTCTTTAATATTTTATCATTTTAAAAATATGCAGAAGAGTTAAAATTAACTGAATACATCATTTTAATTGATTTGCATTGATTACAAAGAGGATATGATGTAATAATAATGTTTAGCTGCTTCACATGTATCACTTGTGCATGAAAACTGGGTATTTAATCAATTCTGCAAACATAAATTCAAGTTCAAACTATAATAAAAGCTATCACACCATTTCTTTCAGAATGGTGTCATTTAGCTTGGTATATAAGAGCTAAAGCACCACAAAGCTTCTAATCCAAAAGACCCCATTCAAAAGCCACATTCTGATCATAACTACTCCAACATTAAGGCGCATTTCAGAGATCTGACCTAATTACAGATTCAAAATACTACCATGTCCTAAGTTAATTTTACTTCTGCCATGCTACCCTTTTTTCCTTGGGATCTTCAACAAAAAGAGAGAGAATTGCAATGTTAAAAAAGGCATTCCTCTTTATTGCTGGTGATGATCTTGATAATTTCATCAAGCACTTCCTTACTCAAACTGAATTTTGGAAAGCTCAGTTCCTGCCAACTATTCAAATTCAAAAAGACAATGAGTTCATTGAAAACTTAAAGGATCTCATGAAATCTTCTCCCCAAAAACATCTCCCAGCCTTGCGATCTCTGGTTACTTCCAGTTACTCTTTAAAATAGCTTAATGATATGGGTTTTAATATAACCAAAAGTGAATTTGAATACTCAAGAAAAATAAATAAAAATAAAAATGTAAGTTTAAACAAAAACAGCCAAAAAAACAATAACTATTCATTAAAAAAAGAAATAACTAAAAAATAATTAAAAAATTGCTGGAAAATTCTTTTGAAACAAGCCAGCTTACAAAAAAAGTGCCTGAAAAAATTTATAAAGATATAGAAAAAGAGATGAGTAATTACTCAACTGAAATTAAATACTCTCTACTTAAAACAAAAAAAGAAATATATGAAAATATGAAAATAAAAAATGAAATTTCAGTTTCAATTTCAATTTCAATTTCTACTTACTATAAATTAATCCCTAAAAATATAATAAAAAGTAAAAAACAAACTGATATGTGCAATATTTGTAATTTAAAAAATTTGCTAGAAAAAAAGAAGGAAGAATGTGAAAGTAAAAACTTGCCATTACCAGAATCTATAGACAATGACTTAAAGACTATTAATCAGCACCAAGACTTTTATGTTCATCAAAATTGTGAATATAAAAAGATATTAATGAATTAGATGATGAGTCTTGTGTTGTAGTTATAGATTATAAAGAAAACTTAAAGGTTGGAGGTGGTCCAATTGAGACCAATAATTGTTTTTATTCAAAAAAACCAATCTCATTATTAGGGTTTGCATTAGTTTTTAAGAAAAACAATAAAATTAAATTGAATATCATGATTTTTTGTCTCAAATATTATCACATGATTCTTTATTTTCAGGTGAGTGTTTTATAAAAATTCTTAAATTAGATAGATTTAAAAAAATAAAAAATATAAAAGTATGGACTGATAATGGAAATCATTTTAGATCATATGAATTTTTATATTACTTATTTAAAGAGGCACCTAAATATATTAAGGGTTCTATAAAATATAATTGTTTTGTGGAATGTCAAGGAAAAAGCATTGTTGATGGTCACTTTGGTGTAATATCAAAAACATTAAAAGAGAAAGAAAATCATTTTTATATTAAGAATATAAATGATATTAAAAATATTTTTGAGCAAGAAGAAAAAAGAAAAGAATTATATAAATCAGCGCTATCAGGCTCAAATATTTCTCAAAAGTCATTCTTTTATATTTATGAGAGAAAAGTTAGGCCTATAAGGAAAGAGCTCAAAGTTAAAAATCTGTGCATTAATCTTTCATATTTGATGAAAAATGGGAAGTTGTATACTTCACCTTTAACATTTGAAAGTTTCTCAGAATATTATGAGATAACTTATCATTTGAAATCACGTGATGATACCAGAGAACAAAAATATCAGAAGATGCTAGTGGTGCACTAGGGCAAGTTCATGAAGTAGGGCAGCTTACTAGAGGGTGTATTTTAAATAGAGTTATCAGTCTTTCAAAAACAACAACATTTTTTTCTGAAACAAACTAAGAATATTTAAGATGAGCCAAAGATAGGGTAATAGCATTTATAACTTTGGGGCTGCTATTACTCTCCCATGCAACTCATCATAAATATTTTTGGTTTGTAGTTTGTAGTAGCACTTAAGATATTTTCAGTTATACTATAAGTTGCAATTTTCAATTCTAAAATTGATGATTTATTTTTAAAAAAAATCATCTAGGCGCAAGATCAATTGAAGTTTTGGAATTTGTTGATTGTATTTTAAGCTTTCTGAATAATTTGAATATGAATAATGCAATTAAGTTATAAAAGAATAAATCTGGCACCTAGGCATAACAAGAAAAATAATGATCCATGTGTTTACTATGTGAATTGGTGACAAAATATACCCAAGCGCGGTGAGTCAAAACTCAAACCAAAACACAATAGCAACTCACTATGTAAACAAAATCACTCAAATATTGTGTGCAACAGATTGTAATCAAGAATGATACCAAGGTATAAAAAATGAGTCACACAATCCAAGACATAAATTTTTAAAATATTGTGTTGGGTGCTTGATTTGGCGTAAAATCCAGGAAAGGGCAGAAATTTTTTTAGCTATTCAAAATGGATGTGGTAAAACCAAAAACAACTAGAAAATAAAAAATCTATAATTAGGAAATTGGGTGGGAAAAACTCTAATTAAATAACCATATTCAGATAAAAAGCAAAAATTAAAAACCATTGTATAGCTTAATTAAGTTTTATTTAGTATTTTATTAAATTTTAAAATGGAAGGTACACAATAACAGAGTGACAATGCACCTGTTGTGCGCCATTGTTGTGGTTGCCTCCGTGGGTCAAAGAACAGAGTTAGTACAACCCAAGTGCCTACTCAGGAAGGAGATGGGAGAGGAGAGTTCAATAGTGATGCTGCATTGACACAGCCAGTTCAAGGAGCACAAGCCGCTAGGGTGCAGAGCATCAATCCTTGGGTCCCCAAGCTGATCTGGAAGCCTGCTAAGGTCACCAATACCAAAACAGTTAGAAACAAGAAGGTAGAACCTACTTTTTATGTGTTTGACACAGTGTACTGCCAAGAGTTGGTCCCGTCAGCCATGCTGGAGAAGGTTAAACCTGTGCTTGACACTAGCTACAAGCCTTACGTCAGTGATGACAACCAGGAAGAGGACAAGAAGCCCTAGTTTTATAGAACCACAGAGGGGAAGTTAGTGTTAAAGAAGTTGCTGTGTTCTACATCAAGATATCCATGCCTTGTGCGCCAGTCAGCAATCAGGATCTAGATTCTACAACTCCTGCAAAGCCCACTCAGAAGCGCATTTCTGACATAAAGCGCATCATCCTTCTCTGGCTCATGTGGGCATCTGATAACTATAAGGCGGCCACACCCCTTGTTGGAGTGGATCCCATGTACGCCAGCAAGGTATTCAACACATTCATTGATACTGGCCAAGTCCTTGCCGCAGAGAAATCCTAGTGTGTGTCCACCATGCTCACCAAGGAGTACAAATGAGCAATCTGCCGGTGGATAACACAAGACTGCCATATTGAACTGGCAAATATACAGGCCATGTTCAAATCTACTTTTGGGGTCAAGGCTTTGATTTCCTTTTACTACCATCTGGTGAAGGGAATGTGCTTTCCTGGAAAAAACTTTGGGTATCTCCCTATAACAGGAATAGCCCAACCAATATTGAGACCCTAAAAAAATATGCTGAGGTGTACACTGCCCTCAAAGCCAAGAGGACAGTCAAATTCTATTACATTGATTAATCAGCATTTGCCTAGTCTATGCAGAACGCATATGGCTATGTCCCTAAAGGCTCCAATGATGGGGTAGCTTGGCGTGCTGCAGTCTGCGCCACTGCCTATTCAATGGTGCTCTCCTTGGTCCAAAGGGGATTGAGCTCTATCAAATGATACTAGGCTCCCAAAATAGCTGGACCTTCCTGAAATTCCTCCAATTGGTCCAGGAGCACCTGAGGTGCACAAGCCTGGACTTCATCAATGTGATTGTACTGGATAATGTTAGTCTCCATAAGGTGGCAGATATTCTTGCAGAATTTCCATCAATTGACACCAGAATTGCAGTGGGCCCCCAGCAATTGGCCACGGAAAATTTGTGCCTTCTCTTCCTCCCTGCCTATTTGCCCTTCCTAAATCCCATCAAGGAGGTCTTTGGGTAGCTCAAGAAAGTTGTCAATCAAGGGACTCCAACTGGGACCAAGGACCTCTTTGATTTGCTGCAGGCTGGGATCCACACCCTCCCAGCTGAGACTTTTGCCAAATTCTATGGCCACAATGATTTTTTCATCTTTGCTTTCCTTGCCAAACAGCCAATCAATTAAAGGCGTAGTGTGTCCAAATTTTTTATTTGCTAATTTACTATTTAGAATTTATTAAAAATCTTTTTATATTTAGAAGCTTCTAGTCCGCAATCACATTCCGCGGGACCATCAATGAAGGTTTGTAATGTATTTATTTTTAATTAATTTTTTATATGGCATCTGAGGCTATCCCAAACACTTGATACTTGATTACGCAAATATATTTATATCACTCTTATCAAATAAATATAAAAAAGGAATTTAAATAAATTAAATGTAAAATGTAAAAATTAGAAGTATATTTTATTTACATATGTTGATATGCTTTTATGAAATCCTCTCTGGGGTTTATTTTGCAAAACTTTTTTGCTAAAATAAAGAATTTGAAAAATTATTTATAATAAAAATAATCTAAAGTGTAAAGATATTTATTGGAAAAGAGAGTTTCAAGGGCACCTGTAATGGGTTCTTTGGTATGTACTCACCCGGTGATGGAGGTGGTGCATAACCTCCACCACCACACCGTAGACAGTGGATACACCCTGATTGAAATACTCCTGCCTGCTGGTGAAAAGCAGTAGGGTCAGGTGGGAGTGAAGCAGCAGCTTTTCAGGCAGGGCTGCAGACCTGTAAATACCAGCCAGGACCAGGACATCCTGGATAATGTGGTCCACTGAGTTGTATCCTAAGGGGACCTTCTTCCCATCTAGAGAGAGCCTGGCCTTGTTGATCCTGAGAAGGACCCTGAACAGTTCTTTGAATTTTGCACCCATCCCATAGAAGAAAAGATATCCCAGGTAAACCATGGGGTGAAGTCTTTGCCCAGCAAAGGCTTCAGTAAACTTGCAAAGTGTGTTGTATACTGTGCTGATATTCTCTGCATGCTTTGTCTTTGTAAAGGTCAGCTCCATGGTTGCAGGGATTGCTGTCTTGTCAGCGCACCAGGCCAGCCTGAAGTTGGTAAGGATGATTTTGGTTTTCTTGACAGCTGTTTTGTCTGCAACAGCCAATTTTCCCACCACGCGCCCAAAGTTGTCCAGCAGGTAAGAGAGTGTGTGCTCCAAGGGGTAGCAGAAGCAAGCAGGTGTGTGTGCCTGGCCCATCTCTGGTATGTTTTTGAATGGGAGCGTTGCCAGGATGTCCCAAACAAGCTCAATGAAGTTTATACAGTAAACTCCACTTAGGACCACTGGGTCTAGGTGGACCAGTTGGGCATCCTTGTAGGCAGTAACTGCCCACTCAGATGCCCTCTTGACATGCGTAAAAACATCCAATGCCTTTCAAAACATTGGAAAGGACCCCTGGATGCGGTCCTTCAGCTCCTGAAAGACAGGGGGACAGAAACAGCTGCCTTGCAACATGATTGGCATAGTTGGCATAGAATGTGGCAGAGACAAAGGGGGCCAGGACCTGGCATTTGCTGTCTATTTTTTTCTAAAAAAACAGGCAAGTATTTGGGAATTTTTATTAATTTTATTCTTTAGGTTACCTTCTTGTTTTTTCTCCCTGCTGGCAGCTTCACCAGGCTTAGCTATTCTATGTGCAAGTAATTGCGCTGAAAATTCAGTATCCTCTTTCCTGGCGCGCTTTGCTGGCTTGATAAGTGCATACATCTCAGGGTTGTTAACCCAGACAGACGGCACAGAAGGATTGTATGCCTTAAATTGTAGGCACTCAACCACTGTCTTCTGAATGTTGAGTAGGCGCCAATTGTCTTCTCGGGGGTGTCTGGTATTTTAGTTATTAGGGCCTTTGCAGACACCTTGTCTATTTTATCCCCTTTGAGGACTGCAGACTTCACTCTTGCTTTGACCTTATGGTCGATTTCTTTGATCTCTGCAATTGCAGAGTCAAGGTCTTTAAGCAGCTTCTCTGATTCTTTCGTTGATTTTTTATTAACATCTCCATATGTTTTTATAGCTTTCACCCCAATAAAATCTGTATTATTCTGATACTATTGCCTCTTTGTTTATTCCTGTTTGTTTTCCCATTTGCTACATTATCCCATCTTTTTACCCATTGTGTATATATTTTACACCCATCTCAATATGTGTTGTTTACTTTGTGTTGGCATTGTTTCCTTAAATCCATATTATTTTTGGCACTTTGCACTGCCCCTTGTGATAATAATAACAAAAATTTGATGATCATCTAAATTTGAATTAGAAAATTATAGGTTACTTCCGTTTAGATAAAGTTGTTACTAATCCAAATTCAAAACCTTAATGATAAACTTTAAGCCAATCAGGAGCCAAGTGATTAAGTGATTGTTGTGACATAAAGAGTCATTTAATAATTCTTTGGTGCATGTACGCTAATTAATGTGATTAGCTGGATTTTTTTCCATTGAGCGCCATTGCTGCTGTGTCAAGTTGATAGTGGACTAGTGTTAGCCCAGCAGCTGATTGGGCACTAGTCCATCAACAAATTGCCACAGCAGCAATGGCGCACAATTGCAAAAGATCCAGCCAATCATATTAATTAGCATACATCACCAAAGAATTATTGAATGACCCTTTATGTCACAACAATCACTTTATCACTTGGCTCCTGATTGGCTTAAAGTTTATCATTAAGGTTTTGAATTTGGATTAGTAACAACTTTATCTAAAAAAGTTAACCTATAGTTTGCTAATTCAAATTTAGCTGATCATCAAATTGTTGTTAATTTTTTCACAAGGGGCTGTGTTTGGGTACTAAAAATAACTGTGTTCTGGATCTAGATACATGACATAGTAAATATATGATTTTATAGAAATAAGCTGAACATAAAGAATAAAACCAACTATAAACAAAGAGAACATGAACAATTGAAATTCAAAAAAAAAGATAATATAAATAGAAAATGTTTGGTGATAGGGGGTTTATTGGGGCAGGGGAGAGTGATGCCTAGGAGGAGGATAGCACAGGAAGGAAGACGTAGATGCAGTGTTGGCCTGTGGGTCTGGGATTAGGTGGGTTGGGCTTGCAGGTGAGGGGTGTTGGTGGCAGGGGTGGAGGCAGGAGGATTTCACGTGATGGCTACCATATGCTACTTGTTGTACTCCTCATTGGTCATTGGCTGGATGGGCTGGTAGGTGGCTGTGGCACAGGGTGAGAGGAGCTTGTCTTTCTGTGATTGGTTGCCCATATTCACATGGAAGATAATTTGGGCAAACAAGTCAGCCATCATTGGTTCCAAAGAGAGAATTATGGTTGAGGACCCCAAGATAAAGATCCTTAAAAGCCTGATGGCAGTGCTCCCGTACTGTGTCTCCAATGTTGAAGAGCACAACATCACCCAGAAGGATGTCTTCATGGCTGGCTGGGTATACAGAGGCCTGGTGTCCACGTTCTTGGATGGCCTCAGGGGCAGTAGAGCTACCCTCCATCTGGTGGCTCAAGAAAACCTGGTGCTTGGAATTTTAGTCATCCCAGGAGTTGAGTAATCCATCAAGGATGTGGCCATGCTCATAGCCATTGATGAAATCTGGATTTGTTCAATAATAGACAAAACCCTTGGCTGAAACAGCCAGGAATGCACTAATGAACATCCCCTTCTTGACTTTCTTCCTTCTATTCTTGGCAGCGGCTTTTCCTTGCTCACTGAAATTATCAAATGCAATTGATAACTTGTAGTACAAGACAAACATGATGTCATTTGATAGACTTATCAAGAATTAGAAAAGGGTTTATTTGATGTCCTTATCATACATAGAATTATTAGTGCCATCTCATTGGTTTCTGGCAGCATTTGTAAGAACTCAGACTGAAGCCACCTTTCCATACATTCAGAGCTTCACCATGCGCTCAGACATCCAAATGCCATGGTGCGCAATTTGCTTCTGGACCTGGGTCAGGGGAAGCTTGGGGTCCTGCTGAAGGAGGTTAAGCATGCTTGGATAGGCCTCAGTGATTTGGGAGTCAGAGGCCTTCTTGGGCTTCTTGGCTGTCCCAATCAGATTCCCCTTATTCATTAAGTTATTGAATTCCCGCATTATTGTGGCTTGGGTAAATTGCAATATGGTTGCAATCTGATCCCAGGACAGACCCTGTAGGTTCAGTCCCACAATTTCTTGGAGAATTTGAACAGTAATTATTCTGTGTTTGGGGCGCTGGGCTGCGGGAGCTGAAGCCTGATTGGCTGAGGGGGGTAGGTTGGCTTGTGGCGGGAAGTTGCTCCAAATCAAGGTTGCCATCCTGATTGATTGGTTGATGGGTAGCTTGTGCAAGGGTGGGTACGGGAGCAGGGGCATAGCTAGACACTAAGTGACTACTGAACAAGTCAAATCCATATGAGTTGGGGGTCAGGTACAGGTCAGCTTTCTTATTACCTATCTCAAAGGCTTGGGTGTAAACAGGTGCCTCCACGTTCTGAGCCTTGCCTCTATTGAAGCTGGCTTGGTTGCTGGCTCTGTTGAAAATGTTGTTGCTAGTAAACCCCATCTTGAAACAAAACCTAGGATAAAATCACTAAAAGTAGAAGTTTAAAATTTTATGATTTATTTTTATTGTAATCTCAAGTCCCTATTTTTAAAGATCTCAGAACCATTATACAAAAATCAGGAGCCATAAAAATATATAAAATGCCTCTGTTCCTAAATTGGATAGCTGTTAATTGGCTGTTAAACTGTTATACTTCTATTTTAGGCTGCTCATACTACACATCTTGTGTGCTCTTATTTTTGTTTTGTGCTTGTGGAATCTAACTTCCAGATTGATCAAATTTTGTTTCATCTTAGTCTTTCTGTTAGTGCCTCATATGAATTTTGATTGGATTATAATATATTACAAAACAGCATCCAACCATCTCACTTTCTGTGTCAGTTCATTTTGTTTGTGGTTTGAACTACACTGCTTGATATTTGCTATAATTTTGTATAATGGGCTAGTTATATTTCATTTTTTGTTTGACCGTTCATTTATTAACCAAAAATATTTAAAATATTTGAATCCTGAATCTTGCACAACTTGGATTTTGTTCAAATCTGGAATCATTTTGTTTAAATCTGAGATGTTTTTGGTTATCACCATAGCTTTTAAAACTACTGTATGTGATTTTTCACCTACTGAAGAAAAATATAGAATAATAAATACTTAAAAGAATGTTTATCAATGATTTTTACTTTGGCACTAAATTTCTGTATGGAGAAGTTATAATAACCTATAATTTAGATGGTTTATACTATCCCTAAATCAACATATTAATATTTGTTTGTGGAGCCATAGTAAAATGAAGACTATCCTGAATAAAGATATTTTACCCTTCTTTTACTTTAAAGAAAGAAATCACACCTGACCTGTGAGTTGGAAAACTTAATAGAAAGAGTAGATCCCTTGCTATACACAGCTGCAAACATACAATCTTTTACAAAGGCTTGAGTTCTCTGTACACCACCCATGCTTGACAAAGATTATTTTGTTTCTTGCAAACCAGAGTCCCAAAATGTCTCCCCACACACTGTGAACTACGCCCTTATATTGCACACATCAGATAAAGACTCTATTATATGTATTTCAGCCAATATTTTGGGCTGAAATCAGTTGTTCCAAACTTTTTCACTATCTAGGAGGTACATTTTTTACTCCTTTAAATTCAGAACCTAAATATGAAAATGTGGGACTGTCAAATCCTTATTCCAAATTTCAAACTGCATCTGTGGAATTTCCTTTTTTTAATTAAATTGAATTCTTTGTGTTTTTATTTGAATATTTAAAAATGCAGGAACTCATAGGCACTTTCTAAATTTCAAGTCAAACTGCATATTTCAAGTGAAAAATGATTCAACTAGAATCATATTTGAAGCGTTCAAATCCATCAGCTATTTTCATTAAGTTTACTATGTATTTTGGAATCTCAGGATTGTCAAATACATGAAACAGATTTTAAATCACAAATGAATGTTACTAGTGAACTCAAATAATAATTGCAGGATTTGGAATCAAAATTTAATGTACAGTAAGCACACTAGAAACCATCAACCCAAATCAAGAAGCTCCACCACAACTAAAATCAAATAAAAAATTCAATCTTGATATACCATGTTTAGATATAAAAAATTGATTAAACTTTAAAAATTATCCAAACCCAAAAAATACATTATTATTCACTTCAAATTATAGATATATAAATTCTGTTACTATTCAAGGCTAAATCAAGAGAAAACAACAACTAAAAATAAACTAAAAATCTAAATAAAACACATATTTGATTTAAAATATACATTTTTATTTCATTTTTATGGACAGACAATCACATTCCCAACCAGCTTCTGCACTAGCCCGCAGAGCAGCCCATCTACAAGGGTGTCCCAGAGGGTCCAAGAACAGACCCAGAACACAAATTGAAGGGAGTCATGCCAATACACAGGCCTCCCAAGGTGTCAGCACCAATCAACCACCTCCTGCATCCCAAGCCAGATCACACAGCCTTAATCACAGACAGAAGCCGCTCTCAAGGCCTCCAACTAAAGTCTCTTACACAAAGGTCATTGGGAATAATGAGGTTACATACACTTCCACAGTGTACCCAGTTGTAACATGGCTCCCCACTCTGGATTCAAGAGTTGCCACTGCATGCACCTGTATTTTTGACACTTCTTATAAGCTATTGGCCATAACTGAGGAGCCATCTGTGCCTGTTGTGTATTCAACAGTTGACAATACCACCACAGGCAAGAGTCATCTCACCTTCTACACAAAGGTCCCCATCCCATGTGTTGATCCTGATAGCCTGAATGCTGTGGTATCCACCAAGGGCTGGTGTTGGTTGATGAATAGTGAGTGTGAAGCTCTCCTCAACTATATAAACAGATGAATGGCAGTCCAGGATATTTTGTCCTGATTTGGTGTCACAGCCAGATATGTTGGCAACCTCAACACTAAATACAGCAACACCAGTCAAATTTCAAAATCTTCTGGGCAAAAAGACAGCCAAAACTCTTACAGCCTGTGAAAATTGATGCAATAAAACAGTGGGTAGCCAAGGATTGCCACCTGGACTCACTTGCTGTCAATTAATGCTTGCCACCAAGTTTGGGCTTTCTGTCTCCAAACCCTTGTCTACAAAACTATGATCAATCTTGACTTCTTGTGGAAATTACTGGGGATTTCTCTGTACAACAGAAACAGCAAAAAGACAATCAAGGATTTCCAAATTTATGCTGAGACCTATCTGTACCTAAAGGAGACTGGGAATTTCTAGTTCTTATATATTGATGAATCATTGTTTTCCTTCTCACTCAGATCTAGGCATAGGTGGTTGAGAAGGGGTCCAAGGATGGTGTAACACATTGTGTAGCTTTCTGTTCCCAGACCTATTCAATGGTAGCACTTCTTGGTCCCTGTGGGTTGGACTAGTATCAGATGATCAAGGGTTCCCATAACAGTGGGAAATTCCTTGATTTTCTCCAAACCATTAAGGAGTACCTTTGGGATAATTACCAAAGCACAACCAAAATTGTTTTTTTTGGATTATGTCAGGCTCCACAAAGTGAATTTGGTTGTGACCAAGTTCCCCCCATTGACAAAAACAACCACACCTCCAGCCACTGCCTTGTTGATTTTCCAATGAGACTCCTCTTCCTCCTGCTCTATTCCCCATTTTTGAATCCAATCAAGGATTTGTTTGGTTGGATCAAGAATAAGGTGAAGAAAAGCCTCCTACAGGACATCAAAGATCTCTTCAATATTCTTGAGGTCAGCCAATTCTCAATGCCACCTGATATGGTTGCAGCTTTCTACAGCCACTCTGAATCCTTTTTCCCCAAAGCTCTTGCTTCTGAGCCAATCAGATAAAGGGATGTTCCTAGCTTTACTTTCTTTTATTTTTATTTATTTTGTATTTAATGGGGCTTGAAAAATAATATTTTAGGTTATAATGACTTGATGTTAGTTTTATTTCCATATATTAAAACTTCAGATTTTAGTTAAATATAAATAAATATATTAGATTCAGAGATAAGTATTATTACAATACACCAAATATTTTATTAGCCATTCAGATAACAAATAAATAAATTAAATAAGATACAAATAGATTTATTTTATTTAAATAAAGGCAATTGTTTTTTAGTACAATAGCTGTTGTTTTCTTAAAGCCACAAATTAGACCTTGTGAGTCATCACCTGTTTCACAACAATTTAGTGCCACCAAAGCCATCCAAGATGAAAACCAATGATGTTCACCCAATTGTTGATGACTTGTACCTATGAATCATGTTAAAAATAGTGAATCAATTATCAAATCATACTCAAAATGAAGCAAATTTGTGATCTAAACAAGCCAATGTTTAAAACATAATTTAATGGATAGTCTGTGTTGGTTAAATTGAGCTTATATTTGTTAAAGTATTTATTATATGAACCCAGAGTTGCTAATCAATTAAATAAACAATTTTAAAAATTATAAGCTAAGATTAAATGAATTTAAGTTATAGTAACCAATTCTTTATCATAATCTAAATAATTATATATTACTATTCTAATTTGAAAAATAAAATAAAAATAAGTTAAAAATATAAGAAAGTTTTATTATGAAAAAGCAAATATGCAAGGAACAGGATTATTCCAGGGAATTATAACCCAAAATTAAAGTTTTCTGCTAATGCATCTAATTTGGACCGCATACTCTTCTGTATATGGTGAGTTATGGAAGTACCAATTGTAAGTGGGATAGCGCTCATCACCCCAGTGGTGGAAGCTTGGCGTATAAAAGATAATTGCAACATAGAGTTAACAAGAAGGTTTTTCTCATGAGGTATGCAATAACCATAAAGCAAGGCTAACACAAATCAGTCAACCAGGACCTGCTCCACAGTCTTTTAGCCCTGTGGAGTCTTCTGTTTCTTAAGTGCAAGGCGGCAAATGTCCATCTGGGTTGGGACATCTTCTTGTTTCTTTGTGTTTGATTTCAGAATGAAGTGGGGTAAAATTACCAGATAAACTGCAATGTGTATTTTTTTGAAAATTATATAGTTCAGAAAACAGGAAAAACTTCTTGTATATAATAACTAATCTATTTATATAGGATGTATTTAAAAATTTGATTAAGGGAGAGTCAGGCATTTTGGAAGCATCTGCCATCCATGCCTCTGCAAAAGATATGAATAAAGGTTTCATCTTATTGACTAAAATTGCATTGCCTATTTGATTTGATATTGATTTTATTAAGTTAATGAATATTGCGGCTTTAATATTTTCTTATGGAACTTGAAATTGACTTTTTTTCAGGTTTATTTTATATGAGTTCATAGTTGAAAATTGAAATTTTTCAAGACATTCAAAGATATATTTGCCAAAATTCATGTTGACACTTATTTGTATATCCATCATTCCTTTGAAATTGATACTTCTGCCTACTTCATAGGCTTCTCTGACCCAAGTTGAACTTCCTTCTGGCACTTTGAATTCCATATTCATTGCATCTTTTGTTGCATATTGATTGATGTTATTTTGAACTATTTTATTGATTTCATTTTTATTTATTTTCTTTACAGGGGCTACCAGTGATTGGTAACCCCCCATAAAACCAAACTTGGCGTGAACGCCGCCACTTCAGCAACCTTGTCCCCATTCCTAGTTATAACTAAAGTAAATATAAATAAAACATAAAAAACTTACTGATTGTTTCCTATGTGCCCCCCTCAGCCATAGGCGCTCCTTCAGCAAACTTTATGAGTGTTGGATGCTCTTCAGTTATTTTCCTTGCTTTGATTATTTTTTGTTTTTTTTGTAATTCCGTCTTTCATTTGAGTTCCTTCATTTGATAAAGTTTTCTCCATTCTTGAAGCCCTTCTGTCTCTTGATTGTTCTTCTTTGTTTCCTTTGTCCATTTCTGTTTCCATCTCCATATTTTCATTTCCTTCATTTTGATTTGCTTCCTGTTTGTTTCTGATCATTTCATTTGATATTTCATTTCCTTCTACTAATTTTAACTTTTGACTATTTCCTTTGTTACTTCTCCAGAACTCCCACAAGTTGTAACTTGCTCTGCTGAAATTTAAACGTTCAAGAATTTCCCTTTATAAATTTAAAACTATTTCCTTATTTCCATATTGGATACTTGTCCCCAAACTATTTTTTGCAACTTCATTTTATTGGACCAAAGCCCTTCCTTCACTTCCCAATTGCTTTGCTACTATTTCCCTAATATTTTATTCAATTTCAATAACCTTTTTAAAGCTGTTCTTATAATTTGTGTAAAAGGTTGTAAATATTTGACATGTTGTTTGAATTACATCTCAATTAATGGCTTTTATATTACTACTGTCAACACAATCAGGAAATTATAGATAATGAATACATTTTATTGACAATTATTGAAAATAATACAAATAACTTGCAATCATACAAAAATAGCATAACATAGCACAGAATACACCAAAATTGCACTAAACTAGCCATCTGATTTATTACATGTAGATTATATTTTTCCAGTATGTAACATTTTTATTTGAATAAATAGTATTTTATTGAATCTCACATTGAATTGTGAATGTTTTATTGAATGATAACTATACTATATCTTGTTACTAGCATGCCAATTCTGCATTATGTGCATAACTCAATGCATTTACTATAATAAAATTCATTGTAAACTTGGCATTTTTCATTGTGATTTTATAACTGGACTGTTTCTATATTAGGGAGCTATTAACACTTATTACAGATATTTGTACAGAGTTCCTTTTTAAGCTTGCATACTTACCTATTGATAATGCTTCTGTAAAATTCAAGTTGGATTTTGTGTGTTATTAATAATATAATGGATCAATCAATTAATTAATGGTCATAAATAGTGATTGATTGATCCATTGTATTATTACTAACTCACAAAATCTGACTTAAATTTTATAGAATCACTAGCAATAGGTAAATATACAAGCTTTAAAATGCACTCTGTAAAAATATCTGTAATAAGTGTTAATGGCTCCCTAATATAGACACAGTCCAATTATAAAATCACAATGATAAATTCCAAGTTTATAATTAATTTATTATACAAAATAAATTATGTTATACCCATAATATATACATACCAAGAGTTAATGTCTAGTTGCAATATTTCAATATAGTATTTACATTTGTTGGAACTTAATTTATTACAGATAATGAAAAATATCCATGCGAATAATTAATGTTTCCTTATCAAATGTATAATTTTTTAAGAAATATGGGGAATGTTAATAATGTAAAAATAACATATTATTAATTATGGATTAAAATAAATAATATCAATTTCATTAATATGTAAAAAGAAGGGCTTTATTTTACTCATCAAGGGAAAAGTGGGGGAGAGAATGGGCATAATGTATGCTGCCATCATCTGCATCTGTAAAAGGGACAGTTTCAGAGGTAGTAGGGAGGGATTGAGTAGTGGCTTGGGAGTCAGGGTTGGAAGGCAGGTGGCTTGGTCTTGATGGGGGAGATGGGGAGGCAGGGTTTGTTGGCTGGGAAGAGGCAGCAAGAGCTGATTGCTTCAATTAATTTAATTCTTCTTCTGTCACATATTCAGGCTTAAAAAAACGGATGGATGGGTGAGGGGGAAGGCAAAGGTCCTTTCTGGACTTATCACTATCACTTGCATAGAAGATGATGAGATCTGATAAGTCCTGGACAAATATGAAAGGGAAAAGCTCAAACCCATTCTTTATTTGGGTGCATAGTTCATTGTAGGTGGAAGGCTTTGAGCGCCTGAGAGCTAAACCATAATCATATAGACATACATCTACAAGATGCATGTCAGTGTGGTTGGTGGGATAGGACCAACAGGTATGCCCTGAATACTTAATTTCCTTGGATGCCCATTCACACTGTTCTATCTCAGCACTCATTACAACTGTGTACACAGCTTGTTGGGTAGCCCACTCCTCCAGCATGTCCTTGAGCTCTGTCTGGTAGGCATACCCATCTGCCTTATTTGATAAAGTGGAGTAATAATTAACACCCAATGGGGAAACTGTCAGGAAAATCCCAACAAATATGTAAAAATTGGGCCACAATTTGTACACATCAGATTGGGTGTGCTTTTCTCCATAATCTTGGATAATTGCAGAAATCTTGGTTTATGATAAGAAGACACTGTTGCTACAAACTCTCATTGCTCTCCCTTTTATAAACTAAATGATGGTAGAATTGTAGGGGTTTGTTGTGTTTGGCTCCTGGGGACAACATCCAGGAGGACACGGCGGGAAATCTTTATAACAAAAGATTTGAGGTTTGAAGCTAGCCTTGGGTTAGCCTTCAGGTCAAAATTAAGGGCACATACCTTAATTTCCTGGAAAACAAGATGAAAGTCCTTTTGGCAGAAAGGACAGGAAAAAGCTTGAAGATTATTTAAGCCAACGCAAATGTGGATAAAGTTGTCTTTATTAGGAGAAATGATTCTACTTTAAATAGTAGACAAGGGACAGTGATCACTCATTAGGAAGACAGAGTGGCTGAGGGGGTCACGCTGGGATGAGGTCATACCAGGATCAATCACAGACAGGTGCAATAATCTGGAATGAGTGGAAATTGAACCAGAAAAATTTGTAGAAGGCAAGGAATATCCAAAATCAAAAGCAAACCCAGCCAAATCTTTGCAGCTATCAATATTTGAAGGCCATATCAAAATAGCATTAATAGCGCAATTTACATCATCTCCCCCCTCAATATTAGACACAGGGAGTTTATATTTGCGGAGATATTTGGAGTGAACACAGGCAAAAGGACGTCCAGAAGACAGTAGTTTCACGGTATACTCAACACCCTTTTTAAAGGTGACCTCACAAGGCCCAACCCAAAGGGAATCCAGCTTATGAGCTCTATCACCTGTACAATTCTGATAGTAGAGAACTAGATTGCCTATTTGATACTCAGGAAGGGGGCTCTAGAGGCATTGGATGGGGAAATCTCCAGAGCTTTGACCTTGTAAGCAGTGGAATAAGCTGTTGCTTGGATGTCAATGATACAATTGGTTAAGTCTTTAACATGGGCCTCAGGATTTGCAGACACATCAAATTTGATCAAGAGGGGTCCTAAGATTGAGGGGGTGGCAGCTTCACACCCATACAGCATGGCAAAATGGGAATGATCAGTCACTTGGTGTCTACTGAGGAAGTAAGCAAAGAGAGCAGCAGGGAGGAACATATCCCAATTGGCAGCGTCAGAGAGCGTGAGCTTCCTCATTATGGACACAAGGGTGGAGTTTGCTTGTTTGACAGTTCCATTGATTGAGGGTTTATATGGCGTGGAGAACAATTGTTGGGTCCCCATAGCTTCAACAATAGAAGTGATGAGGCAAGCATTAAAGTTTGTACCATTGCCAGAAAGCAGGACTTGAGGGCAGCCATGTCAATAGAAGATGTCTTGCAGCAAGAAAGTAGCTGTGGTCTTGGCAGTTATATCCTTTGTTGCTCTGGCTTTGACCCATTTTCTAAAATGGTCCATAGAGACTAAGATAAACCAACATTCTGACCTAGACCAAGGGAAAGGGCCAACAGCATCAATACTCACTGTGTGGAAGGCATGCTTTGGAGGGATGAGCTTGAACTGGTGTTGGGACAGGCAAGGGCGTTGGAGCTGACAGGAATGGCAGAAGGCAAGGAAATCAGGGATCAGGATGTGCATGTTCTCCCAATAGAAGTTTTTGCACAACCAGTCATGAGTCTTTGCTATGCCTCCATGTCCAGTGTCAATGTGAGCTTGGAGTATAATGGCTATCCTCATGCTAGGGCGGACGTAGGGTAGGTAGGAATTGTTAATCTTTTTGAAGAGCTGTCTATCACAAATTTCAGTGTTCTTGGATAGGGTCTGTATCACCAAGCAAATGTCTTCTGGCTCAGTGGTCCAAGAGACAGGATACCCTATTAACTTGTATAGGCAATCAGCGTCAGCAGGGTGAATAGCTAGAATTGGCATCTTGACAGGCCATCAGCGTTCTGATGTTGGGCCGCATTACAGTGTATCACAGCTAAATCATATCCTGGTAAACACAGAGCTCAACGTGCCAATTGACCTTTAGGCTCCTTTAGCTGTTGTAGCCATTTGAGGGACAAGTGATCTGTGACCACTGTGAAGTGGGTCCCATAAATGTAGTGCCAAAACTGTTTCACCGCATGCAACACCGCCAAACATTCCTTCTCAGTGACGCTGTAGTTCTTCTTGTGCTTATTGAGGACCCGCAAAGAGTAGGCTACAGTTCAATCCACGCATTCATTGTCAAGCTGAGCAAGGATGGCACCCACAGCTACTCCACTAGTGTCAGTATACAAGATGAACTCTTTATCATATCAGAATAGACTAAGATAGGAGCCTCTTTGAGCTTGGACTTTAACGCTTCAAATGCTTGTTGTTGGCTGTCTGTCCATTCAAAGGGGACGTTGCAAAGCAACTGGACAAGGGGTTCACTCAGTTCAGCAAAATCAGGTATGAACTTTTGGTAGTAGCCCATCATGCCAAGGAATACCTGAACCTTGTGTAGATTTGTAGGATGCAGCATCTTGACAATGGCTTCCACCTTATTATTCAGGGGCAAATTCCAGTTTGAGTTACCTCATGACCTAAGAATTCAAGGTGTTCTTTAAAGAAGGAGCACTTGGAGGGGTTGAGTTTCAAGCCAGCTTTGTGGATCTTGATGAAGACAGCCTTGAGGTGTTCCAAGTGGTTGTTAAAGGTAGCGCTGAATACAGTGATGTCATCAGAGTACACAAGGACACAATAGAGCTTTAGATCTCGTAGGATGGATTCCATAGTCTGTTGAAATGTAGCAGGGGCATTGCAGAGTCCCTGGGGCATACAAGTGGGTTCAAAAAGGCTTTCTGAGGTGATAAGCGCAGCTTTTTCTCTATCTTCAGGAGATAAGTCAACTTGCCAGTATCCAGAGGCTAGATCCATGGCTGATAAAAACTTGTAACCACCCAGCTATCTTAGAGCATTGTCAATTCTGGGTAAGAGGTAAAAGTCTTTCTTAGTGAGGGAGTTCAGGCGGCAATAGTCCATTACAATGCAATGTCCACAATCTTTCTTCTTGAGAATCAGTAACAGGGAAGCCCAAAGACTTTGGGAAGGAGCTAGTAACCCAGTGTCCAGAAGTTGTTTGAGTTTTTTAGACACTTGAGCATTCTCCACCCTACTACGGTGGTATGGTTTGGCACAAAAGGGGGTGCATCCCCAGTATCAATCTGATGGATGACACCTTTAGCCAGGCCATAGTCTGTAGTTCCCAAGGCAAAGATGTCGCTAAACTGATTGAGCAAGTCTAACACGTCTTTTTGTGGAACAGGAGACATCTGGAAAAATAAGCAGCAGTGAACAAGGAGAGAACTTGAGGATTGTCTTCAGGTAGATTGAAATCACTAAAAGTCCCAAAGGGGTAGAGGGAGGCCACTTGTTCTGCTCCCAGTATACGGCCATGCCCTACAACCTGGCCTCAGGTCACCTGCATGGGCAGGGCTGTCAGTTGGCAAGCAGTAACTGTATAGGCTCTTTGTGGGTTTGATCTAAAATCCCAGGACACAGGCGGGGCTCTTTACAGATTAGGGATTCAGGTGAGTAGAGTTCCAAGAACAACTTTTCAGGTAGCTCATAAGAAATTTGGGAGTCAATCACCGCTTGAGAGCCCGGGGGAATGATGATAGCCGCTGGTGCTAGTAGGGGTAGCCCTTCTGCTGCAGGGCAGGAAGGAGGAGGGATACACATGTTGGAGGAGTGAGTCCTATACTTGAGAGAGAAGATACCTGTAGGGTACTCAAGCACGCAAGTTTTAAGACGTTTTCCTGGGAGGCGTGGAGGTTCCTCAAAAATCAAAGGAATCTCATATCCTAAGAGCAAAAGGTATACATCTTGTAAGTTTACAATCCTGTTATATTCTTGGAGGAATTGAGTACCAACCAAGAGGTCATAGCTTTCATTCTCAAGGACTACAGTGGGGAATGCAATGAGGAGTTTCCCAAACCTCATGGGTAGGGCAGAGTAGGCACCAATGGCCTGTGTTTGTGCCATGCCAGCTGTGCCATACAACTGAGTGTAGTTGAGGTCAGGGGTCAACTTAAGTTTCTTCATCAGTTTTAAAGATACTACGTTGAATGGAGAACCTGTGTCCAAGATGGCTTTGATTTTAACCTTTTGGATTGATACTTCCACGCGGGTTGTATCTTTCCCAAAGGGGGGCAAGACTACCAACACATCTTGCGCAGCCTCTAGCTCCTTTTCCCATTTAGCTAGCATGCACCATAACGCAGGAATCTCCTTATATACAGTCAGTAGCAGGAGAGATACAGTTACGTTTTGGAAGAGAGCTTTGGCTAGCTTGGCTGCTTCTTCAGAAGAATCAACCAAGATGGGAGGCCAATGGGCTTGAGCTAGGTAAGGGCAAGCCACCATGGATTTAGCTTCACTTGCAGGTACTTGGGAAGTGGTGGTGGTCTTCCCAGAGCAAAGCTTGTATGAGACAGGGATAGTTTATGGAACAGCCAAGACAGAATAGCCATAACTATCATAATCTTTAGGCTCTGAATCACTGGAGAGGTTTTGAAATATATGAAGGATAGTTGGGCCAGAGGAAGAGGGAGCTTCCTCTTCAGACGGAGGATCAGGGGGAGACGGGGGAGATTGGTCAGCAGAGAGTGTCTCTGTCTCTAAGCTGACCTCTCTTTTCCCGCCTGTTCCTTGGGGTCACAACCTTCCACTTGGGGGTTGGTGCAGGTACACAAACGGTGCCCAATTTGGTCACAGTTATGGCAAACTTGCCTCTTAGCCTGTCCACCAGCACCCAGGATCATAATGTGCAGCGTACAAGAGGTAGTCCCAGCATTAATGGCTTTATTTTCACGTACACTGTACCTCCATGGGTCAAATGCATGTCTTGCAAGAGCGTCTTAATGCTCTTCATAGAAGTGAGCAAAGTCTTGTGTGCCTTAAAGTGTAGGCATAGAAGCTGGTTTACCTTCAAAGCATTTTAACAAGCTGTGTAGGCTTCCTGTGGAGTTAACTGTTGACTAGTGATTAACTGCTGGCCTTCAATGTAGAAACAATCCGCAAACTTGGCTAGGGCTTCCTTGGGCTTGAAAGCAATGTGCATAAATGTATCCTTCTTGACCTCCAAGCTGATGTCTTCCTCAAACTCCTTAATAAGGAGGCGCTTCATGTCCTCCCAAGTGACAATGGAGGGGAGCTTGGGGACTACTACTTCTTGTCAAGTGGGATGGAGACAGGTGAGGATATGTTCCTTTTTGAGTTTGTCAGTAGCACTAAGCATTGTAGTTTTGTAAATGGTTAGAAAGGCGGTAATGGTAGAGGTTTTGGATAGAATATCTGCTTTAAGGTTGGTTTGTAGTTTGGGTCAATGGACGAGGACAAGGACTGACTGTTTTCACCAGGGTTGAAAACAAAAATATGAGGGTTACCGCCAAACTTGGATTCAGCAGCAGGTTGTCTAGCCCAGAGGAGTCAAAGGCTTTCCTCTAGAGTGTCCAAGGTAGAGCTGTTCTGTCCACTAATATCCCTAGCAGTGGCGGCAGCAGTCCCAAATTTGTCAATCTTGATTTGTTGTACTGCCAAGGTGCCAGCAACCCCATTGACACAAGTAGCCAGAGAAGTGGTCTGAGCAACCAAGGGGACAACTTGTCCATTTAGGGTTTCAGTAAAGCGGGAGAGGTTTTGTACCTCTCTTTCTAAAATGTCTTGCCTATCAGCTACATCATTTGTCACTTCTGCAAGTTGATCTATTGCATGTGCACAGTTGACCCGGGGTTGACCATCCACACCAGGGCAACAACCATGATTGTCATGAGCGGGAGTATTAACAACTTCACCTTCCTCTTCATCTTCAGATTCAGACAAGTAAATCCTCAGAATTAAAGAGGTGCTGTCTTAAGTACTTGATTCCATTTTGTAAGGTAGCCACCTGATCAGTGAGGGAGGCAATACAAGGGTCAGGAATTGGTTTGACTGGAGGGGGGTTCTAAACAGAAGCTTGACGTTGAGTGGTAGCCTTGAGTTTGGTGATTTGCCTCCCATACCTTGGTTTCAAAATCAGATGGGGTCTCAACAAGAGGAGCGGTTGGATGCACCTCAATAGACACTATCCTGTCATCCACATGATTTTGCACCTTGCATAGAGTGTTGCTTAGTGCAGCCTTATCCAGACTGTATTGATGCTGCAGATGGCAGCCCCAAGTATCAACATGAGCTCCTACCAATTCAAGTTGCAAGTTGACATGCTCCCTGAATTGATTAAGCTCACTAACCAGAGTCTCAAAATCATGGCAATGGTTTAGCAGAAAGGCCTCAATTTGCTCATGCCACGCTGCCTGATGTTCATTCAATTTGCATAGTTGGTCCTTTATGTATCCAGGGAGCAAGGGACAAAGATAGTTCAGGGAGGAGGTTAAGTACTTCTGTGACGCCAGTGAGTTGCGCTGGTTGTTGGAAATACACGCAAAGAGACTGTGGGATCATTCTTGATAGGCCATATTTTGAGCATGATTATTTGAGACGGCGGTGGCTACAGCATTTAATAGTTGATTCTGGTATCCTAAGGCAAGTTGATGGTGAACTAGGGCAGGTTGGATGAACTGGTTGACCAACATGCCAATCATATCCATGGATTCCATCAGCGCAGGGGGAGACCAAAGTCCAAAAGGAAGGAGTACAGGTCTTCAGAAGCATACCCAGGAAGGATGCCATGGATAGAATGCATTGCCACAGTGCCATAATGGAGAAGGGAGCAGGCGGCAGCACAAGCTTGCTCTTGATTGAGAGAGAAATCTGGAAGGGGGCCCACGCGGGCCTGGGAGATAGAACCAATACCATAGGATTTGAGGGGGCATCAGTGATGTCTTCTTCTAGAGGGGGACTAGAGACTTTAGGTTGTTTGGGTACTTCAGAAACAAAGGGAGAAGGACCAGAGAATGCGCAAGGGAACAGGGTAACCAAGGGGCTTGCAGCTCCTGTAGTGAGCACCATTTCATTGTGTTCAGCTCCTGGGGACAACATCCAGGAGGACACAGCAGGAAATCTTTATAACAAAAGAGTTGAGTTTCAAAGCTAGCCTTGGGTTAGCCTTCAGGGCAAAATTAAGGTCATTTACCTTAATTTCCTGTAAAACAAGATGTAAAGTCCTTTTGGCAGAAAGGACAGGAAAAAGCTTGAAGATTATTAAAGCTAACGCAAATGTGGATAAACTTGTCTTTATTAGGAGAAATAATTATACTTTTAATTATTAGACAAGGGACAACAATCACTTATTAGGAAGACTGAGTGGCTGAGGGGGTCACGCTGGGATGAGGTCCTACCAGGATCAATCACAGACAGGTACAATAATCTGGAATGGGTGGAAATTGAACCAGATCCATTTTCAGAAGGCAAGGAATATCCAAAATCAAAAGCAAACCCAGCCAAATCTTTGTAGCTATCAATATTTAAAGGCCATATCAAAATAGCATTAATGGCGCAATTTACAAATGGGTTGGTATCTGCCAAACAGGGACCACTGAGAACTTGATTGGACAAGATTATAGAAGCAACTAAAGCTCTGTGCATCCACAAATTGACTGTTTGCTTATTCATGAAAATTCCATGGAGTCCCAGTTGGAGACACACCTAGACCAGGGCCATACATGGGTCACATTCCATGATGGCCATCATAAGGGGGTGGGCTTTTTCATCTTCAGTTAAAGTACGGGCACCAGCCAGGGTCTTCTTGAGAGGGGGGGCCACAGTTGATGTGGGCTCACAGGGTTGCAGCCATGGTGGAATTTGCAAAACCCTTTGTGGCTGCTATTTTCCCAAGGGATATAAGCATCCCTTGCTTTTTGACCATTTCAAGAATAATTTCCAGGGCGATCAATTTTCTTCTGTGTCTTTCAGGATGATTGGCTGGGGGTTTAATTCTTCTGTCTTAGGAACCAGAAAGTGGCATCTGATTGGTTGTTTCTGGATTCTGGCTTCCCTGGGTGGCCCCTTGGCTCAATTGACTGGTTCCAGATGCTAGTGTTGATACACAATCTGGACTATCAGCTTCCTGTGTGTGGTGTGCAAACAGGGTCATGCTGGAGAATGCAGGAGAAAGAACAATCTCCTGGTTAGTGCTTGGGGAGGGGCTTGCGGGTTGGGAGGGGCCATAGACAGAGGTTTTGCTGTTAGAAGACCCAGTGTAGCCCTACATTATTTTGTCAAGGCCAGGGAACAGCTTGTTGACTTGGTTGGTGTTGGAGGAAGACATAATAAAAATTTTATTATAATTTTAAACTCAAGAAGAGGAATGTATATTTTAGTCAATTTTATTGTTATATATGTTAAGTTGGTGAATAGTAGGATCTAAATTTTTGCTGTCCTAAAATGGAATTGGAAATTTTTTGAGAATGCCTATTATTCCTAAAATAATTATAACAACCCCACTCTAGATCCTTTTCCATCCTTTTTAAAACACCCATAAATTATATTTATTTCAAATTCACCTCAACTATGATTTGAAATCTGGTTCTTGGATTTGAAAATCCCACAATTTCAGATTTTTTACTAATTTCATGTTGCTTATGATTTATTAGACATACAGGAAACACCAAATTGTACATTAGAATCCCACATTTCTGCTTCATGTATCCTGAATTTGCTTGTTGTGTTTGGTCTTTAGTTAGTTAAGTTATCTGCTCAATGGATTTGAAATTTGCTAATTTAAATCAATATAAAAAAGTTAGATAAAATGATTAAATCTATTAAATATTTTAATTTTCACTCAGCTGAGTTGCCTGCAAATGTGATTCAAAATTTTGATCAAGGATTTGATAATCCCGCATTTTACGTTTAGGTTCTGAATTTACAGTATCAAATTGCATATTTTCTGGTCATTTTTACCTCCAGACAGCCATAAAAATATGATTTGATGTTTCTAATTCACCAAGAATTTGCAAGACATTAGGTGTTAATCATCTTTTGGGATGCAATTTTACACTGTTCTCCAGTGTTAAGATGCCCCCAAAAGCTGATAGAGCAATTTTTGCACAAAAAACATTACCAGTATTTTTAACATTGATAAAAGGTTAATCACTATTATTTTTAATTTCTACCACAGTTTTATTCTCATATCTGGCTCAGTTATAGCACTTTTTTACCACTTTCTGAACTTAGTGTTGCAAATGACCTAATTATAGATCAGTATTTAAATTTAAAAGACAGCAGTCTAATAGAAAGGACAAAAATAGAAACAAAATATAGGTTTATTTGGGATATTGTAATTAATATAATAGAATAGAAGCCAATAGTTCAGAGGGGGTGATACTGTGGAAGGATCCAAATAGATAGTGAGTTGCAAATATCTTGGTCAAGAAATCAGCTCATAAAATTAGCAGCTGTTGTAACTGTGCTGTTTTAGCAGAGTTACACAGGGAAAAGTATTTAGAAACTAAATAATAATCTTTATTGAGATATATGAATTATATAGTCATTGTGAGTTGTGGATAGTAGGAACATGATAGTATTGATTGCACAGTGGGATGGTGAAGGGGGGTGGCTTGATCCTTGTAATGAGTCAATTGCCAAAACAATATATCCACCAGGGAGGATCAGCTTCTGTTTATGTTATTATGTTGGGTAATTTGAGTCAACTTCCTAACTTGGCTTCAAGTGGCAGGGTAATTGAATTGCGGGTCACAAACCCGCTTACTTGGAACCTTGCGTGGAGTAAGTCTGCTGTTTTAATATCCCCCAACTGAGGGTTGGCCTCCTCTGAGGGGAAGGTTGTCAGGGAGGTTTTTGGGAGCCTGGGCACCATACTGGACTGATTGTTGTTTGGTGGCAGGTAGGACAGCCCCGCGTTGTTTCTGTCTTGCTTCCAGGGTCTCAGGCAATTGTGGTGGAGGACTTTGTCTTGTTTATGTTTTCCAAGTCCTTTCACAAGGTAAGTGTTATTTTCTTTTACCTTTATGATAATGGCAGGGCCCACTTTCTCTGGTTGTAATTTACTTTTGTTGGTATTCATGACCCAGACTTTGTTGCCAACCTAATGTCTGTCTTGGATGGGGACAAAGGTCTTTTATATATGCTTTTCTTCTTTTTCTGATTGATTGCTATTGGCCTGTATGACCTGGGGATCTGGGCAGGGAGGAACTTTGTCTGATATTTCCAGCTTAAGTCCTGATAATGCTTGTATGATGTTGGGCTGTGTGCCATATACTAATTCAAAAGGGCTTTTCCTGGTGTCTCTTATCACACAAGTCCGGCATACAAGCAACTCAGTCAGTAGCTGCTTGCACCAGTCCTCTTGTCTCTCAGCGGTGAGCTTGGCCAAGGCTTTCACAAGGCTGCTATTCAGCTGCTCCATGTGTCCATTAGCCTGAGGATGGTAAGGTGTTGTCACGTCAACCGCCAAAATTAACTCATTCCGCAAGTCAACTTACTATATGTCAACAATCATAACAAAAAATACTTTAATTTCAACAGCATTGGAAAGTCAGAATTAAGTTTTTACTCATGCAGACTACTAAATGTTGACACTTTTTTAATAAGCAGAAACCTGTTTCCTGAATATTTTACTTAATAAAAAATAAGCTTCAAAATACTTTTTAAGGTAATGTGACAACATAGATTTAAAAATTTATAGAAAATTATACATGACAATTAAAAGATTCATTAAAATACACTTCAAAAATAATTCACTATGAAATTAGCTATCTTTACTATAAAATATTTTTTCCACTTATAAAAATAAAAATACAATATAAAAAAGGTACTACATAAAAATTTACATACTATAGGGAAATATAATAATCAGAAACAGTAATATAAAGTTTATTCTATATTGAACCCTACAAAAAAACGGTAATACACGCCATTTCAAAAACAGCATCTCAAAATACGCCATCTCAAATTTCTGCTATCTCAATTTATTAGTAAAAACGCCATTTTGATTTACGGCATTTTGACTAAGAAAAAACTGTTTTAAAATTTTAGATTTTTTGAACTCCAAAAATTACCCAAAAATTCCCAAAAAAAAAGTTCAAATTATTTCTAGGCTTAAAAAGCCTCAGGATTTCAAATCTACAATAAAAAAAATTGGGTCAGTTAGTAGCAACAGTTGTGTAAAGCCCAAAATTTAAAATAATCCCAAAAACAACTATTTTCATCTATTTTAACTACAAACTATACTTTAAAATAAGCATAGAATTGTACCAAATACTAAATAAAACTAAAATAATGATAAAATTAAAGGAAATAAGAGAGCAAATAAAGGAGTGTTTATTGCAAATAGGCTCAAACATTGGTAGAAAGAGCAACTGAGATAGCTTGGAGATGCTCAAGCTTGCTATCCTTGGGATAGTAGGCAAGGACCACCTTGCTGATTTCAGTGTACTTTTTCACTGCTTTGGTCATCTTGGGGGGATCACCCTTGGTCTTCATGCCAGTCTTGAAGAGGCAGTTAGATATGGCTTGTTGGGTTTTGAGGTGGACTATGATCTTATTGAATTTGGGCTTATGAACCCAACCCCTTGTGGCAAACTGGCTATGCCACCCTTCAAGGGAAGAGGTGGTCTTGATCAACCCGTCTTTGACCTGCTTATAGCAGTTCCAGGTGATTGAGTGACCGTCTTTTCTAATATGGTGTGCTCCTTAGAAGATGCCAACTCATTGAGTCTCAAAATACTCAATAAAGGGCGCAAAGGCTGCCTGGTTGGCCTGGATATAGGGATGGTGGAGGATGGCATCATAAAAGGCATTGGTCTCCTCCTTTTGCATAAGGGCAAAGGCAGCAAAGAAATTAAAAACGTCCTTTTCTTCTTTGATGTCTTCAGTGTAGACCAGCTCATGGAGGTCAGAGCACTTTTGGAGGCGGCAGCAGAGTGCCTGCCTGAAGTGAAAGTAACATCTCTGAGGGGAGCTCTTGAAGACTTGAATGAAGGCATTTGCTTGATCCTGTTTGAAATCCACTACCAGATATTTGTGGTAGGGAAGGCTTTCAGGATTTTTCTTGGTTGGGGTGGGAGCATCTTCTTCTTGGGAGATGGATTTTTTCTTGCGCCCTCTAGTCTCCTTGGGCTCCTCTTCAATTGTTGGGAGGATTTTATCCAGTTTGGCCTTTAAAATTGTGAGTGCCCAGACATAGGTTTCCTGCTTCTTATTTGGGAGGAAAAAGAAGACCAGGGGAAGAACCAGATTTCCAACCTGCCCATGGATATTCCAAAGCTGGCTAAAGAGCTTTAGGCAGGTGGAGAAAGTGCCATCTGCAAGCCAGGTCTTGCACTTGAGGAGGTTGTGCAGATCCTGGCTTGTTGCAAAGAAGATGATACACTCTGGGGCATGTTGCCCATCATTGTGAAGGAAGAATCTCTCTTCATGCCATGAAAGCTTTTGCTCCTCAGTTAGAATCAACTGGTCAATTAATGTAGCACTGACGCCTTCAGTGCTCAGAGCATATCTCTGGTCAGTGAGATATATCTGTAGTTTTGAGGCGCTACCAACATTTTCTAGTTGGGTATCATTTAAATTGAGGAGCGCATTATTGACAACCTCAGTTGCAGTTTGATCCTTTGTGGTTGGGACCACCTGGAGAATAAACCAGTGAATAAGTTGATAGAGAGGGTCAAAAGGCTCAGTGCAGTTGTGGTTAACAGTAAGGGCCTTAAATCTGGTGAACCCATAAGTTGTGAGCCTTGCTGGGCAGCCAACATTATCACATTTGGAGTGATGTTGGCAGATGGGCTTCTTCTTGTCATTACAGCTGAAGCTGTAGCCCTTGTAGACAAAACCAGCACCCCCTTTCTTTATCATAATTGGATAGCTGATAGGGTATGTTGTTGGCACAGAAAAGGTGTCATTTTGGTTGCATATATTGGGGATAGAGTTAAGATCCCAGAGCTCAATTTGGTCATCTGCAGGAGCACCAGGCTCCTGATCCTCTTCTTCTTTAGGTTCTGAGGTGGTATCAGAGTGGCAATTGAAGTTGAATAACTTCTCTTGAGGATTAGAGGGGGAGTAAACAAATAGAGAGTGAGGAGAGGTAGGACTGTTTCCTTCTTTTTCAGGTGATGGAGTCAGTGTCTTGGGGGGAGCTTTGGCCTTAGAAGGCTGCTTTTTTGGGGTTGTCTTGGCCTTTTTGGCCTTGGGCAGAGTGATTTTGGACTTTGAGGCCTTGGAGGCCTTGGGCGCAGCTTTTGCAGTTGACTTGGGAGGCATATAAAAGTGAATTAGTATCAAAATATGAGCAATCTGAGGGTTTTTTTTAAAGAGAAAAACAAGAATGTTTTTAATATAAAAGTATTAATTTTTTTACATATAATTGTAGAGGAGATCTAAAAATATATACTTTCAAAATTTCACTGTTTTTTGTTATGTGAAAATTAAAAAAAATATTTGGACGCAAGTAGGCAAAACTTTGAGTTTTGACTGAAAACTTGTGGTCAAAATGGTGTTTTTGAAGTGACGTAATTGAGGTGCTGTAGCTCAAAAACATAGTGTTTTGACCATTTTTATATTAAATTAACAAATCTACAGTGGAGCTACCTCAACTGGGCCAAAGAGTAAAACTTGAATTTCTCAAAACTAGCTTATACAACTGGGGTTAAAAAGTACCCAGTTGTTAAGAGTAGATCAAAAAATATATGTTTGCAAAGTTTCATATGTTTTCTTAAATTTTTTGCTTAAGTGGTTTTAGACGTGAAACTATACTTTTGAAAAGTGGAAAGCAAGAATTGCAGTGGGGGGATTGATATAGCGTAGCCTGGCGTCATAGGTAATTTCCCCTTATTTTCCCCTATCCATTGTGTGCATTGAATCAATTGGGTGATATGAAACTCAGTGGAATTTGAAGTGACGTAAATCAAAATAGCATAATCACCTCCTTCCATATTGAAATCACTATTAAACTATTTTATTAAGAGAATCCTTATCAACGTATCTATGTATAATAAAGTTATAAATTACATATAACAAAACTTGTTTTTTTACCCAGCAATGATAATCACTAGAAGGACTATCATAGTGGCGTCTATTTAGGTTGTTCTTATTATAAGTGTATTAGATTAATACTATAGGAACATCTTCTGGCACTATACCACAGGCTTTATTTTAGTTTGGGTATAAGCTTATTTTGGTTTAAGATAAATGGCGTAATTTTAAATGACGTAAAGCCAAGATGCCATAAATACGCCCCACACTAAGTGATTTCATATGTAAATAAAGTTAGCAAAATAAGATTTAATTAATCTGACTTGAAGTGACAGAATCAAGATGGCGTAAATTTGAGATGCCGCATTATAAAGGTATATGTAAATTTTTCTATTTTATTGTTTATTTTATTTTTTTGTGATAAAAATCACTAACACAAAAAACGCCATCTCAAATTAAATTTGAGAAGGCGTTTTTTGATATGCTGTTTTTGAAATGGCGTGTTGTACCAAAAAACAGATAATTTACTAGTAAAATACCAATATAGGCCATGTAATACAGTCTAAGGCATCAAACTATCAATAGAAAATCAATAATTTTTATAAAAAAATTATCATAAATTATTAATGAGTTATTCAGACTAACTATTTATTTGAAAATATTATACTGAACATACAAGAACTATATACAAAATTAGGCAATACTCAATAAATTTAATTAAAAGGTAGACTGTGATCACCTGGTTGCCATTAAAGACTATGGCAATCTTCTTGATGTATTCTCCAATCTCTGAAAGCTTATATTTGGCCTTGTCAACTTCCTTGATCTTCTCTTGATATTGTTTCTCTTTGGTGGTTCTCTTCTTCTTGGATGGGTGGTTCTCAATATCTCTGATGGATGCAACAGTCTTCCCCTGTTGGACTTTGAGGTGCCCATAGAAGGTGTTGTATCTTGGCTTGATTCTAAAGGAGTACTTGATATGCTTATGCCAGCCCTCCAAAGATGAAGTAGTTTTCATCTCATCCTTAAGAACAACCTGGTAGCAGTTCCAGTTGGCTTTGGCTCTAGGCTTGCTCTGGCGCTTAGTGAACTTACGTCCAATCCCCTGTGGTTTTTAATATTCAATGAAAGGGTAGAAGACATCCTTGTGTTTCTTGGCATAGGAGGTCAAAGGCTTGTCCAGTATGCTCTGGATTTACAAAGGCTAGTGCTACAAACTGCTGAATTAAGAGCTTGCACTTTACTGATGTATCTAGACGGTGGGGCTTGCTGAGCTCAGGTAGACCCTTTAGTTGCCTGATGACAGTCTGTCAATAATGGAAAAAAAACACCCCTGGACCTCTCCATCAAAGGTATTTACAAAAGTTTTATACTGGGCAGTTGCATAGTACATGATTATAGTTGAGGGGCCAAGTACTTTATCATGAGCTTCTTGCTCTGCAGCAAGGGTGGCTTCATCCTTTTATCATCATCTGAATTGGCTCTAGTGTTATGGCCAGGGGGACTCTTTTTATTTCTGGGTAGGGCTTTGATGCCCTCCTGAAGGATTTTAAAGGCCCTTGTGTAGATCTCTTCTATTGCCCCAGGAAGCAGAAAGTAGGCAAATGGGAGCACCTTGCCTTCAATAAGGGAATGTACAATCCATAGTTGGTATAAAAGGCGGAGGCATACTGCAAAGGTATCATCACATAACCAGGTCTCTGAATCTCTTAACTGCTCCAGGTTCTGTTGTGTAGCATAGCATATAATTCTTGTCTCTGCTGTAGGCCTACCATCATGTAAAAGGAACACCTCATCACCATTGAACATCTTTAACTCCTCTGTCAATACTAACTCTCTTTTGAACATGGCAGATTTCTTATGGGGGAATAGATCACAGTGTTTGTCACATATGTACTTCACTAACTGGTTGCAGTCAGGGATGAGCTTCATGTTCTCATTACTTAGGTGTGTGGTGGCCTTAACTTCCATATCAGAAGCCTTGATGTCTTTGGAAACTAGAATCATTTGGTAGAGATACCACTTTAGAAGCTTTTTAATAAGATTGATTGGAGCATTGCATGTGTGCTCTCCTTTTTTACTAGTGACTTTATCCCATCCTTCTGTGTTGATCCTGGAAGTGCAGCTTCTATCTTCACACACATAATGCTTGCTTCTTCCTGCTCTCTTTTGATTGTTGAAATTAAAAACAGAGCTATCAAAGACTAAACTTGCGCCTCCTTTGATAGACATTAGAGGGAAAACCTGAGGGAACTTCTTTGGGACCTTAAACTCTCCTTTGACATTACATATATTGTGAACCTTTAGGGGATTCCATGGGTCAATTGGTTCTTGATGATAGTCAGACAGGTAATCATCAGGATCTTCTTTATTGATACTTGATGAGGAGGATAAAGGTTCAGATTACTTGGGCAGTGGAGGGGAATTATCTGGAGTTGGATTCTTGCGCTTCTTGAACTGGGATGAGCTTGATTCCTTGGGGCTTGATTCCTTTGATCTTGATTCATCTGGAAATGACTGGGTTCTGGACTCTTGGGTATATTCTTTCTTCCTTGCTTGTTTAGTGGAACCTCATCTCCTTCTGATTGGTACCAGCTTGGAAAAGAGTAGGATTCAGATGAGGGATTATTGCTTTTAGGTTCTAGGGTCTTCTCCTTTGTCTTCTGTTTCTTTGAGGGCTCTTTGGTTGGTTTTTTTTGGGTAGGGACTTTGGGCCTTTCCAGAGGCTTTGGGCACTTTCTTGGTTGACTTGGGGTTCTCTTGTGACTTCTTGGAAGATTTTACCTACAGAATTAGAGTAGAGTTCATAAAGTAAGAATAATCATGTGAAACATGAATAAAATTAAATAATAATCACTTGTTTTAAATTTTATTATTAATTAAATAGTTTATAGAAGTATTGAAAGTAATTTTAGAGCTAGTTTATTAGTAAAGAATAGGAAAAAAACTGTTTAAATAAAAAGTTGACATTCTGGTAGTTGCAATAGTCAAAAATATTTAATTTAGTTTGTCAGCATAAAAAGATGCTTTAATTTTGACTTTCAACATACTGACAGTCAGCATTAAACTAGAAAAACACTATGTAGATCACTTATAAAGCTTAGTTAATATTTTCTGGAGTTGGTTTTTTAAGGCCAAAATTGATTATTTTTAAATTTAAAAAATTAAAGATTTGTATATGTACTTTAAATTCAGAACCTGAACGTAAAAATGCAGGATTGTCAAATCCTTGGTCCAAATTTCAAATCACTTTTTTGGGCAACTCAGCTGCGTGAAAATTAAAATATATAATAAAATCAACCATTTAATTTGACTTTTTTGATTTACTTAAATTGCAAATTTTGAATCACTTGAGTAGATAACTCAACTAACAAAAGACAAAACTCAGCAAACAAAATGCGGGATACATGAATCAGAAATGCAGGATTCTTATGTACAATTTGAGATTTCCTGTATGTCAAACAAATCATAGACATCATATAAAAATTAACAAATCTGAAATTGTGTGATTGTCAAATTCAAGAACCAAGTTTCAAATCATAATTGCAAGTAATTTGAAATAAATATAATTTATGGGTGTCTCAAAAAAGGATGTTAAAGGATCTAGAGTTGATTTGTACTGATTCTTTTAGGAAGTACAGACATTCTCAAAAATCACCCTATTTCATTTTAGGATGGCTAAAATTTAAATTCTACTATTCAAAAAATTAACATATATAACAATAAAATTGACTAAAATATACATTCCTCTTCTTGAGTTTAAAATTATAATAAAAACTTTAATATGTCTTCTTCCAACACCAACCAAGTCAAAAAGCTGTTCCCTGGCCTTTACAAAATTATGCAGGGCTACACTGAGTCTTCTAATAGTGAATCCTCCCTCTATGGCCACTCCCAATCCATAGGCCCCTCTGCAAGCATTACCCTGGAGTGTTTCTTTCTCCTGCATCCTCAAGCATGGCCCTGTTTGCCCATCACACACAGGCAGCTGCTAACCCAAATCATACAGCAATACTAGCATCTGGAATTGACCAAGTGAGCCATGGGGCCACCAATGGAAGCCAGAATTTAGAAACAGCTAATCAGATGGCAATATCTGGTTTTCAAGGCAGACACACCCTGCCTCCAGCCAATCAGCCTGCAAGGCACAGAAGAAAATTTATCACTCCAGAGATTGTTCTTGAAATGGTTGAAAAGTGAGGGATGCTTATGTCCCTTGGTAAAATTGCGGCGACAATGGGTTTTGCAAAGTCCACTGAAGCAACCCTGCAAGCCCACGCCAACTGTGGCCCCCTACCAAGAAGACCTCAACTGGTGCCCGTACTTTGACCAAAGGTGACACAGCCCATCCCCTTATGATGGCCATTATGGAACGTGACCTGCGGATGCCCCTGGTCCAGGTACGTCTCCAGCTGGGACTCCACGGCATCTTCACCAACAAAAGAACGGTGAATTTGTGGATGCACAGAGTTGTGGTTGCCGCCAGAATCCTATCCAATCAGGTTCTTGGCGGCCCTAGTTTGGTGTATACCAACCCATACAGTTCAACTATCATTAATTTTATTAAAAAGAGGACAATGAGGGCCCGTAATGACATCATCTTCCTATCATACGCTAAGATTTCTGCAAGTATCCAAGATTATGGAGAGAAGTGTATCCAGTCTGACGTGTACAAGTGTGGCCCAATCTTGTATCATTTTGTTGGGGTTTTATTGGCAGTTTTTCCATTGGACGTCAATTATTACTTGGCAATATCAAACACCGCAGATGGGTATGCCTACCAGACAGAGCTCAAGGCCATGCTAGAGGAGTGGGTCACACAAAACACCGTGCACACAGTTGTACTTAGTACTGAGATGGAGCAGCGGGAATGGGCAACCCAAGAAATCAGGGCTGTGGGGCATACCTGTTGGTCCTACCCCATCAACCACGCTAACATGCATCTTGAAGATGTATGTCTCTACAATTTTGGTTCTGCCCTCAGGCTCTTAAAGCCTTCCACCTACAACAAACTATGCACCCAAATTGATAAGTGTTATGAGCTTTTCCTTTCTGTGTCTGTCCAGGACTTATTTGATCTCATCATCTTCTATGCAAGTGATAGTGATAAGTCCAGAAAGGACTCTCACCTTCCCCCTTGCCCATCCATCTGTTTTTTCAAGCCTGCATACGTGATGGAAGAAGAATTTGAGCAATTGAAGCAAACCGCTCTTGCTGCCCCTTCCCAGTCAACAAATCCTGCCTCTCCACCCCCCCATCAAGACCAAGTCACCTGCCTTCCAACCCTGACTCCCAAGCCACTACCAATCCCCCCACTATCTCTGGTGCCGTCTCTTTCACAGGCGCAGATGAAGGCAATATTCATTCCGCCCATTCCCTCCCCTTCCCATCCTTTGATCAGTAAATAAGTCTTTTCTTTGTGACAACTTATTAAAATTAATATCTCTCTTTCAATTCATAATTAATAATATTTTCTTTTTACATTATCAAAATTTCCCATTATTAATACAATGTTGTACATTTTACAAATAGTTTAAAATTATGAGCATACATATTTTTCATCATCATTAATAAATTAAAGACAATAAACGTAAATATTGAATTAGAATATAGCAATTAGATATCAACTCTTGATATTTTGATATTATGTGCATAACTCAATGAATTTTGATTAATAAAATTCATAGTAAACTTGTCCTTTTTCATTGTAATTTATTAAAACAGATTGTGTTTATATTAGAGAGCCATTAATACTTAGTACAAATATAGATACATAGTGCATTTTACAGCCTGTATATTTACCTATTGGTAATAATTCTATAAACTTTACAGTTGGATTTTGGGAGGTAATAATGTAATGGGGTAATAAATTACTGTTTATTGTCATTAATTGGATGATTTTCTTTGCTGTGGCAATTGTGCATTTTCTGATATTTACGCACTAGTATCCAATTGGTTGGCTTCACATCCAATTGGATACTAGTGTGTAAATATCAGAAAATGCACAATTGCCACAGCAAAGAAAATCAGTCAATTAATGACAATAAACAGTAATTTATTACCCCATTACATTATTACCTCCCAAAATCCAACTGTAAAGTTTATAGAATTATTACCAATAGGTAAATATACAGGCTGTAAAATGCACTATGTATCAATATTAGTACTAAGTGTTTATTGGCTCTCTAATATAAACACAGTATATTTAAATAAATTACAAGGGAAAAGGCCAAGTTTACAATGAATTTTATTAAACAAAATGCATTGAGTTATGCACATAATATCAAAATATCAAGAGTTGATGTCTAACTGCTATATTCTAATGCAATATTTACATTTATTGTCTTTAATTTATTAATAATGATGTAAAATATGTATGCGTTGAAGGCAGTACTATAAAAACCAGTTTTTTTATGGAATTCAAACATAATATCAAATATTTAAACACTTATCAATGAATTAGAGTCAGCCTCCAAAAGGTTGTTGAGCTTGAATACAAAATCAGGGAAATTGTGGTAAATCAACTGTGAAATGAGGGAAGAGCCTTGTTCCAGCAATAGGAAATTGCAAAAAATAGCCTGGGAACAATAGTCAATGAAGAACACAAAGAAATTATTTTTATCTTCAAAAGGAAATACTCAAGCGGTTAGATTTCAAAAGCAAAAGTTACAACTTGTGGGAATTTGCAAAAACCAATAGAAAGAATACTCAAATAATCAAACTAATTGAAGGAAATGAAATTTCAAAGGAAATCAACACAAATGAAGAGGAAACCGACCAAATGGAAACAGACAAAAACAAAGCTCAGTCAAAAAGCAGGAGCGCTTCAAGAAATACAGAAATTTTATCAAATGAAAACCAAGAAGAAACACAAGTTGCAAGAAATATAAGAA
This sequence comes from Entomophthora muscae, assembly GCA_014839935.2. Taxonomy (NCBI): domain Eukaryota; kingdom Fungi; phylum Entomophthoromycota; class Entomophthoromycetes; order Entomophthorales; family Entomophthoraceae; genus Entomophthora; species Entomophthora muscae. Next base: position 43,685 of record QTSX02001571.1, on the reverse strand, counting down.
AAAATTAAGCCTAGAAAAATTAATGAAGAGCAGCCAACACTCATGAAATTTGCTGAGGTGGCGCCTGTGGCTGAGGGGGCCACAGGGGAAACAATTAGTAAGTATTTTATGTTTTACTTATATTTATTTTAGTCATCACCAGGAATGGGGACAAGGTTGTAGAAGTGGCGGCTTTTACGCCGAGTTGGTTTTACGGGGGTTACCAGTCACTGGTAGCCCCTGTAAAACAAATAAATAAAATAATTCAACAGAATATGAATCATTTTTCAAGTATTGAAGCTAAAAATAGGGAATATTTACCACCTGTGGGGTGCTTGCCGTGGTTGAGGGAAGCATATGAAATAGGATCAAGTATCAACTTCAAAGAAATGAATGAAATTTGCGGGGATGTCAAGTTAAACTTCAATGAATATATCTATGAAAGCATTAAAAAATTCCCATTTGTAAACATCAACAAATATGAAAAAAAAACTTAATAAAAACTGAATTTCAATTTGGAACTGAATATTTAAAAACTGAAAATTTTAATGAAGTATTCAAGGCATTGTCAAACAAAGTTGGGGACGCAGTCCTTGTGAACACATTTAAACCTTTATTAATATTGTTTACCAAGGCATGGGGGGCTGATACAAGTTGGGCGCCCCCCAGAACCCTCTTCAAATTCAATCAAACATCCTATATCAATAGGTTAGTTCAAGTCTTCAAAAAACTGTGCATGTTCTTGGAAAAATATACCTCACAAAGAATTCATGTTGTGGTATACCTGGGAATCCTCCTTCACTGCATATTAAAAACCAACGTCAAAAAGTTGGAAGATGTACCTATTCAAATCAATATATGCCGGTTAGCACTTGAATGCCAGAAAACACTGTGGGGGTATAGGACATTCAAACACGTCCTGTATGACTCATTTGCATTAGCAACGTTGTACAGGTACTACGTGCCCCCTGAAAAAACCCTATTAGTTGATTCACTCACCCGCCTTCCTTTTATTAAACGTTCAACAACCACCGGGGTACAGGGCGTCACCCGTCTAGCAATTGCATCCAGGGCTATCCACCATGTACAGAAGAGTATGCGGATTCAATTAGACACATTAGCTGAAAATTTAATTTTGGGGTATAATTCCCCGGAATAATCACATTCCCTTTGCAATTAGCATCCCCCTAATAAATATTTTTCCCTTGCAAATTAAAATTTATTTTTTTAATTTTTTATATCTTAATACTAAAATTTTAATATCAAAATATGCAATATTAAAATTTTAGTATCTAAACGTTAATATTAAAATTTTAATAGTACATATTTCAATATTAAATATAGCACAATTAAATAAAAATAGTTAAATTTTGAATTTAAACTTTAATATATAACTTTTAAGATTTATAATTATAATTTTACTTTTAATATTTTAAGATTGTTTTAAATTTTAGTAGGTAAATTATAATATTAATATATCTAAATATATTACAAGACATTAGTTATTATTGCAACCATATCAAATAATAAAAATAAGTTAAAAATGTTTTTATTTACTAGCTTGTTGAGTATAGGTTCATTTATTACATATACAAATAACAAGAATTACTTTATCTGCATTGTGCGGCCTGCTCCACTTATATTCTAAACAAGTGATTGTTTAGAACTTGAATTACCTTTCCCTCATAATATGATTTGATAAATATATTTGATATGCTTGAACTGCGTCCTAAGTACTAATTGGTAAGTGATACATAAAAATCATTGGTGGTCATGTTGTGTGGCTATAGTGGCACTGAAATAATAAGGATCAGATGATGACCTGCAAGGTCCAATTTTTGGCTTAAAAAAGCCAGAGTACCAACAAGGATTCACAATTATTTAAATAAAATTAATCTATTTCTATCTTTTTAATTTATTTATTTGTTAGCACAACAGTCAATATAATATTCAGTGCATTAGAATAAAAATATATTCCTCATATGTGTATAATTAATTTTACTTACCTTTTCTACATACTCTTATATATCTATAATACAATCAAATGTCACGTCATTATATAAATAATAATTTTTGAGCCCTACTAAAAACAAAATAAAAATAAAACAAATAGAACCCAGAGCGCCCATTTATCTGATTGGCTTGGAGGCCAGGGCTTTGGGGAGGAAAGATTCTGAGTGCTTGTAAAACGCCACCACCACATTGGGTGGCATTGCAAATTGACTAACCTCAAGAATATTTAATAGATCCTCAGTTTTCTGAGGAAGGCCTTGTTTCACCTTATTCTTGATCCAATCAAACACCTCCTTGATTGGGTTCAGAAATGGAGAATACAGCGGGAGGAAGAGGAGTCTCATTGGACAGTCAGTCAGTTGGTGGTTGGCAGAAATGGCTATTTTTACTGATTGGCAGGAACTCAGATACAACCAGGTCCACTTTGTGGAGCCTGACATTATCCAGCACAACAATGTTGGTTGTACTGTGGTAGTTAATCCAGAGATACTCCTTGATAACTCAGAGAAAATTGAGAAAAGTCCTGCTATTGTGGGAACCCTTGATCATTTGGTATTGGTCCAACCTGCAAAGACCAAGAAGCGCAACCATTGAATAGGTCTGGGAAAGGACAGCTTCACAATGGGCCACCCCATCCTTGGACCCCTTCTCAACCCCCCCATGCCTAGACCTGAGTGAGGAGGAAAACAACAATTTGTCAATGTAGAAGAACTGGACATTCCCAGTCCCCTTTAGTGCCATATATGTCTTGATATAAATGTGTCAATCCTCAATGGTCTTCTCATTGTTTCTGTTGTACAGAAAATCTCTTAGTACTTTCCAAGAGAAGCCCAAATCAACCATTGTTTTGTAAACAAGGGTTTTGGAAACAGAAAGCCCAAACTCTGTGGGAATCATTGATTGGACAGCAAGCAAGTCCAGGTGGCAATCCTTAGCTACCCACTGTTTTATTGCATCAATATGCACAGGCTGCAAGAGTTTTGGCTGCTGCTTAGCCTTGGTGGATTTGGCAATTTGCCTGGTGTTGCCATACTTGGTGTTGATGTTGGCAATGTATCTGGCCATGACACCAAATTGGGACGCAATATCCCAAACTGCCATTCCCCCGTTCAAGCAGTTGAGGAGAGCTTCACGCTCACTATCTGTCAACTGATGCTGGCCCTTGGCAGGTACCACAGCATCCTGGCTAGCAGGCTCAACACAGGGGACAGGAACCTTTGTGTAGAAGGTGGGATAATGCTTGCTTGCAGTGGCGCTGTCAAAGGTTGAATACACAATAGGCGCAGATGGCTCAACAGTGGTGGCCAATGGCTTGTAGATGGTGTCAAAGACACAGGGGCAGGAAGTAGCAACTCTTGGATCAAGAGTGCAAGGCCAGGTGACAACTGGGTATACAGTGGAGGTGTATGTAACCTCATTATTCCCAATAATCTTTTTGTAAGAGACTTTGGTTGGAGGCCTTGAGAGCGGCTTCTGTCTGGGATTAAGGCTGTGTGATCTGGCTTTGGACGCAGGAGGTGGTTGACTGGTGCTGACACCTTGGGGGGCCTGTTTATTGGCATGACTCCCTTTGATTTGTGTTCCAGGTCTTTTCTTGGACCCTCTGGGACGCCCTTGTGAACAGGCTCCCTGCAGGCTGGTGCAGGAGCTGGTTGGGAATGCAATTGTCTGTCCATAAAAATGAAATAAAAATATATATTTTAAATCAAATATGTGTTTTATTTAGATTTTTAGTTTATTTTTAGTTGTTGTTTTCTCTTGATTTAGCCTTGAATAGTAGCAGAGTTTCTATATCCGTAATTTGAAGTGTATAATATTGTATCATTTTCAGCTTTGGATAATTTTAAAGTTTAATCACTTTTTATGTCTAAACATGGTTATTGAGATTGAATTTTTTATTTGATTTTATCCAGAGTGGAGCTTCTTTATTTGGGTTGGTGTTTCCTAGTGTTCTTACTGTACATTAAATTTGGATTCCAGTTCCCGCAATTAATATCTGAGTTTACTAGTGGCATTCAAAAGTGATTCAAATTTGGTTCATGGATTTGACAATCCTGCAGTTTCAAAAAACATAGTAAACTTAATGAAAATGGTTGATGGATCTGAACAAAACAAATCTGATTCCAGTTAATTCATTTTGTTCATTGGAAATATGCAGTTCAACTTGAACTTTGCAAAGTGTCTATGAGTTCCTGCATTTTCAAATATTCAAATAAATACTCAAAGAATTCAATTTAATTAAAAAAGGCCATCCTGCAAAAGTGATTCAAAATCTGGACCAAGGATTTGACAATCCTGCATTTTTACGTTTAGGTTCTGAATTTACAGTAACTTATAAAAACTAATTAATAGGGATTGTAGAGGGAAGTCTAAAGTACAGCCCTGGGTACTTTGGCCTGAATTATCATATCATTGTATGTATGCTTTTTGTTAAGTGGTAGTGTTTTACTAATAAACCAGTGAAGCTGTCAACATTCAGGCAGTCAGTGTTTTTTTATAGTAACTCTCCTATTAAATCCTGCTTAAATTATGTCACTTTGTTTGCTTATCCAAACCCCTTTGTTGCAATTTAGGTGACGCGTCAATTTGAAGCAAAGTTGACATTATAAATATATATAAATTCTAGTTTTAACATATGTGTTTTGGCTTAAGTGGACTTCTGGAAATAAGCTTTAGTTTATCCGGTGAGTTTAAAATAACAGTAAATATCTAAATAATACAAAGAATGCTCTGAAAGTTGGCATATGTCTTTGTTCAATGCTTATCTTAATATATATTTAATAAAAACAGTATTATAAAATATAAAAAGTAGTTATTTTTAGAATATTGTGTATTTTATTAAGAAATTTATGGATTCTTATTTAGGGTTGACATCCAGACATTACTTACTGGAGTCAACCTTAATGTAAAAGTACAAAGAAACTTACATTTTCATAGTAAATTATTTTGGTTTTTTGGCTTAAAAATAAGCCTTTGTTTAAATGGTGTCAACATTATGCTTGTTCCTTTTTAATTTTGCAATTCTGACTTAATAATTTACTATGAAAAATTAGCTTAGTTTTGGAAATGCCCAATTCCGGTGGATAAATACTAAAATAATGTTGATTTACTGAATGTTGACAAATTTTTGACATTCAGTAAGTCAACTTGTGGAATGAGTCAATTCTGGCGGTTGTTGTTGTCACCATATGCTGGACCCCATTCTTGGTGAGGTATACATTGGTATATTCAGAGGTCAATTCTTTGCCTCTGTTGATTATCAGGAGTTCTGGCTTTCCAAACTTGCTGATGATTTCCTTCCCTATGAATTTTTGTACACCATTGCCAGTATATGTCTTTACTGCTTGTGCCACTGGCCATTGCAAGGCAAAATCTATTGCAGTAATGATGTATTTATTTTCTTTGTGCTTTCCTGGCATGGGGCCAACAATGTCTAGAGCCCACACCTTGAAGGGTATTTGCATGCAAATAGGCAGTACTGATTTGGGTGGGGTGTTGGTTTTTGCAAATTTCTCACATACTTTTCATTGGTCCAGGAATTCCTGGATATCCCTGTACAGGGTTGGCCACCATGCTTTGTGTTTAAGGAATTCATAGAGATTGTGGCTTTTTGTGTGTCCAAGGTCTCTGAGGTAACGTAGGATTGTGTCAACTTACTGATGTGTGGGGATATAAGGGATAGTGGTTCCATTGGACATTTTTTGATTTAGGGTCCCATATACTTCTGCAAATAAGTGTTTATTCTTAATAACTGTTTCTTTTTCTATGTCTGTGGTGCCAGGGGGAAGCCTTTATCCTTTGTCTGGAGCACCAGGAGGGGCCAGTCTGGGTTGAGCCCATTCTTGTCCCGCATGGTTCTGACGTACAGGCGCAAGAGTGTGTCTGTGATGGAAAGTTCTGGACCAGGCTTATATTATATGAGCATATTGAATCTCTCCAGGAGTTCCATCCAGAAGGCTTGCTGGTGGGATAGGTTTTCTTGGGCTTTGAAGTATATAAGCAACTTATGGTCGGTCAGTGCTGTGAACTCCACCTGTTTTTCTAGGTAACAACGCCATTTGACCAGGAAGTGCATGATTGCCAACAACTCTTTGTCATGTATGGGGTATTGGCACTCACCGTCTGTCAATTTTCATGATTTGTAGGCTACAGGAAGGAAGTCACCATCATTGTTTTTGATTTGTAGTACTCCCCAATGGATGCGTCCAAGGCGTCTGTCTTCATTTGATATTCCCCATCAAGTTTGGGGTATTGTAGGATGGGTGCTGTTGTGAGCTTCTCCTTAAGACTCCTGAAGTAGAGGTCATGTTGGGGGGTCCATACAAACTTAGACTTGGCGCCTGTTATGGCCAACAGAGGTGCAGTCAGAACGCCACAGTTGGGGATGAATTGTTGTACATAAGCAACCATTCCCAAGAATGCGTGGAGATCTGACTTGTCATTTAGGGATGGCATTTTGAAGATGGCCTGGATTTTCTGGCTGTCAGGTTTAATGCTGTCTTTTGAAACTATGTGTCCCAGGAAGGGCAACTGTTTGCAGAAGAACTGGCATTTGGAGGGTTTGGCTAGTAGCTTATGTTGTGCCAAGGTAGCAAAGACTGCCTCCAAGTCCTTGTGGTTTTGTTCTACCAAGGGGCTGTACACAATAATATTATCCAGGTATACCAAAGTGTGCTTGCCAATGTGGGGGGGAAAATACTTTGTTCATGAAGGTCACAAAAGTTGACAGGGCGTTTGTCATTCCAAAGTTGAGTACCACACACTTTTATAAGCCTTATTTAATGTGGAAGGCTGTTTTAGGGATATCTTCCTCCTTAATACAGATCTGGTTGTGGCCTGCAGTTAGATCAATCTTGGAGAAGATTGGGGCGCCGCCAAGGCATCAAAGAGGTTGTCAATGAGTGGTAGTGGTAACAATTCTTGATAGTAACTTTGTTTAGGGATCAATAGTCTGTGACCAGACGCAGGGTACCATCCTTCTTGGCCACAAAGAATACAGCAGCGCCAAAGGGAGACTGTGAGGGGCAAATAAGTCCTTTCTTCAAGGCTTCCTTGAGGTAAGCTTTTAGGGTGTTGTCTTTGTTTGGGGTAACGCAATAGATGGGTTGCGCCTTAGGTATAGCTTCTTTGAGTTAGATGGAGTATTGGATGTGTTTCTCTGGTGGCAACCTGGATAGAGCCTCTTTGAAGATTTCTGGATGGCAAGCCACAATTTTGCAATCCTGCGGTAATGTGGTATCCTGGTGTTCTTTAAAATGTATGAACTTGTACTGGCAGGAGTCCCAGTCAATTGTCTTGAGATTCTCTTTTTTTCAGGGTATCTGTGATGCGTACAAAGATGTGGTTGCGCAGGAGCTAGTCTACTGATTCAGGGTAGATCTGGTGATTGATGCCTTCACTCTTGATGGTCAGTACAGAGGTTGCCCAGTCAACATGGGGGTTGTTCCTTTGCAACCAGTCCAGTTCCAGTACAGTGTCAAACTTGGGGAAGTTGATGACAGGGCCCTAGATGGTGGAGTGCAGGTTCTCTAGCATGATGAAGAAAGGGGCTGTTTCCTTTGTCACAGTGATGTGATGTTTATTAGCTAGGACCACGTTTTTAATCTGCAAAGGATTGGGGGTTAGTTTGAACTTATCTAAAAAGCTGCTGTTGACTAAGGTTCAATCTGCGCCTGATTCCAGGAGTGCTGAGCCTGTGTAACTGCAAAAATGGAAAGGGTAAGACATCAGTTTATTGGGATGTCTGGAGATGGTGTAAAGTACTGGGTCTTCTGAGGGTACCTGGATCATTGGGCATTGGTCCACGTCCTTGGGTTGGTACTCATTGTTAGGCAAGTTGGGGGTTATGCGGGGAGAGCTTGGCTCACTTAGTGCTCTCCCCGGGCTTTTCCCTTGTCTTGATTGTCTTACATGGCAGTGATACAGAAATGGGTACAGTTTGAATGACTTCTGTTCCTGTTTTCATGTCCATTTGAACCTGCAGGTTTGTGGTTCAAATTGTTGCTATTGTTCCCAGGAGGCGGTAGGCTGGAGCGTCTAGTAGGGTGAGAGTCTTTAGGTTGCTCTCTTTTTCCAGTTTGTGCCTTGTGGAGAGCGTTGGATGTTTGTTCTGCTTTCTCTGCCTTGTAATATAGACTTTGCAAGTTGGTCACTTGGTCCAGGTTTATTTGTCTCATTACATACAACTTGAGAGTGTCATAATACATGAGGTGAGTATCTGGAGTGTCAAAGGCCATATCTGAAGGGACACATAGCCAGAGTTCCTTTTAAGCGCGGGTGAGCTCCTTCACAGTGCCAGTTTGGGACAGATTCTCAACTTGGCGTATGATCATAAGTGTGGTGTCTTTCAGCAAAAATCTTTCTAAGAAGTCTTGTTTGAAAGTGTCCCAATTCTTTTCAGTGTGTCCTTCAAGCCACTTGTTGCACCAGGTACCAGTGTCATGAGTCAGTTGGATGGAGATTTCTGAAATCCAAAATTGTTGTGGGCATTCCATTTGGGCCAGCTTGCTTTGGAAAGATTGAATCCATGCTGTAGTGTTGTTGTTGTTGGCTCCAGAAAAAGATTACAAGGCAGCGCTTTGAAGTCTCTGGGCTACGTAAGCGAGCATGGTGTTTTTTCCAGATGCTTTAGGCATGGCAGTAGGTGCTTAGAAGAAACCTTGCAATGACAGGGTGCTGAAGGCGCAAATTGGTATCACCATGTTCTGTTAGAGGACAAACCCATCAGGTATCTTTGCACCAGGCGTATATGGTGTCCAGTCTAGAAGGAGGCCAGACCAAATTCTATTGAGGATTTGTTGGCCGCGGCAAGTACAGGCAACAGCAGAATTTTGCAAGATAAGGTAGGATGGAGAACCTACCTGTGCTACAATGTTGTAACTGTGCTTTTTTAGCAGAGTTACACAGGGAAAAGAATTTATAAACTAGATAATAATCTTTATTGAGAGATATGAATTATATAGTCATTATGAGTTGTGGATAGTAGGAACATGATAGTGTTGATCACACGGTGGGATGGTGAAGGGGGTGGCTTGATCCTTGTAATGAGTCAAGCTCCAAAACAAGATATCCACCTTATAGGATCAGCTTCTGTTAATATTATTGTGTGTGGTATCTTGAGTCAACTTCCTAACTTGGCTTCAAGTGGCAGGGTAATTGGATTGCGGGTCACAAACCTGCTTACTCAGAACCTTGCTGGCGGGTCAAGTCTGCTGTTTCAACACAGCATTTTAAATTTATGCCTCTTTCTTATGCCTCCACTTCAATTCATACCAAATTCTTGGGGATCTCTACAAAACTTTGTTTGGATATTTATCCAAAAAGTTATCAAAAGCCCAAGAAAAGCCCTCATGTTATTACTTGTAGAATTATTCTGAAGATGCCCCATCCTAACCCAACCAAGAGACACCCCAGGTTAAATATCATGTGCAAGAGCAGTTAGTAGAAGTGATATTTGCATCCAAAGCAGGTTCCCCAATCTTAGTTGAGTCAGGTTTTCTTTTGATTTTATCCATTCAAGTTTTCCTGCCTCAAGAAATGCACTCATAACCCCTCATATAATTGGCTGATTTGTTTGGAATGCCCAAACTCTTACTCCAAACACATTATCTCCTTTAAATGATTGCAAGAGTTGTAAAAAAACCTTGCTCATGTGATACAAATAGCGGGTTAATATGAAGGGGTCTCCAAGTGGTGAGGAATAATCAGCCAAATCCATAAGTAGTTGATTATTAGCTACTACCAAAGCTTCAGATACTACTTAGTGAAATTTTAATAAAAAAACTGGGGTTCAACAAGATAATTAAAACCAACCAAAGGAGTCTCATATAGATAGCCTGCAAAAGAATCAAAGTGGCTTCAGAATAACTCTGGACATTGGGAAGTAACAACTGTCATGGGTTTGGATTCTGTAGTAAAGACTCCAAGATTAGCAGACATTGGGGTGACATTAGGTGACATTGACAACAAAGAACCCAAAGCAGGGCCCCATCTTCCAGTTAAAATCTGATTCAAGATCAAGTTATAAGGAATGTAGTGGAGTAGAACTACTACATGATGCATTTGAAATAAAGTTAGACTAGGAGATAATTTTTATTTTATTGGGTAATTTTTAGGGAGGAATCAGCTCTTAGAGCTGAACAGTAAAATTTCTTTATATGTACCAAAATTATTGACTAAGCAATGCCACCTGAATTTATGGCTCCTATTCTGTTACATTATCAAAAGAGTACTTTTTCTAGTGTTGAAATAGCAGGCTTGACCTTCCAACAAGGTTCCAAGTAAGTAGGTTTGCAACCTACAACCCAACTCCCCAGTGACTCAAAGCCAAACTAGGAAGTTGACTCAAATTTCCAAATCCAACAACATGAACAAAAGCTACTCCCTTACAGTGGATACCTTGTTTTGGTGCTTGACTAATTAACAGTATCAGGCCACCCCCTTCACTATCCAATCAATTGATCAACACAATCATGTTCCTGTTATCCACAATTCACACCAACTATATAATACTTATCTCACAATAAAGAACATGATCTAGTTTCTTAATATTTTTTCCTTTGTAACTCTGCTAAAACAGCACAGTTAAGACACTTGTTTCCACAGCTTTTGATACTACTAAAGATCATTCTCTAAATAGAGGTAAGCCCTAGTAGAACTCTGGGCTATGTCTTGGGAAAACTTTTAATTTTTGGATTTATCTGATTTTATGTGAAAAATCTCTCTAAGAAAGATTAATAAATATGTTACATCATGTGAAATCCCAGTGTCAATTATATACTTCTGGGAAGTATAATAAACAAGATAAAGGGGGAAATTAATAAGAAAATGATACTCTATTTTATTAATATAGGATATTATATAGTATCATGGAAAGCCACATACTGTCCATATACGTCATGATGGTCATGGGACTTATCTGAGTAATGTTCTTCTTAAGTCACAAGGCTTACTCAAGTTGTGTTCTGCTTAGGATCTGGATTGTGTGATCCCTGATATAGATGTTCAAATGATAGTGGTGCCACCAACTTAACAATTAGTTGGTGAGCTATTCAGTGACTCATTTGGTGAACTACTCAAGGCATCAATTCCCCAAGAGGGAGTAATCAAATATGTTGCAACATCTCCCCCTGGGGTTCTGGAAGGTGGAGCCTTGGGAATTTTCTTGAGAGCGGTGGGAATACAGGCTTGGTATTAATCTAGTCTGGCGTTAGTAACAGGGAGTCTGGAGTTGTTTTGAGCTGTTCTTGCTTTTCACAGGCAGAGCTGGTCATGGTGCATGTGTTTAATTCAGTTCAAGCGCCAATTCCTTTGATGAGGTAGGTATTTTTGGGTTTAACCTCCATGACAATGCCTGGCCCATGTAGTCCTGGATCCAACTTGTGCTGATTATTATTGACAACCCAGATTCTGTCCCAACTTGAATCTTTCCTGCTGCAGTGTTATTGCCTCTCTTTCAATCCTTTTCTGTTCCATGTCTTACTGGTCTTTTCTAGCACACTGCACGTTGGGATTACTGTCATCTGCTACCTTCTTTGGTAGAGGTAATTGTGGTCATGTGTTGTACTAACAAGGGCAGGCTTTTGCCCATAGACAAGTTCATATGGGCTTTTGCCTGTGTTGCAATTGACTTGTGTTCTGCATACCATGAGCACTGTTGGCATCATTTCAACCCAGGCTTTTGGATTATTAGCATATAACTTACTGAGGGCTTCCACTAGTGAACTGTTTAGTTGTTCTACTTGTCTGTTTACTTTTGGGTGGTACGGGCTGGCTGTGATGTGTTTTATTCTGATTTTGGTAAGATAGATATTGTTTCAATGGCATTAAGTTTGGTGCCTCTGTCTGTGATCAGGAGGCTAGGTTTTCTGAACTTGGCTATGATCTCTTTCCCAATAAATTGTCTCACATCATTGCCTTTGTGTTCCTTTGTAGCTTTTGCCACAGGCCACCTGGTTACATAGTCAATAGCTGTTATGTATAATTTTTGCCTTTTTTCTTGCCAGGCATTAATCCCACAATATCCAGTGACCACACCTTGAAGGGTTTTGTGATTGACACTGGTAATACTGACTTGGGTGGTGCCTTGGTTTGGGCATACTTCTCACAAACTTGCATTGCTCTAGTACTTCTTTGATATCATCTAGCATGTTGGGCCACCAGTAGCGTGTCTTGAGATATTTGTGCAAGTTCCTACTACAGGTGTGCCCCAGGTCTCAGTGATATTGAAGGATTGTGTCAATACTTTGCGTTGACAGGACGTAAGGTACAGTGTCACCATTTGGAAGTATTTGGTGCAATGTGCCATATATGTTTTTGAACAGATGTTTGTTCTTAAGGACTTTCTCTTGGATGTACACTGAGGTGCCAGGTGAGAACCCTTCTTGGAGATTCTCCATGATTAACATGGGCCAATCAGGAACCCCATCAGCGCATAGAACATGTTTACTGTATAGCCTTGATAGGGCATCTGCGGTAAGCATTTTCTTGCCTGGCTTGTATTTGATCTGCATTGGGTATCTCTGTATGAGGCTCATCCATTTGGCTTGTCTTCTTGATAATTGTTTTTGTGTTTTAAAGAATATCAACAATTTGTGATTAGTTAGGACTTTGAACGTTTGGGCTCCTTCTAGGTAGTATTGCCACTTCATGAGGCAGTGAACAATGGCTACCAATTTCTTGCTGTGTATGGGGTATCTTTATTTGCCGTCAGATAGTTTTCTTGACTCTTACACCACCAGGAGGAAGTCCTTTTCTGCCATCTGGATACAGAGTACCCCTCATATGACATAGTCAGATGCATTGGTTTCTAACTCATATATCCCTTTGCAATTTGGATACTGGAGGATAGGATCAGTGACCATATGTTCTTTAGCCAAAAAAAGTGTTGGTCTTATAGTGGTGTCTAGACAAACTTGGTTGTTTTGCCTGTAATGGCTGAGAGGCAAGCTGTCAGGGAGCCCCAGTCAGGTATGAACCTTCTAATGTAGGCTATCATTCCTAGAAAGGTATGGAGTTCACTTTTATTTCTTGAGGCTGGCATTTTGGTTATGGCACATATCTTTTCTGAGTCTGGTTTGATTCTGTCCTTGCTGATAATGTGACCAAGGAATGGAAGTTTAGACAAGAAGAAGTCACACTTTGACGGTTTGGAAATTAGTTGGTTTTCTTTAAGGGTGCGGAGGACCAGGGAAACATCTTCCCAGTGTTGCTTTAAGGTTGGATTGTAGATGATTATGTTGTCCAGGTAGATGATTGCTTGTTTTCCAATGTGTTCTTTGAAGACCTTGTTTATGAAGGTCACAAAGGTTCTGGGAGCGTTTGTCATAACTAAATTGATAACAACATATTCAAAAGACCTGTATTTGGTTCTAAATGCAAAATTGGTATATCTTCAGGATTTGTGCAAATTTGGTGATAGCCTGCTGTCAAATTAATTTTTGTGAAGATTTGGGACCCCCAGGGCGTCAAAAAGGTCATCAATCAGGGGCAGATGATACCTGTTCTTAATTGTGATCTTGTTGAGCACTCTTTAGTCTGTGACTAGGTGGAGTCCTCCATCTTTCTTTGCCACAAAGAAGACAGCGGCACCAAAAATCAATTTTGAAGGTCAAATGAGGCTTTTCTCAAGGGCTTTTTCAAGATAGGCTTTTAGGGCATTATCTTCTTGGGGTGTGAGGCAATAGATTGGGTGTGCCTTTGGTACACTTCCCTTGAGGTTGGTTTTGTGTTGTATGCCACAGTCAGGTGGTAAGTTTAGTAAGGCTTCTTGGATGACAGAGGGGAATTCACTGACCAGCTGTTCTTGGATGTAGTCTTTCTCACGTCTGGTTTCTGTGGTTTTAAAGTGGATAATCTTGTATGTGCAGGTGTTCCAATTGATTTTTCTAGGATCAGTTTCCTCTTCTGTTTACATGATTTTTCAGAAACACATGGCCTCTCATAAGCGTGTCAAAATGAGTTGGGTAGATGTGATGGTGTACTTTGCCGCGCTGGATGGTGAGGGTGGCACTGTCCCAATCAATGTGGGGTTTGGTTTTCTGCATCCAATATAAGCCAAGTATAATATCATATTTGGAGATTGATATGATAGAGCCAATAAGCGTAGTCTGCACGTCTCCAATTTAGGCGCAGAAATTTTTTACTTCTTTGGTGACTGGTGTGCTTCTGTTATCTGCCATGACAACTCTCTTGATGTTGCTTCAGATTGTGGGTAGTTTCATGAGGTTGGCAAATTTTTTGTCAGCAATGGATTGGTCTGCTCTAGTATCAAATAGTGCTGTTCCCTGATATCTGCAAAAACAGAAGAGATAAGTGAAGAGTTTATTTCCAGCTTGGGCAGCAAACAGTAGAGATTGCTAGAGGGTACTTATCATGGTAATTAAGTCCACATCTTGGTCCCTGTACAAGTCTTGTTAATTGAGGGAGGGCGGCTTGCCTAAGCACTCCTCTGAGCTTTTCCCTCCTTGTTGTTAGCTTCAGTGCTTGCCTGGTTGGCTTGTGCAGTGAAATTCACGTTTCAAGGAGGGGTGTTGTTGGCTCAGTTGTTTTGCTTATTAGGTCAAGGATCCTTCTTTCCTGTAGGGCTCTCCTTCTGTTTATTTATTGCTTGTAGATTGTTAGATTTTTGAGCTGCAACTCCCCTCCAAGAACACATATTTGAGGTTCTTACAGTGGTTCATGTCAAACTGGCGTCTAATGTGTGTGGGGAGGCCATTATAAAAGTCTAGTTGTGGTCCAGGATTATCAAATTTGATGGTATTGGGAGCTTGTCATGTAAGTCTTCATATGCTGCAATGTAATCTTTAATTGTTCCTGTCATTTTAAAGGTTCTGAGTGCTGTCATGATCACCACTTTGCAGTATTTCATGGCAAATCTTTCAAGGAACACGGCTTTGAACACCTCCCAGTTTTCTTTCTGATTAGGGTGTTGATCTAGCCATTTGCTTACAAAGCGTGAGGCGGTTCCTGTGATGCAGAGGGCAACTTTGCTGGTTCATAGCGTATAGGGGTAGTCCCCTTGTGTGAATTGGCTTTGGGTGCTGTTAATCCAGAGGGTGGTTTTTTCTCATAGTAACCCTGTAAAAGCCCCAATTTCTGCTGAGTGTAGGCGTTGAAAGACAATACTGGGTATCTTGGGCACCTGCAGGCTTGCAGAAGTTGGAGGCGGGCTCAGGAGTTTGTGAGTGTGAAGAAGATTGTACTTTTTGATAGGGAAAAGGATGCTGTGGAGCATGACAAAGCCTACAGGGACGTCTTGTCCTTATTTGTAGTCTCTTCAACCTACAGGAAGGGCCATTTGCTGGATCCTTTTCCTAGGAGGAATTTTCCCTTAAAGTTTTGTAGGTGTGGATAACCTACCTGTGCTACCACTGTTGAGTATATACTTCTGGGAAGTATAATAAACAAGATAAAGGGGAAAATTAAGAAGAGAATGATACTTTATTTGATATTAATATAAAATATTATATAGTATCATGGGAAGCCACATACCGTCCATATATGTCATGATGGTTGTAGGGCTTATCTGAGTAATGTTCCTCTTAAGTCACAAGGCTTACTCAAGTTATGGTCCGCTTAAGATCTGGATTGTGTGATCCCTGTAATAAATGATCAAATGATAGTGTTGCCAACAACTTAATTATTAGTAGGTGAGCCATTTGGTGACTCATTCAGTGAACTACTTGGGGTGTTAATTCCCCAAGATGGAGTAATTGAAGATGTTGCAACACCAGATTGTAAGAGAGGGGGCTAAACTTACTAAGTTTTTCTCCCATCCTGGTAAGACAAACCATCAGGATGCTATCCAGTGAATCACTAGGATGACTTCTCTAAAAGGAGGCCAAAAAGAAGACACCAGGGACACCTGTGATAAGTAAGCATTTGATCCCATCAACCCCAGTCCAGTGATTACCCAGGGAGTACATATGGGGCCATCCCCTGGAGTACCTGGAGACTGGTGACAGTCAGGAATCTCCTTGTCCAACTGGGGGTAAGGGGCCACAAGAGGTTCCTTAGTGAGAGGAGCATCTGAGTCAACAATGGGGGAGCACAGCTCTAAATTGTCACATGTGAGGCTTTTAACCAACATCTCTCCAGATTAGAGGAAATTTCTGGTCTTCCCAGGAATATCATCAATTAAGTGTAATAGTCTGGAAGGATCATCTCCCATTCTATGAGCTGAGGAAGAAAGACGGTGCCAGAGATCAGGAGAAGTGACACAAATAAACACCAACACAGGGACCAAAGAAAAGATTATAAATTTGAGAGCTGAAATTATCATTTTCTGATTCAGCACAAAATTTCAAGTCTTCTGGTTTACTGCAAGTCTAAAAATATAAAGGGTAATTGACCAACAGAGGTAGCTTTAAAGACATATATGTAAAAATGAGTCCAGGCCTTGAGATGGCCTTGTACTAGACCACATAATGATTTAGCAGAGCTGATACAGAAAACAGGTCTGAACTGGAGCAAAAACCAGTAAATTTCCTGGTAATAGTAGGAATTTATTGTTGTAACTGTGCTGTTTTAGCAGAGTTACAAGGGGAAAAATATTTAGAAACTAGATAATAATCTTTATTTTGAGATAGGGATTATATAGCTATTGTGAATCAAGGATAACAGGACATGATTGGTGATCACACAGCTGGATGATGAAGGGGGGTGGCTTGATCCTTATAATGAGTCAAGCACCAAAACAAGTCACCAACCAAGAGTGATCAGCTTTTGTTCATTTTATTGTATTTGGTAATTTGAGTTGTCTTCCTAACTTGGCTTTGGGTGAATGGATAATCAGGTTGCAGGTCACAAATCTGCTTACTTGGAACCTTGCTGGCGGGTCAAGCCTGCTTTTTTGACATTATTCTAATTTTAAAGACGTAAATCAGATTTGAAGTCAATTCTTGAAAGTGGAGGTAATCCAGTATGTAAATATACACTAACACTGGTTTCTTCTGATTTGGGGAAGCAACAAGAATCCAAGGGACCAAGACAAAGGTAAAAGTATATAGAGCTATTACTAGCACTTTTTAATATAGACAGCTTTAAATTGAAGCCAAAAATAATAAAAGGACTCTATTAAAACCAATACTTTAATGTGAGAAAAGAATAAACAATCAAGGGACCAAAAGTCCTGTTGCTTTGTCTTAAGGAAATACTTCAGGCTGTGTGGTCACCTGATACTATTCCCTTAACCCTATTGATTGGGGGAGAAATTTTGCTGGCAAAACCAGGGGGACTGGAGGGTTCCATACTAATTTCCAGAGCACAATTTGATTGGCTGGAGTGAATTTGGGATTTTTGAAATCCATCTTAATTTGAGGAAACTAATGTGGAACATTTTGATTGGGTGGTTCTAATACTCTTCAACAACGGTTGACACCAGGCTAATAGATAATCCAAATTAATCAGAGTTTTTTCTCAGGATGGAGCAGTGAAGACTGGAGAACCCATGAGGTATGCCACTACAAAGCTTTCATTGACTGTGTGAGCTAAATTTTCAAATGAATTGAGTGGTTTGGCTGGACTTTGAGAGGTTTTTTGTACAAAGGGGGAAACTTTCCTATCCAGGGCCAAAGGGGAGAGTAACTTTACACAGATAGAATCTTTGATGGGTTGGGGTTATAGGCTATCATATAAAAGTATCTCTGGAACATTGGTTGGTAGGTTGAAAGGATAATATAGCAAATATTCCAGTTATGATGAATTAAGTATATATGATAAAGTTGATCATTTTGGCTGAATGGTTAAATTGGGTATATTTATCTGCTTATTGTTGAAACTGCAGGCTTGACCTGCCAGCAAGGTCTCAACCAAGCAGGTTTGTGACCTGCAATCTGATTATCTGATCACTTGAAGCCAGACTAGGAAGTCAACTCAAATTACCAAATCCAAAAACACAAACAGATGATGATCCTCTATGGTAGATACTGTGTTTTGGCGCTTGAATCATTACCAGGATCAAGCCACCCCCTTCATCATCCAGCTGTGTGATCACCAATCATGTCCTGTTATCCTTGATTCACATGAACTATATAATCACTATCTCAAAATAAAGATTATTATCTATCTTCTAAATATTTTTTCCCCTTGTAACTCTGCTAAAACAGCACAGTTACAACATTGGTAGCACAGGTAGGCTCTCCATCCTACCTTATCTTGAAAAATTCTGTCTGTTGCCCACATGCACCGCGGTCAACAAATCCTTGATAGAATTATGTCTGAGCTCCCGCCTGACTGGACTCCGTACACCCCTGATACCGCCATACCTGATGGCTTTGTCCTGTACCAGAACATGATAATCCTGCTTCCCGCCTTCAACGCCATGTTTGCACAAGGCTTATTTCAGGCTCCCTCCTTGATGCTGTGACCAGCCAACAAAAAACACCATGCCTGCCTACATAGCTCAAAGACTACGGAGCGCCACCCTGAAACCTTTTCTGGGGCCAACAACAATAATGCTGCTGCATGGATCCAGTCCGCCCAAAGCAAGTTGGCCCAGATGGAATGCCCACAGCGGCTTTGGATTGCAGAAATTTCAATTTTCCTGACCCATGACGCTGGCACCTGGTGCAACAAGTGGCACAAAGAGCACACTGACAAGAACTGGGATACCTTTAAACAGGACTTGCTGGCAAGATTTGTGCTTAAGGATACAGCACTTATGATCATACGCCAAGTAAAGAACCTGACCCAGACAGGCACCGTGAAGGAGCTCACTTACGCCTATGAGGAACTCTGACTTTGTGCACCATCTGACATGGCCTTTGACACCCCAGCCATACATCTAATGTACTACAACGCCCTCAAGTTGCATGTGATGAGGCATGTGAACCTGGACCAGGTGACCAACCTACAGAGCCTGTACAGTGAAGCAGAGAAAGCAGAGCAAACCTCCAAAGCACTTCATAAGGCACAAACTGGGAAACAAGAAAGACCCAAGGATTCCCATTCAGGCAGGAACTCCTCTTGACCACCTCCTGGAGGCAATGGGAACAACGCCAACCACAAACCCACGGGTTCAAATGGACAGGGAAATGGAAAAATGGCCAGTCAAACTGTACCCATTTCTGTATCACTGCCATGTAAGACAATCAAGACAAGGGAAAAGCCTGGGGAGAGCATTAAGCAAGCCAAGCTCTCCCCACGCAACTCCTGACTCACCCAATGATGAATACCAACCTAAGGACGTGGACCAATGCCCAATGATCCAGGTGCCCTCGGAGGACCTGGTACTGTACACCATCACCAGACATCCCAATAAACTGATATCCTATCCTTTCCGCTTTTGCAGTTATACAGGCTCAGCACTCCTGGATTTGGGTGCAGATCAAACCCTAGTCAACAGTAGCTTTATGGATAAGTTCAAGCTAGCCACTAATCCTTTGCAGATTAAAAATGTGGACCTGGCTGACAAACACCACATCGCCGTGACAAAGAAAACTGCCCCCTTCTCTGTCATGCTTGAGAACCTCCACTCCACCATTCAAGGTCCCGTCATTGACTTCCAAAGTTTGACATTGTGCTGGGACTAGACTGGCTGAAAAAGAACAATCCTCACATAGACTTGGCAACCTCAGTGTTGACCATCAAGAGTGAGGGTGTCAACCACCAGATCTACCCTGACTCTGTGGGCCAGCTCCTACGCAACCACATCTTTGTGCGCATCACAGAGGCCCAGGACAAGAAGAAAAATCTGAAGGCAATTGATTGGGACTCCTCCTAGTACAAGATCATACATTTCAAAGATCACCAGGATACCTCCACGCCTCAGGACCGCAAAATTGTGACCTGCCATCCAGAAATCTTCAAGGAAGCGCTGCCTGGGCTGCCCCTGGAGAAACACATTCAGCACTCTATCCAACTCAAGGGGGCTGTACCTAAGGTGCGCCCAATCTACAGGCTGACCCCAAATGAAGACAACACTTTATGCACCTACCTCAAGGAGGCACTGGAAAAAGGACTTATCTGCCCCTCACAGTCTCCCTTTGGCACTGCTGTATTCTTTGTGGCCAAGAAGGATGGTACCCTGCGTCTGGTCACAGACTATTGAGCCCTAAACAAAGTTACTATTAAGAATTGTTACCCACTACCACTGATTGATGACCTCTTTAATGCCTTAGGAGGAGCCACAGTCTTCTCCAAGATTGATCTGACTGCAGGCTACAACCAGGTTTTCATCAAGGAGGAAGACATCCCCAAAACAGCCTTCTGCATCAAATACAGCTCCTACAAATGTGTGGTGCTCAACTTTGGCATGACAAATGCCCTGTCCACCTTTGTGACCTTCATGAACAAAGTATTTGCGCCTCACATAGGCAAGCACGCCCTAGTGTATCTAGACAACATTATTGTCTACAGCTCCTTGGTAGAACAATACCACAAAGACCTAGAGGCAGTCTTTGCTACCTTGGCACAACACAAACTGTTGGCCAAACCCTCCAAGTGCCGGTTCATCCGTGAGCAACTACCCTTCTTGGGACACATAGTCTCAAAGGAGGGCATCAAACCTGATAGTCAAAAGATACAGGCCATCTGCAAGATGCCACTACACAAAGGATAAGTTGGAACTCCGCACCTTCTTAGGAATGGTGGCCTATGTACAACGCTTCATACCTGACTGTGGCGTTTTGACTGCCCCCTTATCCGCCATATTAGGCGCCAAGTCTAAGTTTGTGTGGACCCCCCAACGTGATCTCTGTTTTAGACTCCTCAAGGAGAAACTCACAATAGCTCCCATCCCACAATACCCCAAACGTGATGGGGAATACCAAATGGAAACCAACACCTCAGATGCATCCATTGGGGGAGTACTACAAATCAAAAACAATGACAGTGACTTCCTGATTGTAGCTTATGAATTGCAAAAATTGACAGATGGCAAGTGTCAATACCCTATCCACGACAAAGAACTTTTGGCTATTGTATACTGCCTAGTCAAATGGCGCTGTTACCTAGAACGGTAGGAAGTATTCACAGCATTAACCAACCACAAGTTGCTCATCTATTTCAAGACGCAAGCAAATCTGTCACATTGCCAAGCTTGCTGGATGGAGCTATTGGAGAGGTTTAACATGCTCCTCCAGTACAAACCTGGGGCTGAGCTTGCCATGGCAGACGCCCTGTCCTGCCTGTATGTCTGTGCTTCAAGGGGGGAAATGGGCTTGACCCAGACTGGCCTCTCTTAGTACTGCAAACAAAAGACAAAGGTTCCCCCGGCACAACCAACATAACAAAGGAGACAGTTATCAAAAACAAACACCTATTTGCTGATGTATATGGGACCCTACACAGAAAAATGTCTGA
Organism: Entomophthora muscae; assembly: GCA_014839935.2. Taxonomy (NCBI): domain Eukaryota; kingdom Fungi; phylum Entomophthoromycota; class Entomophthoromycetes; order Entomophthorales; family Entomophthoraceae; genus Entomophthora; species Entomophthora muscae. The sequence goes on along the minus strand of QTSX02001571.1, from coordinate 22,391 downwards.
CAGAACAATCATTCCCTACATCCCTACGCATCAGCAAGTAGACACCATCATAAGCTATCACAGAGACCTTGGAGATACCAAGAGCCAAAACCTATATAGGTTCCTTAAGCATAAGGCCTGGTGGCCAACCTTATATTGCAATTTTCAGGAAGTCCTAGACCAATGTGAGGTATGCAAGAAATTTTCCAAAAGCAAAACCCCTCCAAAGTCAGTACTTCCCATCTGCACACACCTTTCAAGGTATGGGCTCTTGACATTGTGGGCCCCATGCCAGGGAAACACAACAACAAGAAATATATCATCACTGCCATCATTTTTGCTACAAGATAGCCAGTAGCCCAAGCAGTAAAGGCACACACTGGCAATGATGTAAAACAATTTATTGGCAAAGAGATAATCAGCAAAAATGGAAAGCCAGAACTCCTGGTAACTGATAAGGGAAAAGAATTAACCTCCAAAACAAACAATTTATACCTTGCAAAAAATGGGGTCAAACACACCGTAACAACACCATACCACCCACAGGCTAATGGAAGCATAGAGCAGCTTAATGGTAGCCTTGTGTAAGCCTTAGCCAAATTCACTGCCAGGAGACCTGAAGACTGGTATAAGCAGCTACCAACTGCACTACTTGTGTGTCAAACCCAAGTGAACAGATCCACTGGGAAAAGCCCATTTGAACTGGTTTATGACATACATCCCAATATCATTCAAGCATTGACAGGACCTAAACTGGAAATTCCAAGTAAAATCCCCCCTTGCTCTGATCCTCAATTAATAGAGGCCAACAGCAAGCAAACAGAAAGGGAAAATGAACATCTACAAAAAACCTTTGTTGCCATCCGCAATAGACATGAAGTTGGGGACAAAGTTTGGATCATGAATGTTGACAAAAGCAAACTACAACCCAAGAAAGTGAGGCCAGTAATCATTTTAAAGGTAAACAACAATAACACTTACCTTTTTCAAGGGCTTGGGAAATGTAAGGAAGACAAGACCCTACACCATGATTGCCTACAACCCTGCAAAGCGAGACAGAAACAACAAGAAACCGCCCTGCCCACCACAGAACAGCAACTAGTTCAATACGGCGCCCGGGCTCCTGACAACCTCCCTGACAACCTGCCCCCAGAGGAGGCCAACTTTCAGTCAGGGGGTGTCAAAACCGCAGGCTCAACCCTCCAGCAAGGTCCCAACCAAGTGGGTTTAGGACCTGCAATCTGATTACCTGGTCACTCAAAGCCAGACCAGGAAGTCAACTTGAATTACCAAATCCAAAAACACAAACAGATGATGATCCTCTATGGTGGATACTGCGTTTTGACGCTTGACTCATTATCAGTATCAAGCCACCCCCTTCTTCCATCCAGCCATGTGATCACCAATCATGTTCCTATTATCCTTGATTCATAATGACTATATAACCACTATCTCTCAATAAAGATTATTATCTATCTTCTAAATATTTTCCCCTTGTAACTCTGCTAAAACAGCACAGTTACAACATTATAAAGGGTACAGCTCTGCTAAACTTTTGATATGTGAAATTTTTATTTTTATTGAAGCTTAAATCCAATTTCAGGATGGCATTTTTCAATACTAAAAGAAATGGATCTGGTGGTCTGCTAGAAATATTTATGAGGTGAACTGTATTTTTATATGTAGGTTTAAGCCAATAATGTATAGGCTATTGGGGGAAGAGAGACCAAATATTGAATTGGAGTTATTTAACTCAAAAGCCAGCCCATCCCAGCTCTCAGAAGTAAATATATTTGTATATCAATGTAGATGGGATGAATTTTTGGATATAATTGAGACTATATACTTTAAGGCTTAAGCTAAATATGGAATTTTATTCATTTGTCAATAGTCTTTTCTGGCCAGATGGAAGAAAAAGCTATAAATTAGACCTTTTGATAAATTTTTATTAGAAATATATGTTTTAATAGGTGTAATAATAAAACTTTTAATGGGATATATATCAATTTGATGATTTGAAAATGATATTCTTTTTTATTTATTGAAACTTAGTATCTCAAAATAGCTAATAAATTAATTGAAGTGTACAACTATTAGTTTATTATAAAAGTGGGCTATAGGGTGTTGTTGATATAGTATGTGCTAAATTCTGATATAAAATTTTCAGGTAGCAAAGCTTAAATTTTACCCTCTAGATTTACTAAAGTAGTGGTGAATAGATACTTTTCTTTTCAGAGGCAAACATTTATTCAATTCTATTACATGTGTTTAGTAGATGAAAGCCAATAAAGCAGCTCAAATTTCTTACACCATTTAAAATTGTGTTAGCTGAGGTGATATTAAAGCAGTTTTATTTAATTCAGGTCCATTTTTTATGGCTGTTGCTATATTATAAACTTGCCCCTGGTCTCATAACTGGAATTTATTTTGGTTGTTTGATCCCACCATGAATAAAAAGAAATGTGGCTTTAAAACCCAGGAGATCCAGTCTGTGGTATGCTTGGATAGATATCAGATATACAGTAGTTTTAAAAACTATGGCTACAACCAAAAATACTTCAGATTTAAACAAAATGATTTCAGATTCAAGCAAAATCTAACTATCAGGTTAAAATAAATACTCTTTTAACAGGGATTTTTGGCTTTAATGGACAAAATAGGTCAACATAGCAAAGAATTGCTCACGTGCCAAGCAAGGCTATTAAAAATACAATCCAAAATACATTGATTCTCAAACAAAATGGTGTGAGTTGACTTTTGGTGTACATATGTTTACTATGTGAATTGGTGAAAAAATACGCCCAAGCGTGGTGAGTCAAAACTCAAACCAAAATCAAAACATAATAGCAACTCAAAATGTAAACAAAAGTACTCAATTGTTGTGTGCAATGGATTTTATTCAAGAATTATACCAAGGTTTCTAAAATAAGGCACACAATCTGAGACAAAAAATTTTAAAAAAAATGTGTTGGGTGCTTAATTTGGCGTAAAATCTGGGGAAATGGGTGGGAATTCTTTTAAGTATTATAAATTGGCGTTGCAAACCCGAAAACAACTAATTAAGAGATAAAAAATCTATAATCAGGATATTGGGTGGGAAAAACTCTAATTAAATATCCATATTCAGATAAAAGCAAAAATTAAAATTAGGAAGTAACTTAATTGAAATTTATTTATTATTTTATTAATTTTTAAAATGGAAGGAACACAACAACAGAGTACCAATGGACCTGTTGTGCACCGCGGTTGCAGTTGTCCCTGCAGATCAAAGAACAGAGTTAGTGCAATGCAAGTGCCTACTCAGGAAGGAGATGAGAGAGGAAAGTTCAATAGTGATGCTGCACTGACACAGCTGGTTCAAGGAGTACAAGCTGCTAGGGTGCAGAGCATCAACCCTTGGGTTCCCAAGCTGACCTAGAAGCCCACTAAGGTTGCCACTACCAAAACGGTTAGAAACAAGGAGATAGAACTTACTTTGTATGTATTTGACGCTGTGTACCGCCAAGAGTTGGTCCTGTCAGCCATGCTGGAGAAGGTTAAGCCTGTACTTGACACTAGCTACAAGCCTTAAGTCAGTGATGGCAACCAGGAAGAGAACAAGGAGCCTGAGCTCTACAGAACTGATGAGTGATAGCTGGTGTTAAAGAAGGTTGCAGACTTCTATACTAAGGTGCCTATGCCCTAGAAGCCAGTCTCCAATCAGGATCTTGATTCACCAACTCCTGCAAAGCCTGCCCAGAAGCACATCCCTGATATCAAACACATTATCCTTCTCAAGCTAATTTGGGAATCTGGTGATTACAAGGCGGCAGTGGCTCTTGTTGGGGTGGATCCCAAGTACATCAGCAAAGTATTTAACACATTCATTGATACTGGTTAAGTCCTTGCCACAGAAAAATCCTTGTGTGTGTCCACCATGCTCACTGAGGAGCACAAATGGGCAATCTGCCAGTGGATAACACAAGACTGCCATCTTGAACTGGCAAATATACATGCCATGGTCAAATCTACTTTTGGGGCCAAGGCTTTGATCTCCTTTTACTACCATCTGGTGAAGGGAATGTGCTTTCCTGGAAAAAAACTTTGGGTATCTCCCTATAACAGGAATAGCCCAACTAATATTAAGACCCTAAAAAAATACACTGAGGCGTACACTGCCCTCAAAGCCAAGAGGACAGTCAAATTCTATTACATTAATTAATCAGCATTTGCCTTGTCTATGCAGAACGCATATGGCTATGTCCCTAAAGGCTCCAATGATGGGGTAGCTTGGCGTGCTGCAGTCTGCGCCACTGCCTATTCAATGGTGCTCTCCTTGGTCCAAAGGGGATTGAGCTCTATCAAATGATACTAGGCTCCCACAATAGCTGGACCTTCCTGACATTCCTCCAATTGGTCAAGGAGCACCTGAGGTGCACAAGCCTGGGTTTCATCAATGTGATTTTACTGGATAATGTTAGTCTCCATAAGGTGGCAGATATTCTTGCAGAATTTCCATCAATTGACACCAGCATTGCAGTGGGCCCCCAGAAATTGGCCACAGCAAATTTGCACCTTCTCTTCCTCCCTGCCTATTTTCCCTTCCTAAATCCCATCAAGGAGGTCTTTGGGTGGCTCAAGCAAGTTGTCAATCAAGGGACCCCAACTGGGACCAAGGACCTCTTTGATTTGCTGCAGGACGGGATCCACACTCTTTCAGCTGAGACTGTGGCCAAATCCTATGGCCACACTGATTTGTTCATCCCCATGTGCCTTGCCAAACAGCCAATCAATTAAAGGCTTAGCTTTCCTGACTATTTTTTATATTCTTTAATTTACTCTTTTAGATTTATGGACTAGTGTTTTATATTTAGAAGACTTCAAGCCTGCAATTCCATACAATGCCACCATTGACACAGAAAGTAAATTTTTAGTTGTAAATTAATTATATCTATTATATTCAGTGATGGCTATCTCAAATATTTAAAATAAAATACAATAATTATATGGATTGTCACTCTGTCAATTAAATATTAAAAATAAAAGTGCTCAAGTTAGAATTGATTTTATTAATGTATATTAAAATGCTTTTATGAGGACCTTATCTGGGATTCTTCTGTTTTATAATAGTTTTCTATTTTAAAACAGTTATTTGAAATTAAATATAAAAAAGCAATAATTAAAATTCAAGTGTAAATTTAATTGTGAAATGATATTTATATTAGGTGCACCTATATTGAGTTCTTCTGTATGTCCCCACCCAGCAATGGAGGTGGCACACAACCTCTACTGCCACACTGTATACAGTAGATACACCATGATTGAAATATTTGTGGCAGCTGGTAAATGGGATTAGGGTCAGGTGGGAGTGAAGCAGAAGCTTTTCAGGCATGGCTGCAGACCTGTAAATTTCAGCCAGGACCCGGGCGTCCTGGATCACATGGTCAACCAAGTTGTATCCCAGGGGGACCTTCTTCCCATCCAGGGAGAGCCTGGCCTTGTTAATCCCAAGGAGGAACCTGTTTAGGTCCTTGATGTTTGCACCCATCCTGAAGTAGAAAAAGAACCCCAGGTAAACAACCAGATAAATTCTTTGCCCAGCAAAGGCTTCAGTAAACTCACACATCTTATCAAACACAGCACTAATTTTCTTTTCATGTTTGGTCTTTTCAAAGATGAGATAAATTTTCAGAGGGAGCCCCATCTTTTTGGCACTCCAGGCCAGCCCAAAGTACGCCAGGAGGATTTTGTCTTCTTTGAGGCTGTTACATCTGCAATAGCCAATTTTCCTACCACACGCCCAAAGTTTTCCAGAAGCTAAGATAGGGTAAGCTCCACCAGGAAGCAGAAGCAAGCAGCCGCATGGGCCTGGCCCATCTCCATTATGTTCTTGAATGGGAGTGTCTCCAGAACGTTCCAAACAAGCTCAATGGAGTTTACACAGTAAACTCCACTGAGAGATACCAGGTCCAGGCAGACCAGTTGGGCACCCTTGCAGGCAGTAACTTCCCACTCAGATACCCCTTCAGCATGCATAAGCCCGGCTAGTGCTTCCCTTGAAATTAGGAAGGTCCTATGGATGTGGTCCTCCAGCTTGCGCACAACAGGAGGAGATAAGGCCAGCTGCTTAGCCATATGAGTAGCATAGCTTGCGTAAAACGTGGCAGGGACAAAAGGGACCAGGACCTGGCATAGTTTGCTGTCAATATTGTCAGGGCCCAGAATGCCCTGGATAACCAGCTGGCCTTCTTAGAGGTCAAACAACCCACAGCCTAGAAACCTTCACCAATTGTCTCCCAGAGCAAAAATACCCCTCTTTTGATTAAAAAATGGCCCAGGATTTGAGAGGCACACAAGCCTCAAATCCCTGGCTTTGATTCTACTAATTAATTTGGCCTACTTAATTATTAGGAAATGACACATTGGGAGTGCAATTGAGCGCTCAATTGCTCACAAGTTCTATAAATAGCTGTGTCATCTTGGCATGCTGCACCTCAAGCAAGGTTCCTGTTATAACAACCAATGATCATCCACCTCCAGGCCCAAGTATGCAAACTCCTGTCAAAATTATAAGTTTAACAGAAATTGATGCCATCAGATCTCTGGTGGCAAAAAGGCCACAAAATCACCAGTAAGTATAAGTAGTGAGGAGGGAAAGCCCTCCTCACTGTTGATATCTTGAAATAAAAAATTATATGCACAGAACCCATTATTTTCTTGCAGGAATTATCTATTTTTGCTCTCATATAATTATTCTGTTTGCATCTATTTGTGAATATACTACATATTATAAACACATCTATTCATTCCTACCTGGTTAAGCTCCCATCACTTTGGCCAAACCGTCTAGAGTTATTGAATTGGAGCTCTACCATCCTGATTGCCTGGATCTCCCTTCTGGCTACCCAATATTGACTGTACCACCCAGCATGAAATAGATTCCTACTACTCTCCCTCCATCCAATGCGCCTCTTGCTCAGGATTTCAGTAAGTTGGGGTTTGTCTATATCACAGTATTGGGGCTGATCAACCAGGTTGTGCCCCATAATGAGAGTTAGCACCCCCTAGCTACTGCAGTCAACTACCTGGTTAGAATTGCGCCTATTGTGTACATGGCCTTCCAGGCCTGGCTTGCCTCTCTTGTGGGAGTCCAGCCAGACTCTGGTATGAACCGTGACAGTATATCAACCATAACAAAACTAGTAATCCTGGGCCCCTATTCTTCTTTGATTACAGAGGCATCTTATATGCTTTTATTTTTGACCTCAGCTTACTACTTAATACAGTATATGACCAAGAAATAAGAAACAAACAAAAGCCAAGAAGGAGTTGTTGCCAAACCATCCCAGATCCAGACTATGACAATCTCCACCTTGAATCAAAATACTGCTGCCCCTACAAACTTTCCTGACCTACTAAAAATGGAATTGGCTGGTTTCAGAAAAGGAATGATCATGATAAATGCCCTGTTCTGTGCCCACCCCAAGAGCTTCAGAGACAACACTCAGAAGGTTATGATGGTGGCCACCCAACTGAAGGATGACGCCAGAGAAAGTTTCTTGACCAGCCTAGAGGAAGACCCAGACCTCATACTATCCTACAATTAATTCCTGGAGAGAATGAACTCTGCAACCATCCCTGCTGGGGCCAAGATCCAAGCCTAAATGGGGCTCATCCGCCTGACCCAAGGAAGGGACAATCTGGAGACCTACATACAACAATTCCTACGCCTGGCAGAGGCCACCAAGATTCCTGACATCATATCAGGGTTGAATTTCAAAAACGGTCTGAACCCACACCACATCAGTCTAATGAGACAACACCAATGCAACCTCCCCAAAGACAAGCTCCTGGCTATTGCCAGAGGCATGGACTTCAGCCAACCACAAGAGTAACACACTGTTCATCCCTGGAACAATCAAACCCCTGGTGCTAGTAGGCCCCATTTGAACATGACCCCAGAAGAGTACTAATGCCACGTCAGAAGTAGACTATGCTTCTATTGCCACCAGAGTGGCCACTTATCCAAGGACTACACTAGCCTCTCCAATGGAACCCAAGGAGCCACCATTTCAGCAATAAACAACGCTTCTCAGTCTTATGCTATCATTGATACTACTTTATATTACCATGACCATGAGGTGAACACTGTAGCCCTCCTAGACAGTGGGGAAACCCTCAACTACATGGAACATAGTCTAGCTGAGAAACTGGGTGTACCAATCCAGGGAAACTCCCAACTGGTGACCTTGGGCAACAAGGTAACATACCTGTCCCATGAATGCAAAGATTCCATCTCCCTGAAGCTAAATGGGAAACTCCTGCCCACCAGATTCCACGTCATGGAGAAGCTTCCCAAACCTGTAGTGATAGGTTTTGAATGGTGGATTGACCACCAATTGAACTTAGACTATAAGAACCATCAGGTGACTGTCACTCATGAGAGCCAAACCATAGAGGTTCCCTGCTTGAACCCTCAGAAGACCCCTGAGCTAAATAACATTGCCATGGAATCTTCCAAAGCTGAGATCCCAAAATGTTTGAAGCCTTGGGAGTCTGTCTTCTCAGAAGAAGAAGCCACTGCCTTGCCTGAATACAGTCAGTTCAACCACACCATTGACCTCCTCCCAGAAACTCAACCTAAGCATGGATCTGTATACATTTGTAACATGAAGGAGCAAGCTGCCTTAAGAGAGTACTTGGACAAGATGTTGAAGAAGGGATATATACGTGTCTCTAAATCCCCTTGTTCATCTCCTTTACTGTTTGTTAAAAAGAAGGGCAGCAACTTACGCCCTTGTGTCAATTACCAGGACCTGAACAGCATCACAATGAAAAACAGATACCCTGTACCAAATGCTGAAGACCTCTCAGACCAGCTTTCAGGAGCCAATGTATTATCAAAAGTTGATTTGAGGGATGTTTTTAACCAGATTTTGATCAGTCCTGGCAACAAATGGAAGACTGCCTTCAAGACTAGGCAAGGTCTCTTTGAATACTTGGTTATGCTGTTTGGGTTGTGCAACGCGCCCAGCACTTTTCAAACTATGATGGATGTAGTCTTGGGAGGACTCAAGGACCAGTGTTGTGTAGCCTACTTAGATGAAATCCTCATTTACAATTGCACCCCTGAGGAACATGTTGAACACCTTCAAGCTGTCCTACAACGCTTCAAGGAACACAGACTCTTTTTTAAACTCTATAAATGTGAGTTCTTCTAAGAGGAAGTAGAGTTCCTGGGGTACAATGTACTGAAAGAAGGTTTTGCAATGAAACCTAATAAAATAGAGGCTGTGACGGCATGGTCTGAACCTAAGAACTGCAAGGAGGTCAGAAGTTTCCTGGGCCTGGCAAACTTTTGCCGGGAATTTGTCCAAAAATTTTCTTCAATCTGCTTGCCCTTGACCCATCTCACCTCTGAGAAACACCCCTTTGTGTGGGATGATGCCGCCAAGTCAGTCTTTGAGTTGCTAAAGAATGCCTTTGTTTCTTCCCCTGTCTTGGCAATACCAGTTTACAATAAGCCCTCCATTGTAAAAACAGACGCCTCTGACTTTTCATTGGGGGTGTTGCTTCAGGAGGGGCATGATAGTAAGCTGTAACCTGTAGCTTACTACTTAATAAAGTTCACCCCACCTGAGTTGAACTACCCCATCTATAATAAAGAGATGCTTGCTATCATCCAGTCCTTGAAACATTGGAGAAGATACTTTTGTGACGCCAAACATCCAGTAAGAATCATGACCAATCACAAGAACCTGGCATAGTTCTTCAAACTGCAACAACTGAATCAACATCAAGCTAGATGGGTCCTATTCCTAGCAGATTACAACTTATCAATCAGTTACAAACCTGGCAAGATCAACATTATACCTAATTCCTAAGCCAAAGAGCAGACCTATTTCCTAGTACCAAAGAGATCAAAGAATTCAACACAAAATCATTGCTGTCCCCAAACATGATTGAGCCAATGCTTTTATTCCTGGGACTATCCAGTAGAAGAGAAGAAATCCAACTAGCTCAGACCGTAGACCAGCACTGAATCTCCATCATGGAAGATTTAAAGAAAGATATCAACAGTCAATACTACCAAACAGGTTACTCCTTACATGGAAACACCCTGCAGCTACATGGACGCACCTATGTATCAGAAGGCCCACTGTGCTTAGAGGTACTGAAGAAATACCACAACTCCCCCATGTCAGGACACCCTGGGCGTACAAAGAATCTCAAAGGGATTCAGATAATCTACATGTGGCCCAGGATGAAGCCAGAGATTGAAGGATACCTCAGTGGTTGCAAGACATGTGGACTTACCAAGCCTAAGCAAGGAAAACCAGAAGGATTACTACAACCCCATCAGATTGCAGAAGGCCCTTGGAAGTCAGTATTCATGGACTATATTGTGAAACTACCTAATTCAAAAGGATTCAATACCATCCTTTTGATTTTCAATTGTTTCACCAAAATGGCTCACTTCATTCCAACAACAACCAAAGTAACAGCAAAGTAAACTACCACCCTATTCCAGAACCAAGTATTCATGAACCACGGACTCCTACAAGAAGTGGTCTCAGACAGAGGCCCACAATTCACCTCCAAGTTTTGGGCCCAAATCCTAAAAGACTTGGGAATAAAAAGTTTGTTGTCTACTGCATATCACCCCCAGAGCAACATACAGACCAAGAGAGTAAACCAGGTCCTCAAACAGTACCTATGATGCTATGTTAACTTGGAACAGAACAATTAGGTAACACCTACCAATGGCTCAGTTTGCGTACAACAACCAAGACCACAGCTCCACCAACATGTCCCCCTTCAAAGCCAACTACAGACTCAACCCTACAAGGAATGCCCCCCATAGAGGAAGCCAACAACCCAGAAGGACGTGATTGAGTCAGCAACATCCACATGTGTCAAGAAGAATGTGCCCAGAACCTGAGAAGAGCAGTACAAGTGTACAAGGACTTTGCCAACAAGAAACAAAGCCCTGGGCCCCCAATTGAAGTAAAAGACCTTGTGTACCTCAGCGCAAAGAACATCAAAACCACTACCCCGTGTGCTAGCTTGAGCCCCCAACAAACAGGTCCTTACAAGGTCTTACAACGCATTGGCACCGTAGCATACTGACTAGAACTCCCCCCAGATGGAAGATTCACGATGTATTCCACCGCTTCCTGTTATTGAAAAAGAAAGGAACTTCTCTCCTTCACCAGATAGTGAGAACAGCTCCCCCACCCATCAAAATAGGAAGCTTCACAGAACACAAGGTTGAAGCCATCCTGGGACACAAACTCCAATACCAAAAACCACACTTTCTGGTCAAATAGAAAGGATACCCCCACAAAGAGAATACTTGGAAACCAGAATACAACCTGAATAATGCTGCCATTCTACTAAAGGAATATAAGTCTTGGAGTAAAGAGTTGTGCTCTGCAAGCTCAACTATGGTAGGGGATGATATCAGGGCCCAGATTGCCCTGGACAGTCAGCTGGCCTTCTTAGAGACCAAACAACCCACAGCCTGGAAATCTTTACCAATTGTCTCCCAGAGCAAGAAAACCCCCTTTTGATTAACAAATGGCCCAGGATTTGAGAGGCACACAAGCCTCAAATCCATGGCTTCAATTTTACTAATTAATTCAGCCCACTTAATTATCGGGAAATGACACATCAGGAGTGCAATTGTTTGATTGCCCAATTGTGCTCTTGATTGCTTGTGAGTTCTATAAATAGCTGTGGCACCTGAGCATGCTGCAGCTCAAGCAAGGTTCCTGTTATTCTTACCAAAAATAATCCATCCCTAAGCTCTAGTACGCAATTCCTGGGCAAAATTGCCAATTTGACTGAAAATGTTGCTACCAGATCCCTGGTGGCACAAAAGGCTGCATCTTCACCAGTAAGTATAAGTAGTGAGGAGAAAAAGCCCTTCTCCTTGTGTACATTATAAAAAAATGACTTTCATGCCCAGGACTCATTATTTTCTTGCAGGAATCATTTATTTTTGCTCTAATAAAATTATTCTGTTTGCATCTATTTGTAAATATACTACACACTATAAACACGCCTATCCATTTCCACCTGGTTCAGCTCCCATCACTTTGGTCAAACTTTCTAGAGTTCTTGAATTGGAGTTCTACCATCCCCACCACCTGAATCTCCCTTCTGGCCACCCAAGAGTGACCATACTGCCCAACATGAAGGAGATTACTACTACTCCCCCTCCATCCAATGCGCCTCCTGCTCAGGATTTCAGTAATTTGGGGGTTGTCTATATCACAGTATTGGGGCTGGCTAACCAGGTTGTGCCCCATACTGGGAGTTGGTGTCCCCTAGCTACTGCAGTCAACTACCTGGTCACAATTATGCCTATTGTGTACATGGCCTTCCAGGCCCAGCCTGCCTCCCCTGTGAGAGTCCAGCCTGACTCTGGTATGGGCTGTGACACTTCTGGCTTCCCTTAACTTAAATCCTTCTATATCCCTATTTTCAGCATATTTTATTTGACTGTAAATTTTATCAGACCCAAGAAGAAAATTGATCAAGTCCCAAGAAAAACTTTTTTCCCAAGGCTGGTGTCCCCTTCTTGGAAAAATAATCAAAGTAAGGCTCCTCAAAAGCAACCTTCATCTCTGCTAGTGATTTTCTTAGAAATGTCTAGCTACTTTAAGATCTTCTCAAGAGCCTCCCAGGGAACCCTTGTAGATTTTCTTCTATGGGACAGCACTTCTGACTCTTGAAATACCAAACTTAGCTTTGCTTGAAATTAAACAATCCAAACATAATAAGACTGAAAGATAAATGAGGGAAAGCAATCAGTTTCACCAATGTTTTTATTTGATATTATACTTTCTACTTATATAATATTTGTGACATACCCAGATAAAACCCCTCCTGCTTTGAGATTCTATTTGTATATTCCTAAAATCATTGGTGATACCCTTATCAATCAATCCTGATCCTAATTTTTCAGAAAGTATTTTTTTGGTCTCACAAGAACATGGTTGATCTTTGTCCTGAATCAGCTTGATTAATTTTCTGGAAATTATTATATCTGAAGTATTTCCTACTCCCTCTGCTAGAATAACCTATTCATAATTTAAAGATCTAAGCTTTCTAAAGTTCCTACCAAGAACAAACTGATCAAAGCTATAGATAGCATTACCCCTATTCTAACAAGTCTAATTTACTAATCCCTATGGTTCATAATATTTTCATCATATTGTGAGTTTAACAACCTTAACCCTGTTATACGTCTTTAAACTTTCAAGACATTACAGTACCTGAACTTAACTTTCTGTCAAACTAATCCCTGGGTTTTGATCATTCTTCCTGGCTAATTAACTGTTTTCTGAGACGCTAAGTCTCAAGGACTGTTTCAATAAATCTTGTCTTAATTCCATTAGTTAATTTAGCCTAATTGGTTCTGGGAACTTAATATTATCTATACAGATAACTGGGGCTTCCCTAGAATTATTAAGACCCATATATATACCAAAATCTTACCTATGATTTTAATAACTGCAAGTGATTTTATAAATTGAATCACCCAAGTTGCTGTTGTACATTCACATAAGGTATGACATAAGCACCTCAAGGTTAATTTTGGTGCCTAATCAAAGTTTGAAAATTGATCAAAATCTCCTGCAGGAGCAAGGAGGAACTGCCCTCAAGTTTTGGGACTTTTTCAACCAGATCGCTCCCAAGAAGAAGAAGAAGAATTCCAAGGAGCAGGACTACCAGAACAACATGCAAAAGATGATGAAGATAAAATACAAGGTGGCTGAGGTCAAGAAATACCTTGAAGATGTGCCCAATGCTCTTGATGGTGGCTTTAACTGATCCAGATAAGCTTTGCCTTGCTATGTGTGGATTTTTTACTTTATCTTACTTGACTTTTTAATTTTTAGATAATACTAATCTTTTTAGATATATATGATAAGTTTCAGGCTTTTTTGAGGTGTAAGTATATGAGATACTAAATGTTTTAACATTTTACTATTAAGTCATATGGCTTTCTCAGTTGTAAATATGCAAGTTCTATTAAATAAAAATACACAATTTTTTTTCTATATTATAAATAATTATAATGGCAATATTTTTTATCACTTTTATTTTTTTGTTAATCAAATAAAAATATTTATATATTAAAGAGTGTAATTTGCATACTAACATGATAAAAAACTTCTTATTTCTCCTTATCTTTATTATCTATAACATGTTTTTTATTAATTTTATGAGCTCATTGAGGTCATTTTAAGGTACCACATGTGTTGAGATTATGCATCTATATTTAATTTTTAGGGTGCTAATTAAAGTTAATTTAAAGAGCATCAGCATCCAGAAACCAACATTATAATAAACAAAATTCACACCTCACTATAGTGCCAGCATAAGCTCTGGTGCCCTTGGTAGTTAGGAAAAAGGTCCAAACTTTTATATCAGATGGTTAGCTTGGTAGCTTTACAGCATACAATCTTCAGAAATTCTTCACAGCTTTAAACTCCAGGGGGCTCATATTGTGCTCACTTTGATCTCCCAGTTAAAGTTGGTTTAAACTTAATATACTTGGATACTCATCACCCAGCTTAAACCCATATAGGATTTGCAAGGTTGAACAAGGCTTTTGCTGAACCAATATCAACACATCCCAATTGCCACAATAAGCAGTATATTCTAATCTGATATTAAAAATTATGCCAACCCTTGTACATATCCAAAGCAAACTTCTAAAGCCAACTATCTAACCATGACCAAATAACTTAACCAACCTCAATAACCCCTTCTAAGTTGATACCAGTGTTGATGAGGGATGGACAAATCCCAACCAAACTGTTTGTAGCACCCCTCAAAATCTTTCAGGGGAATTTCACTTTCCAAAATAGTATTGGATATAGATATAGGCTTACCAGGGGATTGAGGGTTCTCTTTATAACCTAGATATCCAACACCTATCCAACCACCCATCAGCCTGAAGCCCAGGTTGAAAAAAACTTTATTTTGCTTTATTTAATAAGGCACTTCCCCTATTCCCATCCAGGTGAGATATTTGACCTCTATGAAGTTTATAGTTATTAGGGAGCTCACCTATGCCATAAAAGTACTGGCAAGGCTCCTGAATTGAACCAGGTGCTGTTTCTTATACCAATCCAGTCATTTTAGTTTCAACCCAGGCTGGCCAAGCCCAGCTGAAGCCTTAAGGGGATGCTCTTCTATCATCTGGAAGCATTTGCCCCCATGAGCCATAAATAAGCTCTAAAGGGGATGCTGGCACCTGACCATCATCCATTCATCCCACCAGCCTTGAACTGGTGTGAAAATTTATTAGAGCTAGGGATATTTGGGCAGTGGAATTTCTCCCTGCCCCCACCAGCTTGGGCTGGGTTGATCTGCAGCAGGATCCTTGTTGGGGTAGCTATATGCCCCTGCCAGCTGTGAAATGGGACTAATCAGCTCTATCAGCCCCCAAGCTTAAATCTGTGCCAGGGATGGAAGCATCTTTAGGCTAAATTGGGTGCTGTCTATGTTTAGCCTGGTTCAGAAGGGATAGTTTATTTGGGATAGATATTGGAATGGGTTGGAAGCTACAGGGGGGATATATTAGGAAAAGGGCAATTTGGTGGGAGGAGGTGCACTGTTGACAGATCCATAAGGGGGAAGCCTATATAGGTTGCAACTCTGGGATGAGTTGGTGAATTAAAATGGCTGGTGTTTTCATGTACTATGTATCTGCATTTGCAGCAATTGGTGGCCTCTTGTTTGGCTATGATGTTGGGGTCATCTCTGGTGTGCTTGGGGACCCAAACTTCAAGAAGGTGTTTGCCCCGCTTGATTCCCTGCGCATGGGCCTGATCACATCCTTTCTTGTGCTGGGATGCTTCATTGGTGCCTTGATATCTGGGTGGTCCACTGATAAGCTTGGCCGCAGGTCCAGCATCATGGCTTCTTCTCTTGTATTTACTTTGGGGGCCCTACTCCAAACCTTCTCTGGTGGCCTTGGAGTAATGATTGTTGGCCGCATCATTGCTGGCCTTGCTGTTGGCATCCTTTCCATGGCAGTACCTCTGTACCAGTGTGAAGTCTCAGAACCCTCTGTGCGGGGCCGGCTCATGTCTCTACAGCAGTGGGCCATCACCATTGGAATTGCTGTCTCCTTCTGGATCAACTATCTGTGTAGCAGCTTTCTTAAAGGTGAGGTTGCCTGGCGCCTGCCCCTTGGACTGCAGATTGTGCCTGCAGTGATTCTATTCTTTGGGTGCTTTGTGATGCCGTATTCCCCCCGCTGGCTTCTTTCCAAAGGCCGGGAGTCTGAGGCAATGGAAGGGCTTGCATCTCTCCGTGCTGGTGGTGATACAACCCATCCTGCAGTGTTGGAGGAGTTTAACGAGATCAAGGATACACTTCAGCAGGAGCATTCTCTCTCCCACTCATATGCATCCCTCTTTGAAGGGACTGTCCTACGGCGTGTCTTTCTTGGGGTCTTTATCCAAGCATTCCAGCAGCTCACTGGTATTAACAGTGTGATGTACTATGCTCCCCAGATCTTTAAGCAAGCCGGGTTTGGCATCCAGGCCGGGCTCCTTGCCACTGCCATCAACGGCATAGTGAACATGACATCTACCATCCCCGCCATTCTCTATGTTGATCGGTGGGGCCGCCGTATGACCCTTATGGCTGGTGCTGTTGTCATGGCCATAGGCATGGCAGTTGTTGGCATTGTCATTGCAGTGTATGGTGTTCAGTCCAAGGATGCCATTACTGGTGAGACCATCTTCTCAATGAGAAGCATTAGTGCCAGCTATACAGTGATTGTGTTTATCTACATCTTTGTGGCTGGGTTTGCCTTCTCTTGGGGACCTATTGCCTGGATCTACCCAGCTGAGATCTTCCCCATGCGTGTGCGCTCCAAGGGAGCTTCCCTCACCACCGCCTCCAACTGGGCCTTCAACTACATTGTGTCGCTCCTGACCCCAATTCTTATGGATAAGATCACTTGGGGGCTGTACATTGTGTTTGCTGGGTTCTGTGTGGTGATGACCCTTGCTGTCTACTTCTTCTACCCAGAGACCCGTGGATATTCCTTGGAGGACATGGATTTAGTATTTGCTGAAGGGGTATCTGCCCGCAACCCCCAGATTGAGAAGGCCAAGGCTTAACCCTTATACAGGGGAGCAAAGCCTTGCCACCCAAGGTGGTTAATACAACAATTAAACAGCTTAAACCCAAATCTCCCTTTTCCCATCTAGACAAGTATGTGTTGACTCATCCCTGCCAGAATTGGCAGCTTGCAAGTGCCTCCCATCTACAAGCAAGCTTATCCCATTTAAGCTGCAGCAAGCATCTATTTAGTTAAGCCAATAGACCCCCTACATCACTTGCTATTTCACAACCTATCATGCACCCTTTATACAGCAGCCTCCAGGGCAGCTTAAATCTCTCCCAGCCACTGCATTGCTGGGGGTACTCAATCTCCACCAAGCTGTATCCACGGATCCAGCATCTTGCCAACATGGGCCAAGCTGGGAGATTGTAGGGTAGCCTGGGATGGTATATCCATCATGCATCAGATTAACTCCCCTGGACACCAACCAATAATCCAAAGCTATGTCACCCCACTCACTCAGCAAAGCTTGGCAGGGCCATCAGAAATGACCAGTGCTATCACCCTGCTTGGATAAGTTGCCCTGTAAAACTGATATGTATAGACCAACATGCCTGGCTGCAATGTTATGCCAGGTGAGGCCAAGCTGGATTGGTTGGTCTTTGATACTATTCAAGGTCAAGTTTAAGGCTGATGGCCAGGCCAGAGACTTGTTTAAGCTCATCCTTGATGCAATCTCCTGCAAGCACCAATCAAGGCATGGGGTGGGATCCAGTGGGGGGTGATTTAAATTGTAAACAGGTTGGAATGTGGGCCACTCAGGTTTAATAAATATATGTTTAGTTGGTTGATCTTTAAATTGTGGGTCAACCATTGCTGAGTGGCTTATCTGCATAATTATCTAGCTCCTGGATGTGTGGATTAAAATTGGAAGGGAGAAACAGATGGTTTAATATCCTTCTATGTGATTGGGTGGGTAAACCCTTGGGTGAGGATTGGATTTCTTGGAGAAAGGAGAGCTTGCCCAATTTAAAGAGCTCTGATTCAAATTAGCCATGCAATGTTGACTGAGTAAGTTATGATTGGCTTGCCCTTCCAGATTTGATTTATTTTGACTGCAACAATGTACTGCTCCACTTGGATGCATCTCCTGATCCAAGTGGCTGCAGATTGTTTTAGAGTCAATCTTGCTTGCTGTTGCATCATCCTAACACTTTTTTAAGGGGAACAAAAGTTTATTATTGCATCATCCTAATATGAATGCTGATGAAGTAAACTGGTGTTGTAGTGAACAACAAATATTGAATATTCAACATGAATATAAAAGGGCAATACAAGTGCAAACCACAGCAGCACCTGCCTCTGCAGATCAGTTATAGCAAGCACCAAAAGTGTTGTGAAAGAGATAAAGATGATTTGTTGGGGTCAAGGAAAGGAGAATATAAGTTGGTTACAAAACTTTGATTCAGGCTGACTGGAATGAATTCTAAATATTTGTGGCCAATTACAATCCACCGCAACACTGCTCTGGATCCAGAGATATAGAGTGAGGTGCTTAAGTTGGGCTCATGTTGTAAGCAAAGGCATGGACTCAGTTCGATGTATATAAATTCACTATACAAATTTAAAAAAGCTAAAAACATCAGACCTCTTTTAATACTAAGCCGATCTTAATGCTCAATAGTTTAATTTAAAGCTATAGATCAGCTCGATAATTTGATAAAATTCAGTAAATAATTTTTAATTATATAGGTGATAAATAATCACAACCTAAAAGCCCAATAAAATATATTTATTTGATATATTATATTTAACTTTATATCTGTCCGTGGACGGGTATCGCCCAGTGACTTCATAAACCCAGTTAAAACCCGCTAGATCAATCACCACAAGAGCATTGTTTAATATTAAGCTTGAGTTGATATTATTTACTATATCATAATCAACCATTCCATATCAAATCATTACATTTGATTATCAATCTTAACAGATTTAAGCAACTTAAAGGCTAATATCCCCCACCAAACTGATATCAACCTACGAAGCAATATAAATACTAGCCAGCTTCATTTGAAAATACACACCTAGCTTATAAGCGTGGTCAACCCTACAGTAATTTATTCATTGGCAATTCAATCAACACCACAAGATTAACACCAGCGAAACGACAAGTCAAATCCCAAGCCTGTATATGAAACTTGACCAACCCCATTTCATCTCTAATCAAGTCTGATGCATATTTGATCAGATCTCCTACCGAGGCCACTCCCACCAAAAACCCAGCTGGCCCCATAAGGAGGTACCCATGACCATCTCAAATATGTCAAACAACGGCGATAGCGAGCCGCATTCCGCTTATTTCCTATAAGGGTTAACAAAAAACACGATGTCTTAAAGGTATGCCGAGCTGCATTCCGTCATTGTAAACACCATTGGCACCGCCCGGCAAAGATTACGGGAGGGATATCCTAGTTTCAGCTGATACCAACCGTATCCAAAAGCTAGCACAAAGCGAAGAAGCTACCTGATCATCTATTAAATCCCTTTAAACCAATAGCTATCGCTAAATTTTTAAATATTAATATATAAAAAAGTGAGTCTATCTGTCTGTCTGTAATGTCACCTTGAGTGGGCTCAAGCCGTAAAGATTGACTGAATTGATTTTCAGTTAAATTTCATTTTAAAAGTTGATTGTTAAGCCAAAAGCTCAATTTGGCTCATCCTTACATTCAATCCTGTACAGCATCTTTGAAAGTGCACAGATTGAATTCAGTGGAGTGTGGTCTAAATTATGTTGAACTGAAATATAAGCCACTCGAACTTTAATAAAGTTGTATTTAATTACTTGATTTTTATTTTAGTGGCTAACCCCATTCAACCATATCAAAGTGGCTTATCTTTCTAGATTACCCGACTCTAGAATGGGTGGATTAAAACTGGAAGAGAAGCAGCAATTGTTTTAGATTGTTTTACATGATTGGATGGTTATGCTCTGTGCTGACGATAAAATTGATGACGAAAAGAGAGCTTGGTCAATTTAAAGTGATACAGTTTAAACTATAAATATAAATATTAGTTTAAAGAAGGAGATGGTTGGCTTGGAAATTTCTAATCTATCTATCTCAAAGTGAAATAATAGAATATTCCACTTGGATGCATCAGCTGATCAAGTGGCTGCATCTTGTTTCAGAGTAAACCTTGCTTGCCACAGCTTCATCCCAAAAGAACATCAGTGGAGTAAACTAACTATGATAAAATTATGATTCAATATAATGATTTTCATGAAATTTAGAGGACTTAGATTGATTTTTCAGATGATTCTGATCAAAATGGTACCAAACATGGTAGCTCTAGCTGCTCTAGATGCTGAGATATATAGTTAAGTGCTGCAATCGGGTTCACGTCATAATCAAAGGCTCGGACTCGATTTGCTATTATCTAAATTTATTTTTAATACATACTACAAAAAACTAAAATCAATGCATCTCAGTGAATACTAAGCCGAATTTGATGTCCAGTAGCTTATTTTAAAGCTGTGAATCAGCTCACATTTTTTAGGAATTTAAAAATCAAACACTAAATTTTAAAATAATTTGTTTAGCTTTACTAAACTTTAATTCTGATACTATACTTATTTAGGAGTTTAGTTTTTATTTAAACCTGGAATATACAATTTTAAATTTAAATTTAAATAAATATAATTGAAATTACCTTTTAATAAGCAATTAAATAAAAATTTAATTAAATATGTGATAAGTAATTCAAGCATAAAATACAATAAAATATATTTAATTGGTTTGTTAAATTTAACTTTAATTCTGTCCTTGGACGGGACAACCACCTAGTGTTAGTATACTTATATGAGGATGCAAAATGGCTATTTTATGAGGACTAAAATAGGTGTCAACCAATTTTTCAGCAAAAAAATAAATCCAATTGTTTGCTAACTTTGAAAGCTAATAAAAAATTAATCATTAAAATAAGCTTGATTGTTGATATTAAATAAACAGTCAACTAAAACAGTTAAATCTTAATAAAGATTGATTTTAAATTCTAAACTATAAAGGGAGTCATTGTAGTAAATAAAAATAACCTGAAAGTATTTTAAACCTATATATAAGAAAATAAGCAATCCTTTATTATACCAATTTATAGCAAATATTCTAACCCAATGTCCATCACATTTATAACTATCTTTAAGTTTTCTAGCATCACATCATTTCTATAGCTCTCCAAGATTTTGGGTCTTGAGGTATTGTTTTTATTAAGTGACATTGTATTAGGATTGTTGATAGAGAACTTTATGAAACAGTCTGTAGCTACCAATTGGGTCTAGGGATACATCTACAGCTTGGCAGAGTCATGTGAGCCATAGGAGATGATACATGGTCTGTGAGTAGACATTGGCATACTCTACTGGATACTTCTGACTGTTAGGCATCGGCAAGTAGTGATATAATAGATAGAGATTCAATCTCTATTCTCAATGGTGAATATTCTGCTCGATCTCTAATCAGGAGAGCACTTTATATAGGTGGATAAGCCCTCTTGCCAGATTGTAATCCGATACATCTAACTCTTACTAGTCAGTCTATCTTTTCCCCAGACTGCTAGTTTCAGCCTAAAGTTAGGCAGCCATGCCAGTCTGGCATGGGACTAAAAATAGATTAACAGACCTCAGCTTATGTTACAGTAGAAAATCAGATAGAAGAGATAATACAGCCCTTGCAAAACCAGAAACCAACAAAGAACTGCCGCCAAACCCTTGAGAGAAATGGACAACTTAAATGCCATTATTGACAAAAAATGGGTCAAACTGGGATCGCTCAAATAGCCCTAGAAAATCTGGACCTGCTTTATTTTTATCCAAATAATTATGACAAAAATTATGTGTTATGCGCTATTTGGAGATGGCAGCACTTAACCCGCTAGTTGCCTGATTTTTTGGATTATGGCACATTGACATAAATTTCAATGCAGGACCTCCTACTGCTGAAAATATTCTTGCCAATCAATCAGATGTCAACAAATCCCACCATCCCCCATCCTAAGCACATTAAGACTTTCCCGATCCCCTCTGGAAACTTGTTTCTAGATAGCTTATTATCACTGAGAAAATAAAATCATCTAATTCTCCAAAAAAAACCCTATTATGTGTGACCACTTGGGCCTTCTGGTACCAGTTGTTGATAGTCTAATTGCCTCTTTTTTGACGCTGGCTAAAGAGTCTCTCACTTTTCAGTGGTCTGCCCTGTACCTGTTTTGCAACTGTCATACTTCTCTGATTTACTTATCTCAAATGTGTTTCTCCTTGCCCATGCTCATGTCAGTG